>OY796881.1:44037203-44491490 GCA_963680785.1 Diplosoma virens | reverse complement strand
CATATGAACCTGTACTTGAGGTACTTGGTTGTTTGGAGTTTGCAAATTTTTACCCAGTTGAATTGCTAGACTCTTGTTCACTTAATTCATCCGGATATGATATATTTTGGATTCTAGGATCTTGTTGGTCATTTAAGCCACTCACATTGACACACTCACATACCTCGCATTACCTCCAACCGTTAGATCGAACATGTTATGGACCCTTTAAAACTGCCTTTGGTGTGGCAATGGATGGGTGGATGCCCTCTCACCCAGGTCGTATTTTTACAATATATGACGTACAATCTCCGGTTACTGAAGCTCAGCTTTATTCACTTACTATTCGGAATATTCAGAATGGCTTCCGTGTCTCAGGTATACACCCATATAACAGAAATGTCTTCACAGATGAGGATTTTGCTTCAGCCGAAGTCACCAATTGCCCAGATATGGGGATTGTTGATTGTGCAAGTGGCTTAAATGACCAACAAGATCCTAGAATCCAAAATATATCATATCCGGATGAATTAAGTGAACAAGAGTCTAGCAATTCAACTGGGTAAAAATTTGCAAACTCCAAACAACCAAGTACCTCAAGTACAGGTTCATATGATATTTTACTGCGTAGACTTGGAAAAGCACTTTACAAGGAAAACTTCACAGATATTGCCTATCCCAAAAGCTGCTGCAAGAAAAAATACACGAAAAGGCGGAAGAAAAAGAGCGTCATCAAGGTTGCTGTCAAGCACCCTCGTCAGAGATGAAATTGTAGTTAATAAAACAAATCGTCAAACAAAAATTAAAAAAACAAAAAAGGCAAGAAAATCCCTAATTTGTAAAGTTAGTTCTGATAGTGAAAGTGAAGTAGAATTAGTGCTGGAAAGTGATACAGGCACTGAAGAGAGTGATGACGAAGTTATCGAAAGTGATTTAAGTGGAAAGAAAATCTCTAGAAGTACGATATATCGCCCAAGTGGATACTATTGACGGACTTGAGTTTGAAGGCACTTTTTTTTTAAAAGTGCCTCAAATTGTAGGACATGTGCCAGTGTTTGACAAAACTGACATCGCAGCATTTTAACGGAATGATGTGATTGCAAAGTTACCGGAACCAGTAAAGAACACTGGAAGCACCAGAAAATGTAATCAATTGGTGTTTCCTGTTCATATAACACATTGGTTGAATTAATTTTTTGCTGAAAATTGGTCACTGGGAAAAAGAGGTGTTGTTCTTGTTGTCCGCAATGCACAGTTGCATGTATGTATAGTAGTAGCCTACAGTTGAATGTACAGTTGATTGCTTTTAAATTCTTCTTTTTTTAATAAAATTGCCTTTATACGTGTGTGTGTGTGATAAATGTTGTAGCTGTCTCCATATTATTTGCCCCATAGCACGTTTGAGTGCGCCATTTCAAACCCTGTTTTTGGCTGTTTCCCGATTTTGAAAACAAATGGTACTGCTCATGTTAATTTATTAGCTTTTAAAGTTTTCTATCCAAAGTTTTATTTTAAAATAGCTCATGTAGTTTCCGATTTATGGTCCAAAAACTGAAACTTGTCCCGACTCACCCCAGTCTCCCCCATGTATAATTGCTGTTGGTGCCCGATTGAAATTTTATTCAGTAATATGACTGAAATTTAAAGCTCCTGTTAAGACTGCCTAACAGAGGAGAACAGAACAGAACAGAACAGAACAGAACAGAATTTATTGTTTTGCCCGAAAATAAACACACAATTAACGTCAACACAGAACTATTCAGGCCAGGAAGCATCGAAAAACCCTAAGGTTTTCAAGTCAAGATGCTCCCTGTTTATTATCAATCAAGCATGAATTAGAATTAGTAATTATAAATTGAGCAATGTTTACATAAATCACAGTAATAGGTTTACATAAAATTCAAATAAGCACACAAACATAATAATACACAATTACGCATATATTTAAACTACCATACAGACAAGACTATTGTGGACATTATTTATAACTTGTAATTAAATATTTTTTTAATTGTTTAGAAAAAGCATAAATGTGGCATGATGATTTAATTAAATCTGGTAATTCATTCCAATATTTAACACCTCTATATTGTAGTGTTCTTAGACCAATTGTCTTTTGCTTTCTTGGTAAGAAATAGTTACTTTTAGAAGTATTTCTGGTGTTATAGTTATGAATTGAATTGTGTTTAGAAAAATATTTTGAAAAGACATTTGGCAGCAGATCATATTTAAAACGAAACATAAATTTACATATTTCAAGAATATAGATGTCATGTATTTTGAGTACATTAGATAATGCATATAGATCTGTTACATGGATTTGCCTTTTTCCTACCATATTTATGCATCTTAATATTCGATTATGAACAACTTCAACAGGTTTAGAAACAGGTTTTGAGCAGCTACCCCAGCAAATTACACCATAAAGTAATATTGGATATATAAGTGTATAGTACACTTTCCTAAGTACTTGCTTATCCACATATAACCTTAATTTATAAAATAGTCCACATAATTTTGCTAGTTTAGAAGCAACAGCTAACAAATGTGGTTTCCACGATAACTTTTCATCTATAACGATACCTAAGTACTTATGAGTTTCTGTTTGGCACAACAGATGCTCTTTAAGTTTGATTTGAAATTTGTATCTTTTTCTAAGTTTAGGTGATATGATAATGTATTTGGTTTTGGAAACATTAAGAGATAATTTATTTACATCAAGCCACCGTTGTATCTTATCAAGTTCAATATTAACATGTTTTTCTAGATCGCATGGTTTTTTTTTTGAAAAATATAACAGGGTATCATCTGCAAATAATCTTATATTAAAATCTGAAGCATTTTGAATGGCATAAAGTGTCTTTTAGGACTGGAAGAATGATGGAGTGACAGAATGATGCGAGTAGATTTAAACAGCTACAGTATCGATCACATTCGTCATCAATTGTGGCGCTTTTAGCCACTCGGCCATACTACTGATAAAAACAACTTTTATATTGATTCATTTATGGATTTACTGTTGCAACTGATAGTTAAAACAAGTAAATTTCGGGTCTTTTTAAGAAATCACCGTAAGCAATTTTTTAGGTGAAACTAACCCGGATCCGCCTGGGGTTACTATCGCTTTTTGAAGAGATCCTTATCCTCTTGGTTTCTTTTTTATTCAATCTTAAGGCCCGTTTCCACTACGAGCGTGGAAAAAAGCATTCTTTGTTTGTTTTATTGCTTTTTTTTTGCGCTGGCTTCAATTTTAACCGCTCGCTTCAATCGAAGATCAATAAAAGAGACAAAGAATGCTCTTTTCCACGCTCGTAGTGGAAACGGGCCTTTAGTCATGCAGGTGAAATTCTGGGTTAGTTTCACCGAAAAAGAGACCTAAATTCTTGTTTCGTTGATATTTTATCAGCTTTAAAATATATATGTGATAAGTATTGTTTCTTTTTGCGTTTCTGACTTAATTACATTAATTCAATTATTTATTTTTTTGCTTATTGGTTTATATTTTAAAAAATGTTCGCTCAACTGTGGACGAGATAATTTAGGAAGCACTGTATTTTTAACAGTACACTACTGCCATACCAATGCTTTTAAAATATTTTATTTTGGAACAGAGGTAACTGTTATTTTAACTTAAGCCTTAGCCTTTAATATTATTATTTGACTTTTGTGAATCTTCGGTTTATTTATTATATGGAAACTACTGGTGCATAAAAATGTTTGGAAACTTAATAAAGTTAGGCTTTTATCCATCTTTAATGTACAATGTTCTTATGGAAAGAATTACTGCCAGACAATGGTTCACAAAAATTGATAATACTGTTATTCTTGGAGCATTGCCATTTAAATCTATGACTCAAAATCTAGTAAATAATTGTGGTAAGTTTTATTTAGTTGATTTAAATTTTATTTTCATTTTTTTTGTATCAAATTGGGATTATATTTCTTAAATAAATAGATTTTTAGTTATGAACATATTGCTAAAAATTTAAATTTTAGCTTTGTCATTGGTTAACATTTTGGCCTCTGTTGTAAAAAGTCTGGGTTCAATTTTTTAATCAAATCTGTCCCAATTGTTGCCAATGACTTGCTATTGATGTGCTATACTATGTAGTCTAAATGCAAATGCTGTTAAGTTGCCATTTTGTGAAAATAGGCAAATTTGTGTCAATTTAAACTTTACTTGTGCCAAATTGAATTTTATTTGTGCCAAATTGAATTTCATTTGTGTTAAATTGAATTTCATTTTTGCCAAATAGATTTGTAAATAGTATAGTAACTTTTATATTGTACTGGTATTTTGGTGCTACCAAAATTATTTCATTTATATCATGTATACTTATTTGTTTTTTTTATGTTCAGGAGTAAAAGCAGTTTTGTCTTTGAATGAAGATTTTGAATTAAAATTATGCAATAATAAAGAAGAATGGAAAAAGTATGATGTTACTCTTTTACAACTACCAACTTCAGACTTTTTTGCAGCACCATCACAGGTTTAACATTTTATTTAAATTATCAATAAAAGCATTTCATAAAACCCTTGATAAAAGCATGGACATAGGAGGGGCAGCTATTAAATAATGAGACTGATTCATAAAATGATTTTATTGAGCAGAAAACATTTCATTTCATTATCCTTCAATGTATTCCCCCTGAGCTTCAACACATTGTTGCATTCTGCTTTTCCACTGATCAAAGCAGTTCAAAAAATCTTTTTGTGTAAAGTGTCATAGTTGCTCAGTCGTTTTTTCTTTCACTTGTAGCACAGTGTCAAATTAGTGAAACCACACAGGAATTACAGTTTTACGATCATAAGAAACTTGTTGCAAAACGGTCTGACATTAAAAAATTGTATTATTACAAGAGCAAAGAATTTGTGAAAATGTCCCTGCTGACTTTTGAAGCAGTTTCTCCAACATCTATTGAAAGACAAAAAGTAGAAGCTTGCTTGTGAGTGGTTTGCAATGAAGCTATTTCTGCTTTGAAGCTGCATCCAGAATTCAAAGAAGCAAAAGGAATGAATGCAGTTTTAGAGTTTTGCAAAATAATAAATGTGCATTCAAAGTTTAAAGCTCCCATAACACAAGATATAATTTGAAAATTGTGATTACTTTCTCCAATGATATTATTATTCAGAAAACTTAAGAACTTCATGATCCAAAATATGTACAGTTCTGGAGGGAAAAGAATTATAGCTTGACAAAATATACTGTTTCCTGTTTATCTCAAACTTGCAGTGACCTGGTCGAGATAAGCTTGCTTCCAAAAGAGTCTTTTGAATATGTTATGCTAGGTATTTTTTTGACTAATCCATTAGAAAAACAGTTTAGTAAACTTAGGCAAGAAAAACACTGTAGTAAATTTAGGCAAGGATCTGGGGGAACATATTTGATCACAGTTAAACAATTTTTTGAAAAAGTCAGTACTTTTAATTTCCAAAGCAAAGTTACTGTTAGATTTAAACAATGATACTGTAAATGATCTATTTAAAATTCAAACTAGTCACCATTGCCAAAAATGTGAAATCTTATAAAGATTTTTTACATTAACTAAACAAATGTGCAATATATTGGATTGTTTGCTGGAGATGCAAGCCTCTGTTTCTACAGATTTAATAGTTGCACTTGTATACATAGCTGGATATTCAACTGCTAAAAGCAAAAATAAAGATTTAGATAATGACAGCCATTTCTACTAAGAAAAATATGTGGTTTTACAGCAGATTTATATTGGAGTGGCTTACATATACCTGGAGATTCCATATGTCAGTGGGTTATATATAGTTATGTTATGTTTCATGATGTAGTTGATTATTCCTGCAGAAATTCTTTGTGCAAAATTTTGAAAACAATTGTGCATTTTTTTGATTTAAACCAGGGTTGTGGAGTCAGTAAAATAATCTTTGACTCCAGGCAAATGAAACTTTCCAATTCTGACTCTGGGTGATAAAAATTTTCAGACTCTGACTCCACACCTCAGAAAATTTCTTCTGCTTCATCCTTGGAAAACATCTGAAAATGTCTCTGACACCAAAATTCATGACTTTGTAAAATATCATTTAAAATTCACATATTAATTCTCAAAAAAAGCATGGCATTTATGAGATCTTCTTTTAACTGGCCTCCGACTCCAGTAAATGAAAACTTTCCAACTCCACCTCACCTTTAAACTATCGACTCCTCAACTCCGACTCCACAACCCTGATTTAAACATCAAAAAGACTTCCAAAATTAGCAAGCATTCTGTTCACAAACTATTGCCATCTTTACTCTCTAAAATCTTTCCAAGAACTGTGACAAAAAGTGCTAAAACTTTAAACAAATTGATTAAATAATCTTAAAATATATTTTGAAGTGGCTGCTCAAAATTAAAAAAAGAATATTGTGAATGTGCAGTAAATTAGTTGGCACAGTTCAGTTCAGTTCAGTTCAGTTTTCTTTTATTTCTGCTCCGCCACATGAACAAAATAACAAAATGTTGAAAAGTTTGTGTGTTGTTAAAGACGGGGTTAGAAAAAGGAAGAAGCAACAAAACGAGTTGACGTTGTGTACACAATAGTACTCTCGGTGAGAGGTTCTGCTTTATCAAAAAATCTAACGAAACAAGGCTATCACCTTCAAGTTTGTATTGGAAGATAGCACATGCAAGTATTCATTATTAATAATAATTTATTAATTTTTATCAAATAGTTTTGTCAGCTGATGCCTGTAGCGATTTTTTTGCTATTTTTATAGATATTTAAATTATAACAAAGTTTTAAATATTTTGTATGACGTCATTTTACCATAGCAACACAATTATGACCACATATCAACTCCTGAAAGTCATGTTTCAATTACTGTACAGGTTTTTTAGTTAGCCTGTACTGTAACAACTGTTCAATATTGACAAACTTCTTTTGAATCTTTGCCGCCAGTTTTAACTCAAGCTTGCACACTAATATGGCCTGCAGTAGAGTACGCCATTGTTTAATACTTTAATAATCATGTTGTAGTAAACTATTTTCTATATGAAATATTGCAATCGCGAGGTCATCGTTGTTGGAACAGAGCTCGGTTCATTCAGCCGCTTCGTAGTAGAACTGCTAAATTGATTGTTGGTTTGGAATTGAATTGTAGCACTGCAAATAGTTTTCGAGACGGTTTCTTGAACTTTAAAACTGCTGGATTTCGTCTTCGGTTTTCTGATGCTACCAGCAATGCACGATCCCTGTGAAGCTCAAAAGAATGTGCATTTAAGCGTCGTAGCTCTCGTGGACAGAATGGGCTCCATCAATTAATCCTTCCCATCTTCTTGTTGCCTATCTTTTCCTTATGGACACTGGTAAATGCTCTTTCACTCCCGACGCCTGATTGCAGTACTTAGCAAGGGCCGATGCATTATTGTCATATTCCAGCACGTAATATGTTTGCACAGTGGTCGAAATATTTTCTGCACTGTGACATTCAGTTCCAAAATCGTTATTTTGGAATGTTTGGCCAAGTACTAACCGTAATTTCAAACAATAGGTCAATCGAAACTGTATGTAGCCTACATCAAGATAGGACTGGTTTTTTGTTAACAGGCGTCCGCAAATTTAACGTAACAGCCACAGATTCGGCTTCTTATAAGGTTTAACTTTGAGATAGTGTTTCTGCTGTACAGAGTATCTCTCACATCAAAGCGGCCACGTTAAATATTAAATGTTTGTAATAAAATTATTAGGTCTTCAGTTTTGAAGAATTGAAACTGTGGCAGCCACGCACGCAAAATTCTAACTCGGTTTTTTAATGTCAAACTTTTCCAAATCTTTCACCTAAACTTCTTTTTTGTTAAAATGTGAAGTGAGAAGGGTTTGTTCATTTTTATTCTGAGACGGCTTGCAGTTTTCAGTGTGACGCTTGATATGCGAAGATCCAGCTGTTTTGCAGTCATACTTTAGAGCCGGTTTGCCAATGTTACACACCACAATCCCAGTTATAACATCAGATCGGCTAGGAGACTGATTATTACCAGCATCCTCAGATTCTTCGTAGTCCGTGCATCGAGCAACAACATTTACGTTCTTCCAAAATTCTGCATGTCCAGGTGCTGGCAACAATCGAAAATTTTGTGGACATCGTTGCAATTTTTTTATTAATTCTTTAGACATTAACAAGGTTTAAAATAATAATTAATTTTTAACAATAACTTTTAACAATGAAATAAATGATCTATCTGCATAATACATCAAAAATTACACGTTTATTATTTTACCTTTTTCAACGAAAGTAAGAGTTCTTCGAACTGAAAGATTTGCAGCACTTTTTAATTGAGGTGCTAAAACGCGTCAGTTTTCCCACGATAACACGAAGTTTTTCACTCGTACTAAAACATTTAGCGCATGTTTTTAATTGAATCGCTGTGAACACATCATATCGGGAACTTAAGAAAAAGAACGGCAAGATGGGTTCGCGTTAAAGAAGTCAAAACAGATAGCTACCTGGCGCTGAAAAAAGGTGGCCGTTTATCAGTAAGCTCCGCATTGAGCCCCAATTAGGCCCGAAAATTTTTCACAAACTAAGGTCCGAATCCGACCCGAAAAGCCCGGCCTGGCTTACGACTCTGCTGCGGTTATTGTGAATCATCTTTGTTCGCTTTGCTTTTTTTACTTTATTTTTCCACTTATGGTTGCCGTAAAGGCCCGTTTCCACTACGAGCGTGGAAAAGAGCATTCTTTGTCTCTTTTATTGATCTTCGATTGAAGCGAGCGGTTAAAATTGAAGCGAGCGCAAAAAAAAGCAATAAAACAAACAAAGAATGCTTTTACAATGAAAACAATGTTCCACCAGCGCAACTGCAAAAGACACCGCTAAATCGCAAGGGTATACTGGCGGCGGTTCCGATATGCTAACCACATCGAGTTAGCTAACACGGAGACGGGTTAAGACAAGCAAAACCCTGCAGTTCCCATTACAAACATATAGTAAGAATGGTCAAGTCAATCAACAAGCAAGTGCCGACAGACCTGTTTCGTCCTTATTAGGACTCGTCAGGACACTACAGCTTGTTGTTGACCCCAGCTGAAAAAGTTGAAAACTTAAACAGCTGGCACAACTTTCTGTTTGTGGTTTGCTTTGTTCCACGCTCGTAGTGGAAACGGGCCTTAAGGCTTAGTTTTTGTTTTTTTAGTTTGTACTTACATTTCGCGTAATTCTTGCAATAAAATATTTATTTAAGGAAAGCTTAAAAGTTGGTGTCGATTTCATGATAAAATGTCGACAACAGAATGAAGTTATTTACGTTCATTGCAAAGCTGGAAGAACGAGGTCGCCGACGCTTGTTGCGTGTTACTTAATGCGGGTAAGTTCATATCTTATCACAAACGGAGCTATTCCATGTAGTGTAATGTTAATTTTGTATTTCGCTGTTCTTGTTGCTCCAACTCCAAGACTGGTCTTGAAGGACTCATCCCTAAACTCTGAAGAAGTCAACGTAGACTCGCACTCTAGGATGATCTCCATTGTTTTTTTCTAAGATTGCTGGTGTGGTGTTGTGTCGGTACTTTGCGACTGTTAGAGGGGATAAGTGTCATATGTCTGAGTCAAATATTGCGGACACTTTGCGCGGAAGTGTCAAAGTTTATTGTGTGTAGATAACTGCGCGGCAGTGCTGTTTCTTGGCTTTGAGCTGTGCCAGTTTTGTACGCATGAGACGTGATAACGTTTGTTCTGATGAACGAATGTTATGGGGCGAGGTGTTAGTAACTTTCTTTTTTTTGAAACTAAGTTAGTGTATATGTGTTTTTTTCTACTTTTCTCTGGTGTTATATCTGAATGAGATGATATTAATGTCATTATTGCCATAAAAGATCTTAAAACTGGCCTTCTTGTTTCTGGGTGTACATTAAAAAGATAAAGTGTTTTGGTCAGTTATTTTAATTGAGTAATTTGAGATAGGTCTCAAAAAAGTATAACCCTGAAAATTAATGATTATGTAATAATTTCTATATGCTTAAACCAAAGAAATGTATTATTTTACCAGGCTGTAGATATGGATGCCGATATAAAAATCGAAATTGCTTTCGCAATGGCCAAGTCTACGTATGGTGTTAGTGTAATATAGAAATACAGTAGAATCCGACTATTACGACATCTCAACGGACCGTGAAAAAAGTGTCGTTGAAAGCGAATTGTCGCTATAGCAGGATTAGTGTATTTTATTCCTAGAAAGTGTTTTTAGTTCAATTTAAAGATCTAACAGGGATTACAAGCGTACCCAAATGAGCGTTACTGCTTTATGGCGTGTGTTTGCTACGTTTAATCTGTGCAAGAACAAAGCAAAGCAGTTGGTCAAAAATAAATTGATAATTTTGATCAACGGATTCTGCTTCACCCTGTAATTTTTTTGCACACAATGTCCTTTCTCACCTTCCATCGATTTATCCAACTCATATTTAATTTCTTGGGATTTTCACAACCGCAAACTTCTGCATACTCTTGAGCTTTCAACAGCAGTATTTCCCCATTGACTGGAATTTTTTCGTCTCTTGCTTGACGAAACCATTTTATCAAAGGTTCATCCACTGCTTCGAAATTATGCTTACGCTTCTGTTTCGTTTTGCTGCTACAACCTGCCTCAAAGTCTTCGATTATTTATCTTTTCTTTATTCTTCAAAATTGTGATTAAGGGTGTTCTTGAAATTTCAAGTTCCTTAGCAAGCATTGACACTGGCGTATCATTTCTCCTGTTCACCTCATTACCGATGTCATATTTTTTCTATAACGGTAATCATATTCTTTTGTTAGATATCTTTCTGCTACTGTATATTCGGTGCAGTACTTTTTTGTTTAAATACATGTACAGTACACTGTAGAGCAAAGTCGGACTTTTTATTAGGTCAACAATGGGCCTTGTATACGCACTGTCACGCCATCGCTTTTGTTTTAGATGCAGTCGCTTGATACCTATAAAGAGATTAGAGCTGCTAATTCCCGTCACGCATTTAAACAAAAGGCAGTAACTGTCGCAAAATAAGATAATTTTGCTCGCGAGGATGAAGAAGTGGCGTCGTTAAAAGCGGGTGTCGCTAAAGTCGAAGTTAAATGTACATAAAAGATAGGAATTCTGCCGGGACCAACAAAACTAAGTTGTTAAAAGCGAATTGTCGTTATAGCCCGTGTCGTAATATCCAGTTTCTACTGTAATTAAAAATATTTTAGATTTTTTAAAAATCAAAGTAAAAATTTTTTACACTATAATTTTAGGTGAACAATTGCTCTCCTGCTGAAGCTATTAAAATGATTAGCGAAAAGCGTCCTCATATTTGGCTTCGCAAAAAGCAATTACAAGCGATCGATTGCTTTTATAAAGAAAATGTCAAGAACTTGGTTGCGCAAGATGTGTGAAGCGTTTCATATTTCTATCCAGGAATAATGAAAATTATTTTGCTACAACTGCTTCAGAAACTGCGTTAAATGGACGTGTTATTTAGATAAATTTTTAGTTATGTCGTTTTATCATTTTTTACTTTGTTCTGTCAGTAAACTTTTACTTTTTGCTTTTTTTTGATCTCGAGTCGCATAATTGCTTTTCGGACAGTAGGAAAACGGAAAAGTAGAAACCAAATAACTCAGTCGTAGCTTTGATTGTAAAAGCTCGTAAAGCCAGCAGAATTTCCTCATCACTAATTAAGTCAGCGATGAACCTTGGTCAGCAGCCTGGATTATTACCCAAGATCAAAATACCGTTAAAGTTAAAATTACATCGTCGACTCAAGCTAGAAGTAGGCTTTTAAAAGCAAAATATGTATTGTGATATGTAATGGCAATAAGTTTTACAGGGTTTAAAGTAATTTTCGAGTCAGGCGAAAACGATTAATTCAGTTACGTCCTAGTTCAAAAATCCAGCAACAGTTTGGGCGTGGTTATTGTTAGGAGAGTGATTCTTTGTTATTCCATAAGATTCGTCGTGCCAGCTTATTTTTTGTGTAATGCACTGGTTTTAATTCGCTTATTAAGACATCGTTAAAAACGTCAATTTGAATATTACGGCAGCCTTTGTTCTCTTGACTTGATTGGATATAGCTCATTATTTTGAAAGAAAGACTCGCAATTCGAAACAATGAGCTTTGTTATACAAGAGTAGAAACATATAAATAAGCAAACAATAAAATACTTTATTAAATGGCATTCAAATTTTTTTTGCGTGTTGTTTGTTTGCTTCTTCGAGAATATATTTCAAACGTTCTGACAAAGTTATTGATGAGTCGTCTACAGTTGTCAAAGCAAAACAGTTTTTGAATTTTTTATTAGCAGCAAAGCTGAAAGCATCCAATCCTATTCTTCCGACAATTAACGTGCTGGGAACAAGCAAGTTGGCGCTTTGACAAGGTATGGACGAGATCTTAAAATCAAGTTCTTCGTTTTTCCGTAATGTTCCATGACTACTTTCTTTTTCAAGCATTTCTATAACGCTGCAAAACATGCAAGTAACATAAGTAGGCGAATGAAATGTAAGTTGGCTTCTATAATTCACTTGGTCGCTATTGGCTACACGAGGGGTGAGAAACCTGCGGCCTGCGAGTGATTGGTTAAGAACCGTGTCAATCCCATAAATTAAAAAAATGGTGCCTTTTGAATTTTATTACAGGGTATTCCACTAAAAATCGGACAGTTTTCACAATAAATCGGAATGATTTCAAAATTAATCGGAAAGTTTTCATAATAAATCGGAAAAATTTCAAAATTAATTAGATAAGTATTGAATTAAAAAATATGTTTTTAAACTAATGTTTTTTAGTTATTTAACGTCTCGTAAACAGTCTCCCACATTTTCCTGAAAAAGTTACAAAAGAACTGAGGATCGTTTGCATTAAATTCTTCAACGGCGCTGAGAATGTAGTGTTCAGCGTAATCATACGTAGTGTTCAAAAATCAGCGTAAGCACATGCTTCTGGGTTTGTCTCAATAAAACATTTAATTTTACATTTGTGACTTTCCCATTCCGGTAATTTCTACAATCTTTTTCACAGATTCTTTCTGAAGCAACCTTTTTACTTGCTCATAAAGTGCTTGATTCAAAGCCACATACTTTTTTCTTGTCTCCATCATCAAAATTATTCACTATAATTAAATTTGATAACTAATTATTAAATCTATTGTAAACATAAAAATACCCTGAATCAAATTTTGGATTAAAATGAGCCCTCCACGAATTCCGATTTATTATGAAATTTGTCCGATTTTTAATGAAATGCCCTGTAACAACCAGATGTTGGCCCACCAGAAAGAAAAACAAATATTTTCCAAATAGAAAAACATCAAAAAAACTGGTGAATAGACAAACACGCTTTCTATCTTGCTCGTAATGTGAAAATTGTTTTGGTCTACATTCGTCTTTGAAGGAGCCTACTAATTTAACGGTTTTTACATAACGAACCAGATGAAATGTGGTTTGTCGATTCAACACTTTTTTTCTTAAATCAACAAAAACTTTATTGCGGCCCACACACAATTTTTAATCTGGTGAAACGGCCCGCGAGTGCAATCAGTTTTTCCACGCCTGGGCTAAACAAGCAATTAAAAAAAACATCGTAAACATCACATTAAAGAGTTTAGGTCAATAATATAGACAGGGTTTCTATCGGTTTGAACTAAAAAAACGAGTGAAAAACATATTTTTGGGACAAAAAAGTTTTCGTTTGATGTTCGAAAAAATTTCATTTTAAACTAAGACCTTTTTTTGGTCTTGACTAGACCTGTTATTGGTTAAAATAAGATAAAGACGTAAATCCACAATAAGTACATTTCTTGAAAATGAGTAGAGCAAAGTTTTTCAAGACACTGCCTTTCAAAAAGGACTCATGGTAGCCCTGCCTATAGAAAAAGTAATAACAAGAAAGTAATGAATAGATAAAGAACTTTTTTTATAATCTAAATTTGACCATTTATTGCGCAATACACCGAGGGCACAAAAACAAAGGCGGAACTTTTCCTATAATCAGGGGCCACAATGTTGGCCAACTTTTTGAAGCAGTTAAGGCAGTTTTGTTTCACGAAAATGTTCAAAACCAATGAGTTTTGATTATGAAAGCTTCTCAGCAGAGATTATCAATGTTAACAAACCCCAGCACGTTGACCGCATTACACGGAAAAATCACGGGTTCAAATTTATTTTTGCTTCAAATCCGAAAGCCCCGGTGTTGACCAAACGCGAGCTCGCTTTTCAAAACGCTGATTTATGAATATCCTGGTTCGTACATTTCATTTCATTTGTGAGGAAATTACTACGTCAAGCGCGGTGATTAAATATTCTTCCTGACAAACCAATCTTCTTAAACGTTCGTCACCGGAGCCGCAAGCTAAGGGTTCAAATCTCAATTAACGAGCCAAAAATCACGTGTGATTACGTTCCATCGACTGTGATATTGTGACAGGATAATTAATTGATTATACTTGTTACTGTTACCACTCTACTTTAATCAAACATTTCCTTCCTATTGTTACGATATAGCTACAGTAACTGAGTTGAAGCATCAGCTATTAGTATTTTTTTAATTCTCCAACTTCATATTTACTAAAGAATGAATTCAAGTAATCGATCACGATCTTCAACATTATTCTCACCGAGATGATTTCGCATATTTCTTGACTTCTTTGGCAGACACGAAATTCTCCAAACCTAATACACTTTTTTGAACAACGTCGTCATGCGCAATGTACAGGTTTTCGCTGAAATTTAAATCGGTGACATTCTCCCAGGACATATTTGACAAGATCGAAATTTTAAAATGAGCACCCTCAGCCGCTTCGAGAACGGCTGTCCTCCAGACGTCTGTGCATGAATTCATGACAAGGACCTAAAAACAAAAAAAGTCGCTACGTTTCTTAAATTACCAGAAAATTAAGAACAGTTATAGGTTTCACAACAACAATCAAAATGAATTTCAGTCCACGCAACTTCTAACACCGAGAATTATTTATATTTTGTAGGAATAACGCTTACTCGCTCACAGCCACTTTTTTCTGCGTATTTTAGAATATGCCCGATTTCCTTGGCATCAGCTATTCCGTCACATATAATTGACATCGAAAGAAATTTTACGATATTTTTTCTGTTTTCTTTTCTTCTTCTGCAAACAAACGTTTTCTTTAGTATTTTACAGGATAGCAGTTGATTCAATATTATCTCTGCTAAACCGTGGCCACAGAAAAGCTTTACTTTTGCCCTTTTACCCATGATGATAAGATGATTATCAGAAATAGCGTCAAAAATCAGTAAAGAGTTGGAAAGTGATCTAGCAACATCAGGAGTGTTTGTTGATCCCTCAATCATCTGCAGAAGACTCCTTACCTCAGGGAGGATTGCAAGGAAACCCACCAAAAAGCAATGGTTAGCTACTAAAATGAAGAAGAAAAGACTTTAGTGGGCAAGGAAATACAGAAGTTGGGGTACAGATCAATGGGAAAAAGTAATATTTTCTGATGAAACCCATTTTGAAGTCTGTGGCTACCGTTCATGGTATGTCAGGAAAAGCATCGGTGAACCACTCAAGAGAAGCACACATTCAGCAAGCTCCTAAGCATCCACCAAAGATGTTTTGGGGTTTCTTTACTGTGTTTGGACCAGGAAGCTTTATACCCATTGAAAGAATGAATTCGGATAAATACAAGGACATTTTGGCGAATTATTTGCTCCCTATTTTATCCGATAGTGATTCCCGAGCAGAAAGAGTTTTTAAGCAGAATCTCGCACCTTGCCATATCTCAAAAAATGCAAACCTTTTTTGCGCAGACCGGTATAACCCTGTTAGATTGGCTCGGGAGCAATTTTCAATTTTGTACGCATGGAATCTACATAATTTCAATCTATCAAAAATCTAAATTTTTTTCTCTGCTCAAAAAATTCTCACTCAACTCTTTACAGTTCAATCATATTTATTTTTCGGTGCATTTGCAAACGCAATGTAAGAAACAGGTTAGTTTGTTTATCATCTTAAAGTCGACAAAAAAAGCTTTGCCATGACAACTAACATAGAGTGCTCCTTGATCGCTTCAAGAGCTGAGTGATAGAATTTTTATGAGCAAAGAAAAAAATTTCGGATTTTTGATCGGTTGAAAATATGTACATTACGATTCCATGGGTACAAAACTGAAAATTGCGGCTCGGGAATTCTCCAGACTTAAACCCAATTGAAAATCTTTGGGCAATAATCAAAAAAAAACCTTTCTAAATATGACTGTTCTATAAAAATATGGCTGATTAAAGCTATAACAAGAATCTGGTATCATGATGAAGAGCTGAAGAGGTGCTGTAATCTTGTTCACTCATTGCCAAAAAGAGTGTCAATGATTATAAAATCGAAGGGAGGACATATCAAATATTAATTGGTTAATTTATTGTTTATTTCTATGCTAATAAAGTCGAATAACCAAAAAATTGTGTTTTTTTTTAAATTTACCGCAAGTGTTCCAATTAATTTGCACAGCACTGTATATAGAAGGCAGACAAATCAAGGAGGTGACTAGCTTCAAATATCTAGTAACCTCATCAGTAATGATGAGACGTGTGCAAAAAATATCAAGAGTAAGATAGGAGCAGCTATGGCAGCTTTCTACGAAAACAAAGCTATTAATTCTCGAAAGACACGAATTGAACTGAGGGAGAGACCAGCAAAATACGTATTACGAACAAAACTACGTTTACATAACATATAAATATTACATACCATATGCATAGCTAAGTATATGGAGCATTATGCATTTAAAACATAGATTTTAACGGCTAAAAAAAGCTTTAGTGTCTGAAAAATAGCTATGAAAAAGGCTATTGGGGGTACAATGGCAAAATAGTATCAGTAATGAAAAACTACTACAAAAGACAAGACGGATGAAACCTGCTGTAAAGCATTTAAAATAAAAAACAAAAACTAATTCAGCTAATTCTGGAAGATAAATGGTCGGAAAAAGAGGCAGGGGCAATCCAAAAATATAAATGCTAAATAAAGTTGATAGTTACCATAGGCTTAAAAAAAAATACAATGACTTCATGATCGTGGTTAAAACTTTTCATTCCTATTAACGCGCAAAATTAATAATAAATTCAGCCACAGCAATCGAGCGATATATTTTGTTTCAATTAAGATAGTATTGAATAAATCTGATGTCGGCAGGATAGCTCAGCTTGACAACACTTTCATTTGCGAGGCAAGGAAAGAAGTTCGACGCTCAGTCTACCAGAGTGATTTCTGTTGTGACCTTATGAAAGGCAATTCGCAACAAACTTTTCAATGGGGTCATGCTGTTTACTTACAATGGTGATTCCGCTTGCAAAAGAAAATAGCATGCAGGCTGATATGACTTAACAAAGAAAAATAAATGTGATTTCAAAAATGGCTCTTTAAAAACCGAAAATCTCGTTTGGAAGCACTTTTTGGAAAAACTCGGCGTTTTCGTATAGCTTCCTTCGAGGAGGTTACGCTAGAATGCTCTGCGTAACTGCAATGTTATATTTGTATGATTTAAAAAATAACTTTGATTGGCTGAAAAACCTAATTAATCAAAGATTTTATTATAATATCTAAAAAAAGTAGCAGTATACCAAATTAAATAAAAAAAATTAACAATAAAAAATAAACCTAGATTTCGCCAGCTCCAAAATATAAAAATTTTCTAAAATATTTGTAAGCATTTTCTAAAAATTTTGTGCTTAACTTACACTAATAATTCATGTTCGCAAAAAACTCTTTCTGTTGACACAATTTAGGTTAAAGCAAAATGACCAAAATTGATTTAAAGGTAGCCAGATGAGACAGGCTGGTTGTATTGTATTGAGGTGCATATTTTTGGTTATGTAACAATTTTCAATTACTGCGTCAATTTGTTAGTTTAGTTTAATGTTCGTTTGTTAATTTCTTTTTCAGATATTATGATTAACTAGATTCTTCTTCGGTAAACAAAGCCGGTCTTATAATCGTGGAAAAATCATAATTTCGTTGTGACTCTTGAAAAGAGCTAGACGAAAACATTTGAGTCTTCAGAAACAGCCATTTTCAAAGTTACCAATTAAAATAACTCACTTTTGGTTTTTACAGCCATTTAAAAATTTTGTACCAGCAAAAAAAATTTAATTAATTTCGATTTCGTCCATACACAAAAAATATACTAAATGTGACTAGAAGGCGAAGAAAAAACAACAGCAGTACCTACCTTTTTTAAAAAGAAATTAACATCGAAAAAATTACGGTTTGCATTTACACATTTTGCATAGCTAATTTATGTTGGTAAGATGTATTAAAATCAAATGCATATAGCAATCGATCCTGTCCAACGTACTTGTCCAGTATTTTTTGTCTGGATTTAACTTCTTGAACTCGGGCAACGGCAAAAACACCATGTTGGCAGTTGCTTGGCAAAAACTTTAGCAACCTATCAGGGACGTGAGTAAGAAAAACTTTATTGAGCGAGGAAGAAGAAAATTCCTGAAAAAAAGTAATGCCTACATTATGATGTGCTTTCTAAGTACACGAGCGATTTCGAAGAATGCAAGCGATTAATCATCAATATAGATTACCTGCAATTTGTGCAGTCTATCAAAATAAATATTTTTAACGAATTCGCCTTTCAAAGCCTCATTAATCAAGGCTGGAGAAGACAACAGACATAAATGACGATTGGGTCTTTCGGCCGAGGCGTCCACATCAGTGATCATGCGATTCAAGACATTTCCAGGCATGTCGCGTAGCTTTTTGTATTTTAGCTTCAGTAAACTTTCGGGCAAACCCGTTTTAAACGATTTTTCAGGCTGTGAGAGAAGTTTTTTCTCTTCTTCTGAGAGACGAACATTTTTAACACTTTTTTGCACTTTGCGTTTGTCTCGTTTTTTCATTAGATACTGCTTATATTCTTTCTCGTTCGAAAATACTTGATACGCTTTTCTTTTCGGCATATTCATGTTTCTGACTTGTATGGAAGTTGAAAATGAGTTAAGGAGAACTTTAAAAAGAGCGTTTATTGAAATTGCGGAAGTCATAGCTTAAAACAATAAATATCTGTAAAATAATGAAAACTGTTAACAGTGATAATTAGGTGAAGCAAAAAAATGTTAACAAAAGCTGATTACGACAATGCAGTAAGAAAAACCACAAAATGGTTGACAACAAGCCTTATTCTTTTACACAAATATAAGATAGAAATTTACACAAAAGCTTTTTACAAAATAATAATTAAAACTAAAAGGTAAGAAAAAATAAACTTAGATTATTATAAATTTTTGTTCAGTAAAATTGATTTCAAGCAGGCAACTTTTTACAGTCTTACCCACTAATCAAGCAACCGCTTAGAATTGTGTTATTCTCGCATTAAGTATTATTAAGCTGTTTCTTTTGCACAAACTCAAACGAAGGTTTTTTAGTAAGATTATTTTCGAACAATTGCCTGTAAACTTTTCTAAGTAACTGTAAGCGCAACTGTCAAGTTTCCAAAACATTTACCATTTACGAATTAATAAAACAAGACACAGCAAAAAAAAAACATAAAAGCGAAGACAATCCACAAGTTTGCAACACTGGTAAATGTAAATAAAACTACAAAAGATTTTAATGGAGATATCGCGGCAAAATACACTTCTATGAAATAAGAATATTAAACAGAAAAAAAAACTGTATATAAATTAATTAAAGAGCCTAGGCAAAAACAATGTACACAAACAATCAAAGATGATTATCGTTTATAAATCTAGAAAATGACATAATAAAGACGGCGATATATTACTAATACCCAAATATTATTTTTTGTTTAAAAAATAAAGATAACAATATAATAACTATTCGGCGACTTTAAAAAATTTAAGAAAACAGCTAGACAATTTTTGGTCTAATTGAACGAAACTGTTCTGCAAAACTGCGTACTTAAACAAACAAACTTGAAAAACGGGACGAACTAACAATTAATACCAAACATATAACAAACGATTTTAAATTTTTAAATGAAAACAAAGTACTTTCTTCGTAACTGCGTACAGCCCATCAATAAACCTATAAGGCATAGGCTTACCACAGATCGGGAAAAGGCAAGCTTAAACTTGCAGTTCCATTGCAAACACATATAAAACAAGAAGGGTCAAGTCACTCAACAAGCAAATGTCGACAGGCCTGTTTTGTTCTTATTGATTTTATTCTTTTGAATAAAGAAAATTAAGAAGTTTAACCGAATAATAAAAACTAGCAAAATAGAACATAAAAAGGAAAGTTAAGACCTGCATCAAAAGTAGCCGAAATACAGTACATCACGGTAACTAAAGCTGGCGGAACCGAATTAAGGATGCCGAAGTACAGAACCATAAAAATCCTCGCTGGTATTTGAATGTACGAAACAAGTAAAGTGAGAATTTAATTTTAAAAAATATGTTCACATTTTCAACAAACAACAAAGAACGGCTGCGGTTTTGTACGTCACGATGACGCGACAAACTAACATGCGATTAAACTTTGTTCGAGTTGAAAGTTAGTCAAAGCAAGAACTGCAGAAGCACCGTGAAAAACTTTTAATCTCAGAACCTTTCCGCTACCACAGAGAAAACAATAAAAAAATTGAAACAAAACAAAAAAACTATCATAAATGATTTTTTTTTCTTTCAACACTGGTAAAAAAAAGAGATATTTTTACAAGTAAGTTGAAAGCGAAACCAAAGAAACAAAAAGAATTGGGTTTTAAAACAAGAGAAGCTTCACAATACGATCGACTTTATTTCTGCAGAAGGAAGATTTCGATAAATTCTTTGGACTTTTGACGCGCTATTCTGGCATCTATTCCTGTTTTGCGGACGGAAGGTCTTAACAACAACCCACTGAAGATAGTAGCTGAAGAAAGTTAAAGGAAAAAATTGAAGTGTAACAAACAATGATTTTAAAAAAATAAAACATTTGTCGTCATTAATCCTTGCACACAAACATACAAAATTGATGGAGTTATGATTTAGGTTGAAATCACGTGGTCATAAAATAACGAAAAAAATTTTAAATAGCACATTCATCAAGATAGAATAATAATTTGAAATTAACGTCACTATTAACGGGTGCTTGCGAAATTATACGAAAAATCAAAATCATTATTAACAAAGACAACAGGTGTGCAAGGATACAGTGTAAATACTTACATATAATGTGGACACTTAAGCCGTTTTGCGTTTGGTATTTGGTCAATTCTTGAAGAAACGTTATTAAATAATAAAACGTTTGACGATGACAAATCGACAACATATTAATAATCTAAAGAATATAAAAATTCGAATAAAAAAATTAAAATTACAAATATTCTACAGCAGAGGTTCTCCACCAGTGAGCCATTGGAGCATTTTGAAATGGGCCACAAAGCTATTTAAAAATTATTAAATTTGTTGAAAAATTTAGTTCTATTTGTGTTGCATTGTTTAATTATACTCTTTTGTGTTTATTTAGTAGTTTTGATTGAAGTTGCAATAAAAAAGACTGCTGTTTTTTGCTACAAAATGTTAATTTTCATTCTAATTACTAGAATAAAAGTTTTTGGTTTTGAGGGAAAAGCATTTTTTATACTTAATGTAGGCGACCAATTACAATATTACATCATATACGATCATCTTTATTGGATTATTTTGTCGGTCTTGGTAGCGTGATACAATCCCTTCTATTGCACAGCTATCATGTACGTGTTTGTTGCCTTGATCAGTTGCTGTTATACACCTCTTGAAGGACATAATCCAAGGAGGGTAAACTTTTTGGTTTTGATATGTTTATTAGCAAGCACAGTAGTGACAATTTAAAAGTATATTTATATTGCAGAAAGGTTACTGCTATGCGTTTCGCTGGCATTAAAACATGCTGAAACTGATGGAAAAAGCTGTTCAGTGTTTGCGCAAAGAAACATAACAACACGATCAGTGATTGCACGAGCCAAAGCTTAAATTCTTATTTAATAGATTCAAGTTACTTTTAACTTAATATTTAATCTGATAATGAATAAAAAAGCAAGAGTTAATCATAAAGAGAATGGAGTGATGAATATATTCAATATAGTTTTGTGCTCTTCCCCGACAAAGATGCCCAGAAAGACCAATGTATTATTTGCTGAAAAGTCCTTGAAAACGAATCGCTCCAACCAAGTAAATTGTAGAATCATTTGTTAAAAATCCATCCTAAGTAGGCCTATAAAGACAAAGATATTGCCTTTTCTGAAAGGAAAAAAAAGTGAGCTGAAACAGGCTACATTGGATTCTAGCGGAACTTTATTCTTGAGGAAAATATTTCCTTTGTTGAAGCTTCTTATGAAGTTGCACTTCAGATTGCAAAGCAAAAGAAACCCTACACCAAAGCTAAAACTCCTGTAAAACCATGCGCTTTAAAAATGGTAGAGGGAATGTTGGGAAAACAAAGTTGCGGAAACACCATTGTTGTGTACTCTACGGTTCAGTAAGCTATTCTATTTAAACCAATTTAGGCAGAACTTTGAGAAGTGGGCCACGGAATATTTTCAAAACAAAAGTGGGCCATGATTATAAAAGGTTGTGAACCCTTGTTCTACTCCAAGGCGTCGACATTCAAGCAACAATAGCAAATTTTAAATGAATTGTTATTGATCAATAGTAATATACGTATTACTATAATTAATATAAACACTGTTACCAGGGATATTACTTATTTTAATTTTAAAATAAGTAATATATTACGTTTTTGATTTTCAACTCATTATTCATTTCACTTGTTTATACAAATCGAACGTATACCATCTTGAATAAAACCAATAGCGATAGTTAATACAACCACAAACTGAAAAAAAAAAAACTGCTTCCATTTTAATGAGGTAGTGAAAAAATAATTACCTCTTTGGCTTTCGAAATATCATCTGAGACTTGTAGGCACCCAGAGTAGTACGAAAATGGAATAACGGGTTCCGGCAGGGTTTCAAGTAGGACCAATAAAGATTCCGCTACGGAGTGGTTCGATCCTGGCAGAGTGGTGCCTCGACCCGGAACAGGAAGTTTCGAATCGAGATGGTCTTGTATCGCCAACAAGTCGTTATGTAGACCGGTGCGTTGGAAGAGGCCGGGCTGAAATAAAGAGGCTTTGGTTTAGTTTAACGAAATTTTTCGTTTCCGGCTGCACTCCAGCAATGTTTTAGTGACACCTAATACCTTCATATGAAAAAGGTAGAGGAAAATCGCAAAGCTTTCGAACAGAATGCATTTACTGTAAACATGAAACAAAGCCGACAGCACAAGTCGGTATAATTAGGTATTGATGTAAGATAACTAACAAAACCAGTTTTAACAAGGCAGAAAAAAGAATAATAACTGTATTTGGGGCCTTCTTCAAAAAGCTTTTAATGATAAAATACACTTACTTCGGTAAGTGCGTGGCAAAATAAGTGATCAATGATCTGCCTCAGCTCTTTGGGGACCGAATGAGTTATATGGTTGAGAACGGAAGTTTTCGATCCCATAGGAGAAATTTGGCTCTGAAAAATTAAAAACATAAATTCTATCAAATATCTTCACAGTAGACAATAGACATGTTCCTTTACAGTCGATTTCGGTTACTTGCATAATTCGTTGTTAGGCATGATGGAGATTGCAAATTTCAAACCGTGTGCTTGATTTGCTAACTTCAAATCAACTAATATTGAAAAAAAAAGAGTTTTGCAAATTGACCATGAAATTAACCAAATTCGTCTGTATTTAAGTGCCAGTTCATATATCTTACTGCATCTCCACAAATGTGCCACCAAACCTTTCGCTCCAGTGATTGCGCGGAATTTCGTTAATCTAAAACATTTTTGAAAAGTGGCGCTTTATTAGGAATACCAAAAATGATTTTCTTATTTTTATTTTTTTAAGCTTAAGAGGTTCTCGCTTTACTTTCTTTGAGACCTGATTCGAGTAATCACAAAAACAGCAACAATAATCTCGAGGTCAAACACACAGATGCAAACCCAAGTTTGAATCGATGTTTTATCTCAATCTCAGACATACTGAGGGGAACCTGTAACTTGTCGTAGTTGTTTGAAACTGAGTTTTGAAGTTAAATTCTTACTCTTTATAAATTCGAAAAAACTTTTAGCATGTTTCAATCACAATTTAATTAATATATTTAGAAGCAAGTGAAAACAAAGAAAAACTAACATACTAAAGCGAGTATTTCGCTCTGCGGAACTTCTCTGATCGGCTTTTTCATGCGGCATAATGCTTCCAATGAAGTTCCAAAACAACTGGGAAGATAGCTTCCACTAACACTTATGAAATAATCTTTGCCTAAACCAATAATTGTTACTTCAAATTAATAGTCTGCGAGAATATAGATATGATATTTGATATAATAATAAAAGATTGAAGTATGAGACAAATTAAACGTTTAATATCAGTTTGTTAAAGTTGAAATGCGGCACACAATGAAACAATCTACGTTGATAAACTGACCATCAACCAAATGTAAGATTAAGATGTCTTCTATCTTTTCTTTGCCATTATTCAAATCACCAACGACAGACTTATTGATGTAAACTTCCAATTCAATTTCCTCTTTATCACCTATAAGAGCACGATCCATGTGATATGCGACAGAAAGACGCAGCGAACGAATTCGTTTGTGGCAAAAACAAGCCCGCAGCAAGGTTTCGTTAAGTCATACAGAATTCGGTTCAACAGTACATCCGTGATTTCTGTTTCTTTTCGAACACAACCTTGTCGAGACGATGTTACTGTTTTAAATACTTACAAGTCTCCTGATTTGATTGCTTAGGTGCAGTTTATTAAAGCAAATTATGCCTTTTAAAGATAATTTATTTCCTTCTTGAAAGTCTCGAAGAGCCACAGATTTGTAAATCAAAATTACAACTTACAACATACACATAATTAAGAGAACACCAAGTTACAAAGACGGTGAGAAAATGAATTTCTTAAAACTGTCGAGTCGCGCTTCTATTATACGGAGACATTCGGGCTTTAACCCATTAACGCCCATGATCCCCATTTGGGGATCAGGCGCATGTTACCCCATATTCCCCTAATTGCAAAAGTAGAAGGTCTGTATATGCAACAGCTATGTACTATTTTAGTGCTTTTTTATTTACACCAGCAAAAGGAAAATTACGAATGATGGGAGCTTTTACAAGGAAAAATCTTGACGTGGCCGCCATTTTTTTAACATCTTTTGATCACCAATTTTTAAATGCATTTTTTTCACAATTTTCGTCAAGATTTCTTTCAGAGTTAGTTTGCATCAAGAAAAGTAAACATTTTACTCCTACCCAATACACTGAATATAGAAAAAAAGTCTATCGCTACGGATGCAGTCATGCGTTTTATGACGATCCCCATTTGGGGATCATGGCCAAAAACGGTATCTAAAACAGCTAAATTAGCCCATATAAATGTTTTCTTTTTCATCCACTTTTCGGACTAAAAATGCTGCTCTGATACAGGCTACTGCTTCAATTTTGACCTGTATGAAGGAAAAAAAGCCACATAGTCACCAATTTCAGGTCTTGGTGCATCAGTTGTCTTGTACATGATTGCAAAAGTAAACGTCCCTGGCGACCACATCTTTTATTTTGACAACTTTTTCACGAGTTTCGACCTGATGAAAGTTTTAACAGAAAGAAGTATTTCAGCTTCTGGCACGGTTAGAATCAACCGCACCAATAAATGTCCTCTCTCAACCGATGACAATTTAAAGAAGCAGGACTGAGGCTTTTATAACTATCGGATGGACTGCAACAATGACATATTTGCTGTCGTGTGGAAAGACAATAACAATATCAAAATGTTGTCTAATCATCAAGGCACACTGCCAGCGCAAAAAGTGAGAAGATGGAGCAGGCAAACAAGAAACAAGTCACCCTGAATCAGCCAAAATGTATTGCAGATTATAACAGTCATATGGGTGGCGTCGACAAAATGGACTGGCTAATCAACAAGTACAGAATCTAGATTCGGGCAAAAAAATGGTACTTTCCGCTTTTCACGAACATGATTGATATGGCCGTTGTAAATGCTCATGTGCTGTACTGCATGGTGACCGAAAAAATCCCACTTCTGAAATTCAGGCGAATAGTTCATGTATACATGAAAACCTCGTCGGTATCAGACCCCGAAAACTCTGGTCGTCCATCACTCAACAAAAATACGCTATTGCGTGTTTCAGAAGAAGTGCGAAGGAGCGAGTCCGGACATGCATTGGAACTCACAGTCGAGGGAAAGCTAAGGAAATGTGCTGTTTGCAAAAACAATGTTCGAAAGCAATGTTGGGCTGCATGTAAACTGTTTTCTTGCATGGCATCAGTAAATGTCTGATATTCAGACTCATACAAAAGTAGTGCTTTAGCTGTTCTGCATACGAAACAGTGATTTCTTTCATTTCTGTGCGCACCTTTTACGTGTTTTAGTGTAAAAATATTACAAAATGCAATACATCAAAAATTGTGTTTTTGTTGTCGTTTCTGCCCATGATCCCCATTTGGAACTTTTTCTCCGTTGGGTGAAATTTGCACGCGCATAACTGCAAAAAACACGCATAACTTTCACTCCGTTGGGTGAAATTTGCAAATATGCCCCAAATGCTCTTAATTCAAGTGAAATTGATCAGTTCTGCTAGAAATCGCGCGAAAAAAAATTGGGCGTTAATGGGTTAAATATAATAGAGCTAAAAGTTAATTGACAATTATTGAAAGAGGTCAACTTGTGTCACGTAATCTAAAAAATGGCCCGAAGTGAAAAAACTCGAGAGAGCACCTGCTAAAATGAATCCTTTAGGCTTTGAGATCAAAAGCCATTTTCTACAATAAGACGAACTGTCTTTTTTAGGAATAAACACAAATTCACAAGGAGCTTTCCCGACGTTCTCAAGTTCGATTGTTTGAACTGATCGTTCGTGAAACTTCACAGTGCCGAAGTCGAGCTGATGTTACAAATAAATTTTTTTATAAAGAAACAATATTTCAATAAATTTTACGTCTGTATTATGTCAATTACAATTATGTCTGCGAGACAATTTTACAATGAAATTTTCGAAACATATTTGCATCGCGAATTTAACAATCATGTCTCGCTCAACAATATTCTTCCAATTAATAAACAATAGTCGTAGATATTTGGAGCATATAAAATCTGGTAAAAAGAAAGGGACGTTTCCGCTACAAGCGTAGAATGGAGCATTCTTTGTTTCTTTTATTGATCTTTCTGCGCTTAAAATTTAAGCGAGCGCAAAAAAATCAATAAAACAAAGAATACTACATTCCACGCTAGTGGTGAAAATGATCTCTAACTGATACCATATGTTTCTTAGAGATATTACAATTAAAGCATATTTGTTTATCTTCTCAATGATAGAAAATTTACTTTCATTTTATTATTAAGGAACATTTTCAAAAATGCTGCAATAGTTAAAATTACTTTGACAAGCGATATTCAAACGACTTGATAGACCAAACGTTTTAAATTTTCACTTGAAATCAACACAAAACTAAATACTATATTTAAAACGAGCTTGAATTATAGGAAAATGCCTAAGTACTCACAAATTGTTTGTTTAAAGTAATATCAGGTAGCAAATTATTTTCCAGGCGATCCATATTACGGCATTCTTCGTGATAAATTCTTTGGTAGCGACCTTGATCAATTACTTTAACCTGCAAAGCTAACTTTTAATTGATGAATATGAAGTTCGAAGTCAATGGAAACGACAAAGACGCATAATTATCGTTTCTAAAGCTTTCGTGTATAGGAGTGCTTTTCAACGTCAGTCTGCCAGAGCTTCAGTGGACCACTACGTTTTATTTATTTATTTTTTTGTTGCTATCTGAAGAGTCATCGCCAAAAAATAATTGGATCTCTTTACTGTTCGCCCATACTAATTTTGCAGGCTTTGGGATTTTCCAAAGTTTAAAAAGTTATCAACTAAACTCGGCAAATAGTCGACAAGAACAAATAACTTAAGAGTAGTGATAATTGACACACAAAAAAACCTGAACGTCTATAAGTGGAGCACTACAGGTTGTTGTTAAGACGGGGTTGGCATTAAAAATCCCGCCCAATAAAACCCACCCTAAAAAACCCAATAAAACCCGGCCTCAAGTGGGTTTTTTTGGGTTTTTTAAAATTTTTATTTTTTAAGATATATAAAAGCATTTTATATCAATTATATTAATAGTAATAGTATTACTGAACATATTACTTTGCAAAAATAAAAAAATATATGTATATACTAACATTTTCTATGAATAACATGCTACTAATTGTAAATATTCGTATGATTTTCATAAATAATGTCAGTCATGAGAATGGAACTAAAACTACAGCCTCAATTTAATTCTTCAATCTATTTTCATTTTGCACAAAAATTAAAACAAGCATTTTACTGCATTTACCACTAGTTAGATGAGTAGGCTATAATAAATGTTCCTATTTAACCTATTGTGAAAAATATAAGAGAAACTTTCAACAAAAATTAAGAAATTGCCAAGAAACTGGAAAGAGAAATGGAGACTTGTTTTTAATTTTTATATTGTCTATATATTTCAACAAGTGTCTGTGTCTTGTCACCAGGGTTGGCAGAATTCTGTTTAAAAAAAACCAACCCAGTACGTTTTTGTTTTGTTTTGGGGGGGGGGGTTTATTGTTTTTTTTGAGTTTTATTTAATTATTATGCTTTATTGTTACTTGCTTTATTGTTAATCGAAGTGTCTAATAGCTGCCTTCTGCAATTAATTTGTTAATATAAAATTTAAGTAGAAGCTATTTGAATTTTTTCCGATGACTATATTGATATTATATCCTTCATTCCTACCACTAAATAGAAATATGAATCATAAATAAAGTATACCTAGTGAGTAGTGACCAAAATATCTCTGGCTTGCTTTGCAAACACACGCAGAAAACAAACACTCAACGCTTGTAGTGTCTGGTGTTATACTGAACTGCAATGGCCAATGTTGTACATTGCTGGTTTGGCTGCTCTCGCGTAACACAAGTGCATCTGCTCTGCTTCCCTAACTTAATGCTTATCCAAAGGCATTCAAGCTACGTATACTCTTTGATTATAATCATTCTTAGTTTGATGTGGCAAAAACTGGTGTGTACTATGCCCATTTCTCAATATACAGTGAGAATTATAAATATATGTTTAATACAATTTTGTGGGACAAATCTGAATGCAAGTTTGATAAATTTTCTGCTAATAGTTGTTTATTATATAGGCTATAGCCAATGGCTACGTCAGCATGTCAAAAAGTAAACATATCAGCCTATTTGTAATTTGTATTAATATTTGTTTGAATTTACTTACTATTCCTCACTTTATTAGTCACTTTTATGGCTTCTTTTTTAGTAAAATGTTTCAAAAACAATTTAAGTAACAATAAAATATAAAAATTAATAAAACCCAAAAAAACTAGTTGAGCTGAGTTTTTTCAAAAAAAAAAAAACTTAGAATTTTGCCAACCCTGCAAATATGCTTATTAAAAATTGTTTCAAGATCCCAGATTAAAAAGCATTAGTGCATCCTTTTTACGAGCAACAGTGTGATGAACTCTGAATTTAATTTTTAGGTTTGTGCTAAGGTTAAACTTCTGTGTGTGCTGCACGAGAGTGCGCGGATAATTATCGTAAAATGCTCTTCTCTAGATTGAGTTTTAACATACAGAAACAAACATTGCGACATAGTAGTAACAAGCACAATAAGCATGAATGATGGATTTTATTACTGTTGAGTAGAGAACTTATAATTACCGACTGGAACATACGAACGTAAAAAGATTGCAACGTAGCTGGAAATCTTTCTTCGCAACCCAAGAAAAACTGATTTCGGTTACTTAAGTTAATTAATTGTTGTTTGCGCACTCACGTTCATGTTGAACACAGCGCTGACTGGCTTGTGGTCGCTAATCTTCAATGCTTGGTGCGATCTATACACGGAAAGCTTCAATGTGGCAATATGCTTCTTGGCTTAAAATACAAAAAATTGTTCAAAAAAAAGCAAGTGTCTGAAGCAGATGTTTTTTAATGGTTACAATGGGGTTATTGTCCAAGCTTTCTTGAATCCCGATAACATAGATATAAATAAATCATTTTAACATCTAACGGTCAAGGCCTGTTTCCACTACGAGCGTGGAAAAGAGCATTCTTTGTTTCTTTTATTGATCTTCGATTGAAGCGAGCGGTTAAAATTGAAGCAAGCGCAAAAAAAATCAATAAAACAAAGAAAGAATGCTCTTTTCCACGCTCGTAGTGGAAACAGGCCTTCACTTTAAGTAGGTGTCAAAAACCTTCATTTTATGACAATGAGGCTTTATCACAAGGATAAATACAAAAATAATAAAAATAATATTAAGGAAAAAATTTAAATATAAAAACATTGGTAAGGTGCCGACTACCAAGCACCTCGAAAAAGAATAAGCAAAGACCACGTTTTAAATTTTAAACAAAAAGCAATTTTTTATGAGATTCAGAAGAGAAAAGTTTTCTAGAAGACATAATAGAAGTTTCTGTTTGAGACATTGTTTAAAAAATCTCTCTAACTAAAACTAACTTTTGTGGGGATTATAGTGAATTCATATACCAACTCCAACAAATTACGTTCGTAATATGCATACGCGTAATTTATACACACACAAAAGTTTTTAAATAAATATTTTTGAAAATATAAATCAAAGAATACCGCATTGCTAAAAAGCCTGCAAGTAACGTTTACGCAACCAGATGATTTACCCTTTAATTTCTTGTCCGGTTTTGGTTCCCACCACAAAATGCGGTCACACCAAGCGGGGGCTCGCGCTTTTTCGCTCGAGTCCCACAAATCAGTTCCAGGATTATATTTGTATGTCGGCCAAAACTGAATGTCTCCTTCATTAAATCCAACAAAAGCTTTGCCTTCATGTTGTTGACATAAAAGCTGAGCATATAACAATCACCGATAAGTTTCTGGGCAGTTTTTCTTTTTTTTTTAAAACAGATCAGAACAAAACTCTATGCAATCACAAGACAGAAAATTTCGCTGTTTAGTGATTTTAAACAAGCAAATTTTATTGAAAAGTATGTACCGAGACGCTTTGTTGTTCCGACCAAAGGATTTCGGTATGCGAACCGCAATGAATTTTTTTTAATTTTTAAATGCTTTTAATTTTTAATCATTGGTTTTCGTCAAAAATAACAATGTGGCAAAGTTTGAAATCTCTGATTATAAGCAATGACTTTTTAGACTCAAACTGAAACTCACCGAACAGATGACGTCAAAAGTCAAAATTACAACTTTTTTGTAGTTGTCTTGTGTGATTTACAAAAAATTTTAGTCAAAATAACTTATTGTTCCTTAATTAATATTTATGTTGCGTTTTGTCTGTCATAGCAAATTAAATTAGAGAACTCTGTTCTAAGCGGATAATAATGACAATCCGAGTTAATCATCGGTGGAAGGAACAATACGAGTAGAAAATGACACATACTTGTATGATGCGTGTATCTAACAAAAACGAATTTGGTTACAAAGCAACAATTAACAGCGGGTCAACAATCACATGTAAAAGGCTTCCAACCCCGGATAGAAGTTATTCTTTTCTTTTTTATTTTACTTTAAGCTATTTGAACCCGTTTTTTTCCCAATGTTTGCATTTGCGAACATAACTTTTCTTTGTAGTAAATTCGGTTTTTTAAATAATTTCGCCAATTTAGGTGTTTTTGTCAGTTAAACATAATACTAGGTAAAAGTTGATTTGTTTGTTTCTGGAATTTTTAGAACCTGCTGTGAATAGTGTAGTGATGTCTGACGAACCTTCAACACCACGTTATCCGAAGCAAAAAGGTAAGTTTTCGACGCAATGTCATCTTATTTGTTCGCATATCCCATGCTGCAATTATTAGAATAAGAACTGTAGTTTCATAAGAAGAAAAATTTTGAATTAGAATTCGAGCTAGTTTGTTATATTTCTTTTTGTATTGATGTTCCCTTTCGGGGACATTAGGCATGAGCTGGTATGTAAACAAAAATTTTTTAGGCTTCTTACTACTGAGGAAGTCCTAGCACAGATTGAAGAAAATGAAGCTGTAACTTCAGCAGAGGTATTTATTCAATCTCCTAGTGATGGTTAGGACAGTGAAGGGGACGGCGGCGATGAAGACACAGGTGGCACTGAAAACAATCTCAGCGGGAAACAATTACAGGCTAATGTTTCCGTTTCTCGGTCTCTCGGTCTTTAGAAGGCAATGAAGGGGACAACCAAATTGGCTTTGTGCTTGATTCCATCGTAGACAGCTCCCAAAGTCTTTTGGATATGGGAAGTTCTTCAACTCCTGCCCCCAGATTGAGACATAAAAAGAAAAGACGATGGGTGAGTAACTAAGATTTACAGCCAAGCTTTCCACTGTTCACACTCGCAACTAAATCGTACAAAAAGGGAATGAAGCTTAAAGAATATTTTGAGTTAATCTACGATGAAGAAGTGATTAACTTTATCAAAAGCACGTTCAATCTGTATGCATCGCAAGATAAGGGTGATGCTACGTTCTGTACTAACCACGAAGAAATAAAGTGCTGGCTTGGTATACTGATGTTAACAGGGTATATGCCATTTTCCAGATGGAGAATGATGTGAGAGTATCACTCTGAATCGTACTGCCATCTGTAGCAAACGCAATGCACAGGAATAGGTTTGAAATCTTGAAAGGCCTATGCCCATTTTTCGGACAATGCAAAGCTCAATAAAGATGACAAATTGACGAAAATGCGACCCCTGCTTACAATGCTCAATAAAAGATTATTGCAATATGCGATTCTGGATGAAAAGCTTTGCGTCGATGAAAGCATGATACCGTATTTCGGAAGGCATGGTGCAAAGCAATTCTTGAGGGGCAATCCGATCCGTTTTAAAGTGTCTTTGAGATCGCTTAGAATATCAAGAGCTTCGCGTTGGAGCCTCAGTTGTTTTGGACTTGGTTTCGAAGCTTCCTGATGGCGTACCATTCAAAATCTATGGTGATCGCTTTTTCTCTTCTGTCAAACTGGCTGAAATTCTAAAATCCAAAGAAATTGGCTACACTGGGACCATAAAATCAAACCGAACCGAGAAAGTTCCATTGATCGACCCAAAAGAAATGGCCAAGCGCCCAAGAGGCAGCTTTGATTTTTGTCTTAAACAAGAGAAGAAATTGTGTTGGCTACATGGAATGACAACACAGTCGTGTCACTGGTGTCAACTGTTGATCCCGTCATGCCTGTCATGAAAGCCACTCGCTGGATTGCTAAAGAAAAACAGAAAAAACAGACAGATGAACCTTTTACTATGTCCCAGTACAACCAAAACATAGAAATTACAGAATGGGAATTGGTTTAAAAAAGTGGTGATGGCGTGTTTTTGCGTTTACCGTTGATGTAAGTCTGCACAACGCGTGGCAGTTATACAGGAAAGCTGACAATAACAGTTCTCCGACTATTTGGCATTTACCAGACACGTAGTGCAGTTTTATCCACACAAGTATGATACACCTGCTGCTGCTGCTTTGCCAGGTCGTCCAGCAGCTCCAGCAGCGACAAAGGATCCTGCCAGGAATCCGCTTTGACAGCGCAAATCATTTTCTGTTACCAGTCAAAAAGCAATCCAGGTGTGTCCTGTGCAAGAAAAATTCCAAGAAAATGTGCAAGAAGTGCAGAGTCAACTTACACGAACGTTGCTTCAAAGAATGCCACAAGATGTGGCAGCAGTAACTCTTGATAATCTGTCATACGTACATTGTTACGACGAAATGGTGTTGTTATTTCCTCATTGTTTTTGTAATTTTTTTGCATTTATTCTTTCGTTCGTTACATACTTTTCATATTGCGTCAAAACTGCATGTTTTACATGGTTTATTTGCGTCGATTCTGAAGCAAGACTAAGTGAAAAGTTCATTTTAAGTGAAAAAATATCATACTTAACATGTTTCAATACAAAAACCAATTGGAAACTTTTACGCTCTGGAGACGTCCATTATGCCCGGTGTTCCCGTTTGGGACAGAACAAAATTGGAATATAATAAACAAACAAAGATAAAATAAACAAAAACAACCCTAAAACATGGCTTTTGGAATGATAACGCAACTTTTGCTGGATAAAATTTCAAAAAAGAAAATCGGGCAAAAACGGGTTAAACAACTATCATTCTATATCTGAAGCCTCAATCACCCCTTAACAATATAAGCCGCACAAAGATGTATTGTCATATAATAAGAATAGACGGTTGGTTGGTCATACAGAATTAAAAAATGGCAGATAGAGTTGAAGTCATTTCTAAACCTTTTCTTCTGATATTATTTAGAAAAAATGGTCAGAATAAAGAAGCGAGCCGAACTAATATGTATAAAGCAAAGAAAAGAGTTTTCATTGGTCGAGTGTATTGACCAAAGAGAAGAGAGAAAGCTAAAAGAGTTCCAGACCATAGACAAAAACTATTGTTTGCAAAGAACAGGTTTTAAATCATTTGATAAGAGTAGCTTCTTGAGCGGAAAGATTAAAGATGAAACGTCTTTGAGCAAGAATAAAACTTCGCGGGGGCAAGAAAGACTATCGAGCTTTGAAAGGCGGTGAAATTAGTGGCAGACTCGAGGATGTGTTGTTTAATACGCTTTTGCAAGCATTGCGACCAACGTACCGACTATCACAGTGACACAGAAATTCGTAGATAACATTGCTACAATAAAGGAAAAGTAATACGTCCTTCTTCCTTGCCCTAAAAAACTGTCAAGTTGTAAACAACACGTGGTTCGCCAACAAAGCAGCCGTGCCGCTTTAAAAGCTGCTTTTATCAAATCTTTTAACACCTGTTCTTTGCTTTTGTCTATGGTCTGAAACTCTTTTAGTGTTCTCTTTTCTGATTAGTCAATACTGTCGAACAATGATAGCTCTTTTCTTTACTTTATAAATTGGTTCAACTTGCTTCTTTTTCAATCTGACAATTTTTTACTAAAAAGTGTCAGACAAAAAACTTTAGAACTGACTTCCAACTTTACTTGCCACTAAATACCAAGTAAGATACTAACATATCTCAAAGTAAGACAACAATAGAATTTATCAGTTTAATAGGGATAAGCAATAAACTAGCATTACCTGGTCGTTCTTTTTCAAAGAATTGTAATTACCACGACGAACGCATTCCTTCACCATTTCCGGAAGCATTCGGTCAATGCGATAATTTAAATCTCCCAGCCAAATTAAAACGCTAAACAATAACAAATAATTCTACATTCTAACATCGCTCATTTTGCTAAAACTTTACCAATATCACTCACAGAAGCAAAATGAGACAAGTAAAATAAGATAATTAAATAATTTCCTCCATGCTAAAGTGCATTTTAAGTAATAACCAGCCTTTACCTACTTATCAAAACAATTATAAAGCAATTTGCTTAAAAAATTTAATATTGTATAGTAGTATTATCTTACAGTATTTGACGGCAGCGTGGTCGAGTGGTTAAAGCGCCGGGCTCGTGACCAACACGGTCTCGGTTCAAAACCCACTCGCGCCATTCTGTTGTGTCCTTGGGGAAGACACTTTACGACACATTTCCCTGCTTGATGGTTCTGGCAAGTAGTTCTAAATTACAGTCATATCTCTATTAAATTACAAGCGGACAGCAATATCTTGGTATCTCCGGAAGCAGGTCTGGGTAATTGCCTACCCTATGTATTAGCGCCTCAATCACTTTCCTACGAGTCAGGAGGATAAATAGAGATAAAATAAATAAAATAAAATCTTGTACTAATTAAGACGATGATAATAAGAAATATGTAACTGTTAAAGGGAACTGCCTTCCTTATTGTAACGTTCTTTTGCTATAATACAAGTCTTCATCTTCGGCGTAATATAATTTTTGATTTTTTAATTTTTAATTCTTTTAATTTTTAAGGTAGAGGGGGTGTGGAACCAATGGATCAAAAATAGCAACTTGGCCGCCAGCGCACAAGTTTGAGGCCTGAAAACAACTATCTTTTTAACGGAAATCAACAATTATATTTACCGTAGGACATCCAGTATTTAGCAATTACTCGGATTATTATAAAAAATTGATCTATTGCTTTCTTAAGAAATCAATGGATTACATGGGTGGGATCTATGGATCATAATTAATGTCGTTTTAAAACGAATTTTAATGAAGCAAAATGGAACAAAAATAAGTTAAAATATTAGAATTATTTACTTTTTTAATAGATATTGTAAGCAGGTTTAGGCAGCAATAAAATTTGGATGGAGCTGGACCAACTATAATTTATATTTGATCTGATCTTAATAACTAATTGTATGTAATATATATTGTAGTTCAATACTAATTGTATGTATTATAATCTACTTGAAATTTCAGTTTTATCGGCAAGCAAAGTAAATCTAAACAATTGATCAAACACGGCAATACACAGCATTCACTAACATTTTCAAAACGCGAAGTATCTTGAAGTGCGCCATAGAAAAAATTAATAATTATATTATATAAAATCAAAAAAAGAGTAACGGTGACATACTCGTGTTGGAATATATGGAGATAACCCTCTCTATCTCGATCAGGAAAGCGCATTCGTGAGCAGATATCATGAAAATCTTCGTTTCGCTTTTGCGTCATTTCTGAATGGGCAGCGAGATGAGAATTGACGATGCAGATTCTGGTGTTATGTAAATCAAAACGAATTCCGACGCCGCCTTTGTTACCCTAAAATTCAATATCTAACTTCATGAGCAAAAACACTATCTTTTGTGCAAAAACGGCTTTTGATAAAGCAGAAAAACTTTTGAGCAATTTTTTATAAAAAAATTATTTTTTGATTTCAACTTGGAAAGCCCAGGTTCGACTCCCATTCGCCTAATTCAGTGCTTCTCAACGTTTTTGTGGCGACCCAAATGTTAGGCGGAAATAAAGAGCAAAGCTTTGGCGACCCAATCTTTTTTACAGACTTGATTGCAAGCATAAAAATTGAACTAAACGTCATCACTGTCAATCAGTGTCCAAAATCAACTTCGTCTTAAAAACGTAGCAATCTTTAGTGATATCCACTGCCCTCTCCGCTACGGCACCCCTAATTTTTACACAACTACAGTCGTTGAGAAGCACTGGCCCTATTAGAAAAAAGGTTGCTAAAAGTTCGTCACAACTGTGACGAGATAATGGAAGTGCTTTGTTAAAATTTTGAAAAGATGGAAAAAGCGATTTTGTGACTTTCAAGAAATAAAACTTAACCCTCTGTCTACCATGGGGTCCATTGGACCCCAAAATGAAACTTGAGCTTTCATTACTCAGAACACATAGCATATACGACTTCCATATTACCTGACTTTTTCTAAGTTTAGTTGATCTTCAATGAGGTAGAGTATCATATATCTCAGATAAACCGAAATGGTAAAAAAAATAAAAACAGCATCGTATACCACTGGGGTCCATTGGACCCCAAGCCAATAACTAACCTATATTGTTTAGTTTGAAACAACTAAACATTGCTTGATAGAAACATTTTGTTTTGAAACAACTGACCAGTTGTTTAGTACCACAAATAAAAAGATTGTTAGTTTGTATAATTACATTTTATATGAAGTAATGCTGTGAAAGAAAAAATGGCTAACTACTTGGAAGAAGACGAGGTTTTAGAGCTCCTGAAAGATAGTGAAGATGATGATAGCTGGAGTGAAGAAGAAGCAATTGAATTGTCGGATGACGATGGAGAAATTGACCATCTAAGCGAGGAAGATTTGTCTCCTGATATCTCGGATATTGATGAAAATTAAGATACTTCTTCGACCATTTTCATTTCCCGAAATAGGAAAGAAAATTGGTTATCAACGCCCCACACAAATGACATAGGACAAACTGCTGCTTGTAACATATATCGCGAGAAACCAGGCCCTTCATGCTATGCAAAATCGCAATGCGATTCAATTCCTGATTCATTCAGATTATTTTTTAGAGACAATCTGCTGCAAAATGTGCGTAACTGGACAAATGCTGAAGGACTACTTGTATACAAAGACAAGTGGGTTGCTATAAATCAATCCGAATTAGACAGGTTTTTGGGTGTAGTAATTTTAATTGGTGTTTATAAATCAAACAACGAAAATGTTGCTCAGCTTTGGAGTAAAGAGGACGGCAGACCTATTTTCAATAAACTCATGAGCCGAAATCGATACCAGCAGATTTTACGAGTTCTTAGGTTTGATGACGCTAATTCGCGGAGAAGACATAGATCTAAAGACAAATTTCAACCAATCAAAGATGTTTTTGAGCAATGGGACTTGCATTTACGTGATGCTTACACACCTGGTCCCCATATGACTGTTGATGAACAATTAGTTTGTTTCAGAGGAAGATGCCCATTTCGGCAGTACATTCCTTCAAAACCTGGAAAGTATGGAATCAAAATTTGGGCAATATGCGAAGCCAACAAATCGTATGCATGGAAGATGCAAGTTTATACTGGAAAGAATCCTGCAGTTGGAAGAGAAGTAAACCAGGGAGCAAGAGTTGTCAAAGATTTGGTCAAAAAAATTGAAAATTCTGGAAGGAATATAACTTGCGATAATTTTTTTACCAGCATCCCACTTGCTCGAGATCTGCTGAAAAAGAAGCTTACTCTGGTAGGAACTATTCGGAAGAACAAACCAGAATTGCCTCCACAATTCACAGTTGCTAAAGGACGTGAGATAGCTTCTACAATTTTTGGATTTCAGAATGATGCTATGATCGCATCGTATTGCCCACAAAAAGACCGTGTGGTAAACATGCTCTCGACAATGCACTTACTTCCTGAAGTAGCTTCAAATGCTGCTGAAAAGAAACCAGAAGTAATCTTGTACTACAATAGCACCAAAAGTGGAGTGGACATTTTGGACAGGATGGTTCGAACGTACACCTGCAAGAGGATGACTAGAAGATGGCCAGTTGCCCTATTTTACAACATGATTGACGTAAGCGCTGTCAATGCTTACATAGTATGGCAGCAACTGCAAGGTGAAAATAACCGGACTTTTAGCAAGAAAAGAAGGAGAAAGTTTTTGATTGGCTTAGGAAAAGAACTTGGTGGAATATCAAGTGCTCCGTCAACGCAAAAAAGGCACGCAATTCAGCCCCAAAGTAACAGAAAAAGGGCTGCAATGGAAAACCAGGCACCAAAAGCAAGAAGCAAAGAAAGCCAGATGCTATCTTTGTGAAAGAAGCAAAGATAGAAAATGTTGACAAATATGCATTGCCTGCAACAGGAACATTTGTCAAGAACATTCGCAAGTTATTTGCATTCAATGCAACCACTAATAGGAGAAAACTACTGTAATAGTCTCGGCATAAGCATTTGTAGCTTTCTGAACGCTTTATCACAGCTTGCCTTGGTTTGCGGTATTGCATAACTGTGTGTTTTGGTTTCTGTGTAACCAATTAATGTGCTGACTAAATCGGCCTTGATTTCTATGCTTTTATGCAAACTGCTATATTGTTGCATTCTTTTAAGAATTGATGTTTGGGAATGAGCCATTTCAAAATTTCATGAATATACAAATCATTACATCCTGCCAGGAAAAAGTGTATTACGTACAGTAATTACAGTGAATCACCTGATCGTTTGACTGCCTGTGTAACTGTATATGAATTTTAAGGCCTAATTACCAGATTTTCGTTTTTTATTGCGTTTTTCACTTGTTTTTGTGTTTAAATTGTTCGTTTTTTACTGTTGTTAATGTTACTTTGATGCTTTGTGTGAGATGTTTAGGTTCATATGTTTTTGAAGGCTGGGGTCCGTTGGACCCCAATGGGACAATTTGCATGGAATTTTTTTGGTAGACAGAGGGTTAAAGTACAATTAAGTCGAAAAAGCTATTTAAATTAACAAATAAAAACTTTCAAAACTTAAGATATTTATTTAATAAATATATAAAACAAAACTTGTTAAAGATTTAAGTTATAATCTCCAACATTTAAATTAGTTTATTTGAGCGATTATTACATACAGACAGGGTCGAAATATGGAAAAACCAAAAAAATCAAACAAAACTATCATTGTAATTGCAAAACCAAAAAACAATTTTGTACGCCAAAGCGTGCACGAGTTCGTGGTGCACCAACATTAACGCAAGAAAGCAGAACCACTTACGGGGCACGGTCGCAGCGGTAGCGAGACTGTGTCAGAACAAGAAATTGTCCAAAACCTCCGGTGTTGAAATCATGGATAATAGCTACGTTGGAGGTTGTATTTACGCAAATTACGTTCAAAATAAATTAAAAATGGTGTAGTGAGGTCGCGAGTTTGATGAACGTTCAAAGTGCTTGTACGTAAAAGCGCCAATGGAAGGTGAGATTAAACACTTGATCATTTTCTATACTCGGCTGGAGCGATGGCTACTTTTAAGTAAGTCAGTGAAAAAGAAGAGATATGAGGAAGTTATAAAAATTAAACAGTAGCACTCTTTAAAAAACATTAGTCATTTAAAATAAACTGAAACGGTGCAAAAAGGAACGTCTCAAAAGAAAATATAAATCATTGAAAGATTGATAATGACAAAATTTTTACCATTTTTCCAAGTAAACCAGTTCCAACTTGATGGGATTCGATGTTACATATATAACGTTGGTAACAACTCTTCGAGAAAATTAGCAACATCATTCCGACCAAGCGAACTAGTTTGATCTGGAAAAAAAATCTAACTTTTACCAGGATGAACTTTTGACAAAAGTAAAATTAAAACTGACAGCTTAAGAAAAAAAAGTGAACTTATTTCAAACATTATAACTATATTTACAAAATTTAATTTTACAGTATAAAAAATAAATTTTAAGAAAATAATTTGAAATTTTGCCAGTCGAGATGTTCCTGCACCGAAAAGCAATTGATTAAATATATTTCTGTGAAACCGCAGGGACACGATTCTGTAATACAAATGGGGGTTTTGACCGGTAGTTTGAAAAATCTTGCGCCAAGAAATATTTTGGTATTACCAAAACATATTTTGCAGATAAATGAAGAGATTTTTCCACAGCACTTAACCACTCTTGTTCGCGAGAAGATTCCGAAAACACAAATGCTTCTTTACTGAGGTCAAGCTCTTGAAACCTGACATAAAACCAATAAATAAAAATTTTTACCGCAAGAAAAGTTTATTCTTTTGTGCAGAAGGGAAATTAAAAAAAAAACATAAAACTTACACAAAACTTTTCAAAATTTAAAAGCACAATTTACCACCTTCAACATTAAGTTACCCAAAAACAATAAGATAATCAATTACAATCATATAAAGCATAGTTTCGTCATTCCTATTTAAACCGGAAAAAAGTCTAAGTTGAGCAAAAAGGATTTGCGTTGACTGCCAACCACGAGTACACTCGTAGTGAAGCATTTGTTCCGGGAAGTCAAACTCGAGTATATTCGGTTTGTTAATTTTACCTGAATTATCAAGCAGCAATAGAGTAGCTGAAAATTAACTTAGGACATTTTTTTAAAACTGGAAATAGCAGCTTTGGAAGCCTTTTTTTTATGCGCTGTCATCGTGTAAAACAGCTTTTGAAAATATAGGGTGTTCCATAAAGTGCACCGAATTAAAAATTTTATTTCGGAAAACGAATAACACAAATGATTACATAATAGTAATGATACGATACCAAAATTTTTAACGATTCCGATACGATTACGATTCTACCCAATTATCCCAATTCCCGATACGATTTCCGATACGATTACGATTCCTGGCTATTATTACATACCGGTATAGGTATTACTATTAATGTGCCCAGGTATTAACATATCTACTTAAGATATAAGTTGAAAATTGATTAGGAAAGTTTATCATCTTACTATGCTTTACGATATGCTAGATAACAATGTAATGGGAAGGTCTCATAAAAACACATCTAACAATAATTCCATTTTAACAACACAAAGATGTAATATTGAGTTCACAGTAACAATGTAAATAAAAAAATATAAATATTGATAATTCCATTTTATAGAAAATACACTTTATTTAGTTGATAGTAATAATAGCCTATATGCATTTAATCATGGTCAAATCGAAGCACTCGCAAATTATAGTGCAAAAACACAAGCATTTCTTCAGTTGTTGGTTCTAAACTAAAAAACAAATACAAAAAGGAAAGATAAACAAAGCGATAAAAAGTCGGCAAAAGAACGTAAAAACGACAAGAAAAATATGGCAATGATTTAATAGTTAACGGGTTACAAATCTTTTTAGATTAAATTTTAATGGGTACGTTTTTTTCCGTTACTTACACTGATGTTACCAAATAACATATAGATTTGTTAGACGGAGCACCATAAAAATCTATTAAAATAATTAAAGATTTTTTTACGCGTTCTATTAATCGAATAAATTTATTCGTTATTTGGTAACGACTAAATTTTTATTTACCGACAGAATGTTACCAAATAACGAATAAATTTATTGGATTAATAGAACGCATAAAAAAAATCTGTAATTAATTTAATAGCATTTTTAAGGTACTCTTTTGTCTAATAAATTTATTTGTTATTTGGTAACATCAGCGTAAGCAACGGAAAAAAACTTACCCATTGAAATTTAATCTAAAAATATTTGTAACCGGTTTAACTATTTGATCACTGCCATATTTTTCTTGTTGTTTTTAAGTTCTTTTGCCAACTTTTTATTACTTTGTTAATCTTTCCTTTTGGTATTTGTTTTTCAGATTTTTGATTGACTTTCGAAGAGCCTAATAGACGAAACAAACTGTTGAAACTAATAAAAACTAGTTAAAATAATATTCATGGTTTCTAGTTTAATACTTTATTATACTAACCGCTCTGACTTAACCTTCATGAAGTAGTTTTCTTATGTGCCATGCGCGCCGACCAAAATGGATTTGTAGAAAAATGTATAATACTTATTATGACGCCATAAGTTTCGTACGCTTGCAAAACTTCAAACCTGTCGCCTATGTTGTACATTGTTGTACTTTTTCGTAAAAAATATAAAAAACATGCTATATTAAACGACCTTGATTCACAAATCTAACTATTAAAGAAAAACATTTTTTTAACTTAAATATTTAAAATTAACCGATTGTAAATTCCTATATAGTGTAATATTCGGCTAGGAACATACCTAAATTTAACGCATTCAACAATTTTCAAATGCTAATTTTTATTCTTATCAGTTGAACAACGATAGTAAAAATAAGTTTTGGTATTACAGTTTACTTTTAAAAATGTGACAATGGCGATTATAAGTTTTGCAAAATAAAAATAAATTGATAACAAAACTTTTTTGTTGTCGCTTCAACGCTACTGAAGTTAAATCGACATTATTTAATTTTCCGCCGAATCGGCTAGCGGACGAATTTGTCCCGTCTAATAGTTACGTACCCTACGGTCGAAATGAGCTTGATTGATTGAAAAATGGTAACGAAAGGGTGAAGAAATTTTAGGAACATTTCATGAACTCCCCAGCACAGTCCTGTGTTACTACTTTTTATCATATGCCCCGTATATTTAAAGAATCGTTTTGGTATCGGAATCGGGTCTGAATTATACAGCTCCGATGCCGATTCCTGATGCTTTGGAAAACTCCCGATATTCCGATTATTCCGATTAATCGTCCCATCACTATTACATATGGCATACTTATGAACAGTAAGTTCTCTCATTTACGTATGAAACACGATGTCCGTCATATGTCCACATGTACGGAGTCTGCACACATTTATGTGCTCTTCGAAATTATTTATAACTTTTTCACACATCTGTGTCTCCAATTACACGCTCGATTTCTGCCTGGAGTGGAAGAATCGGGCGTCGTTTGTTGGCGTATATCTTGGATTTCACGAAGCAGACAAGAAATCACAAAAGGTAAGATCTTGATGGCCACTCCTTATCGCTATGCAAGGACATCACTCGTTCCGGAAATTTTTTGTGGAGTAATACAACCGTTTTACGTGAAATGTGGCAGGTCCCTCCATCCTGCTGAAACCAGAAGCTGTCAATCTTCAATTCGTCCAAGTTTGGCCACAACTGAGTGGATATCATGTCTCGGAAACGTTCTCTATAAACAGTAACTGCAGTCTCCTCATCAGTTTCAAAGAAAAACAGTCCAACCACTCCACTTGCCCAGAAATCACATCACATAGTCGTTCTCAATAGATGCATTTCACGCTCTTGCATTATTTAAGGGTTTTTATTTCCCCAAATCCGGCAATTTTGTTTGTTGACAAATCCACTCAAGTCAAAGTGAGCCTCGTCACTGAAAATGATTCGTTTCGCAAAATTGTTATCTATTGCAAGTCTTTCTAGAACCCAGTCAGCAAACTGCTTCCGCCTCCCATGATCAGCTAGCTTAAGATTCTGTGTAAGTTGAATTTTGTACGCGTGCATATGGAGGTCAAGGCAAAATTCGATGCAATAAAGAGGTCAGGACAGACATCCAACTTTTGCGAACGTCGGCGAATTGATTTTCCTGGACTCGCAATGACACTATCTTGCACAAGAATAAGCTGTGCCTCAGTTCGACGAGAACGTTTCCGTACAGGCGATTTGACCGTTACAACTGAACCAGTTGTTTCAAACTTTGTCACTAGTCTGCGTACAGTAGACACGCAGGGACTTCATTTCTGCCAAAAATAGTTTAAGAGTTTTCGAACGGCTTGCGTCGCACATTCTCCATTTGGGTAAAATGTCTTAACAATAAGAACTCGTTGTACAGTTGAAAACCACTCCATGACACCTATTCTAAGTACAAATTACTAAGCAAGTACCGATATTCTGCAAAAAACTCAATTTTACACAAAGTATTTCGCAAATTAAAACAAAAACCAGCTAATCGGAGTGAAGATACTTTGCAAAAAATGATAAAAGTATGCCCTTAATCTTTAACACACAAAACGTTCGCCGAATTCAAATTCGGCGCACTTTATGGAACACCGTATACGTGTAATAAAGCTACCCAATGACGTAGACGTCTGGTGGATCAGGGTCAACAGCAGTCCATTCAACAACATAATCAGGAGGAGATCGGCCGTTCACATTCCAAGTTCCAACAAAAATCCTAAAAAACATTTAGAACTTTCATTTAACAAAAAAGATTTTTAATATTAAACAAAAGATGGCTATTTATTTAGTATGGCAGGAATACGGTGCACAAAAACATGATAGCAAACAAATAGCAATTTCTAAATTCATAGCTGCATAGCTTTCAAGAATAGCAACAAACCTTTCTTCAACTTTATATTCTATATGCAGTTATCTTAAATGGCTAGGCAGAAAACAAATTATAAACCTCGGGTTTGCAAGAAAATGAACCATTCAATAATGAACTAGAAATGCTATCACTTAAATAAAATTAGCATGGCTCAAAATGTATAAATCACCATTACTGCAAAGTTACCAATTTACAATACACCATGAGAATTACATGCCATAGTGCCGACTATACTTGACACACACACAAGCATGACACCAATCACCTTTTCAACAACAAAAAATTACCAACACAACACTACACCACTAGTCTGTGAGAATCCATTGCAAGTAATGGAGATCTCCAGGATATGGAAGTTTATTTTGGTTTATTAAAAGTTAAGGTATCACTCCTTTAAGTCCATAGCTTTGAAGAAAAAGAACAACTTAAAATAATATATTTTCCTATAAAATATAACAGAAATTGTTTTTTTACCAAACATTTATGTTATTTAGTTAACACTATATCAGGGTGGGCATTAAAAAACCCCTTTTATTGCAAGATCTTAAACAAAAGCATTAATCTGGTATAAAACAAAAGTTTTATTATTGTCTGAATTTATTTTCCTGACTCACAGGAAAATGTCTTAAGCGTTATGCTTAGGGTAATCCTATTAGCAATTACTTTGACCTGCTTTTGGAGATGCCATAACATTGCCATCTGATAGTAAATTTTTATTTCTTTTTTAAGTTCCAATTTAGATATAAGACTGAAATTTAGAGCTACTTGCTAAGACCACTAATCAGAGGAAAGTTCCATAAAGTTTCTTTTACAAAGTTAAACTGCAACTGCTTTGATCACATTCAACTTGGCTGAAGACAAAAAGGTACTACATTTAAGAGTTTATTGATATCAATAAAAAAAATGGCTGCAATCACTTTTCAGCAAATTTTATCATACTGGTACTGGGCTAGCAATGTAGAGTATCTCCAACAACTTAACTTATGCAGCATTTTTACTAAGGTAAGGCAAATTTTATTGCTTTGTTTAATATTAATGTTTAATATTAATGCAAATTAATCAGAGGAAAGTGCCATAAAGTTTCTCTTACAAAGTTAAACTGCAACTGCTTTGATCACATTCAACTTGGCTGAAGACAAAAAGGTACTACATATAAGAATTTATTGATATCAATAAAAAAAATGGCTGCAATCACTTTTCAGCAAATTTTATCATACTGGTACTGGGCTAGCAATGTAGAGTATCTCCAACAACTTAATTTATGCAGCATTTTTACTAAGCTAGGGCAAATTTTATTGCTTTGTTTAATAAAACCCAACTATTAAAAAAAGGTACTTGGATGAATATGAAACCTAAAAAACTAAACAGCAGAAAAACTGGTGCAGTAAATTTTTATTAGGTTGAAAATGATTTTTTGAGTCACTTATTTAGAATGCATAAATTTGGTCCTGGATCTTTGATTATTTGCTTAAACAAATATAAAATTTAATTACTTGCTTTTGGTAATTTTCAAAATTGACTAATGATGAAATAATAGTGAGTTCTTTGACTTATTTTATTGGAGAAAACCTTGCATTTAATTAAGCTCAGTTGGTTAAAAAATTTCAGCTGTCAATGTTCACTAAAATGTGAAGAACTTTGCTACAGTTTCCTTTTTGGCCTGTTAAAATCAAAAACTAAGTGGTTTTAAGGTTTCCTTGTTTGGGGCCAGCAGAAAAATCTTATGAAATTGCCTTTAGTTCTTCAGCAAATCGTTTTTCAAATCAAAATTAAGAAAAAATTAATTAAAAAACTTAAAACAAAGTTAACTCAGAAAAAAGTATACAAAAAATAGCATTAGTCTGCATTGTAATTACGAAAATGTTGAGAAAAAAATTTTTTACACTATTTTTGGCAGTATTGCTTATAAAATATTTAAATAAAAACTCATTTCTTGGCCATTTTAATTGGAGGATGGACAAGGCATCAAAAATCCTGCTATTGTTCAGTTGCAAAGTTTTTGTAGACTCCAATTTTTAACAAAAATTCATCAAGACATGAAAATGAATTACAAAGTCATAAACACACCATTTCACTGAATTAAACAATACTCTTAAATTTAGAATTACAACAATGCAGTATGTAATATGGATATTTCTATTTATATTGTACAAAAGTATTTTATTTTTTGAATTTCTCAAATATTTTGCAAATCTCATAGGATGGACTAACACACTTCAGCAAGGTAGTGTACCCAGCAAGACATTAAATTACTTAGAAGATTTGCTGCAATGCTATCTCAGGCATCTCATTCATCCCAGTAGTTGCTGTTGCCTCTTCTCTGATGCTGTCTTAAAGGAACCATCTCCTAACCCTCTAAAGAAGCCAATCATTTCCACTTTTGGATGACCTCCACTGCTTGCAAAGGCTTCTTCCACACTAACAAGATGAAGTTGTGTTGTACTTTGCTACAGTTAAAGAAATAATTAGTACTTTGCTACAGAAATAATTGTGTGTATGTGTGTGTGTGTGTGTGTGTGTGTGTGTGTGTGTGTGTGTGTGTGTGTGTGTGTGTGTGTATCAAGCACAGCTGGCATTGTGGCATATAAGTATCAGAGATTACCATGTGTAGATAATTTTGCAACAGTGCTGATTTGTTGGTTCTGAGCTGTACCAGTACTAAATCCCAGAATGAATCATACTGTGACCTAAACTTTGTTGTTCTGTAACTTCTCTTTTACAAATTTTTGACTAAAAAGGGAAATTATTAGTTTGTATTCTATTGTTAAAAAACTAGATTAGTATAATTCATTATGACCGAGCTCATATTATAAATAGAAAACCTGAATGGTTTTGCTGATGTAAATTCATCTTCACGATGTGACATCAACAGCTCTATCAATTTCTCAGTGTTTTTAAAGTGATCTCTAACAGTGTTTCGGGAAAAGTTTGTATGTGATATACCAGGATCAGTTTCAACTCTGAAAATATAGAAAATGATTGTGAATATTTTAGTTTTAAAAACCATGAAAAAGATAACCCCAATATTATCATCATTTTTTTTATTTACAAGAAAGTATATACAGGGTGTCCATAAATTAAGGCAACGAACCTTTTGTTCTCTACCCAAAATACTAGAATGCAAAAACTGTATTGCTGTTTATGATTAGATAGGTTAAGGTAAAGCTTTCAAAACATATATAGTTTATTCAATATAGCATTCTTTGTTTTTAACTACTGCCTTCAATCTGGCTGTGAATGAGGCACAAGCAGCATGGAGCATTTCCTGAGGGATGTTGTCCCACTCCTTCAACAGTTTGGCCTTAAGTGCCTCCACAGTTGGGTGAGGAGTCAAGCAGATCTTATTCTCCAAGATGGACTAGATGGAGTAGTCCAAGGGGTTCAAATCTGGGCTCCTTGCTGGCCAGTCTTCCTTACTTATGAAGGAGGAGATTTTCCTCTGAATCCAGGATTGTGTGAACTTGGAGCCATGAGAGGGTGCAGAATCCTGTTGCAGGGTCCATGGTTCGCCTTGGAAGTGCTGATTGGTCCAAGGTAGCAGACAACCCTTCAAAATGTCTGCAACGTACCCCTGGGAGTTTAATTTAACTCCAGATGGGACAAAAAAAAGGGGGGATCTCCCGATTGCTGTGACAGCTGCCCAAACCATAACAGACTGGGGATTTTAATGTCTGGTAATGATCCTTCCTTCAGTGGCAGACAAGGAGGCCCAAACTCTATCATTTTGCTGGTTTACCACCTGCTGAATGTCAAATTTCTCTTGTCTGAAAACCAGCTTGGGCAGCATGCCTTCATCAATGTCCTTCATTGCCACATGGTGATCTGTCAGCTTATGATGATGCATCATCTTAAAGGCTTTTTGTCTAAGATCGTCTCTTTAACACTTGCTGCATGGTGGATTTGCCCACACCAGGTGCTGCAGCCAATGTCCTGCAACTTCGATGAGGGTTGCATCACATCTTTTTCCTCATGTTTTTCATGAGTTAAGGGGTGTAAATTCTGCCTCACCCTTTCCTGTTGAGGGTGTTGCCAGTCTCCTTAAACTTTTTAACAATTTTCCAAACTGTTAAACAGTTCATTTTCAGCCATTTTGCAATTATGTCATTAGTTTCACCACTTTTGTGAAGTTTAATAACTATATTTCAATCTACAGCCATTGTAAAACTAATTTTAGAAAATTTTTATGTATCTAAAAAGAAAGTAGAGAGTTTAAGCTTTAAAATGGTGTACTGTTTTACAAAAAAAAAACCAAATTTATATGCACTTAATTTAACCACAAAAGTTGGTTGCTTTAATTCATGGACACCCTGTACAATATTATTAAAGTTTCTTGACTTAAGATATTCTTATAGGTTTAGGTCATATTTATAGTGATATTGAAACACAAATTGAAAAACAACATCAAGCCTTACTTTGTCATAAAACTAATAAAAAATACAATGAAAAATAAATATATCATACGGTTCTTTTAAAAATTACAAAAAGGAAGTAACTGTTTTGATGATTAAACTAAATGTTTTTATGGTTGTGAAAAAGAATTATAATAAAACTCAATAAAATTATTATTTTTCAGAAAATTACAAGTATTTTATACAGAATAAGCAACTTTAGCTTAGTTTAGCTAAAAAAATAACTATAACAACACTTTCTTTTTATAACAAAGCAAATAAATATTAAATAATTGGGAGATTAATCAAAAACTAAAACTGTAAAATACCTGTTTATACTTTTTGATTGGTTAAGATGTTGGTCATTGTTCACATAACTGACAAAAGAAGATGATTTTTCTTGTTTTTTTATTGTTGCTCTATCTTTTTTAATAGTAAAAGATGGTGACTTCTTTTTAAAGGAATTATTAACAACTTGGTTGTTAGAATCATTTAGATAACTGACATATCCGTGACTAGAATTTGAAGTAGTTGATTCTTTAATTGGGTTATTGTTGAATTGTTCTGTTGATTTCTGAGTCGATTCAGATTCAGATAAATACGTTTTAGTATTAAAAACATCAGGTGTAAGGGATAAAATTGGATTGCTAGGCTTATTAACATGCTGTGGGGGAGGTGGCGCAATTCTTTTTGGCTTAGATAATTTTTCATTTTGTTGGTTTTTTTTTAAAGTATTACAATCAAAGTTAAGTAATTCATCACTGTAACAAGTTGAGCTATTGTTTTCAAGAGATACAAAAGAAGTTTGAAACATGGATGAAAGAGGATCAAATTGATTAAACTCATCATCTTCTTCATCAAATAAGTTGATCAAATTTTTTGATTCATTTTCCATGTTTAGCAAATTTATAAAATTAACTGAAATTAATTAAAATCAGTTAAAGAAGTTAATTTAAGTTAAAAATTAGCATTACTTTAAAACATGTAATAAAGACAAAATTTTAAAATAAGTCTTAGTAAATTACATTAAGTAACTTTCAAGTTTAGCACGTGTTAAAATTTCTTTTAAGTTAGTAAATTTGTAAGTAACAGGCCAATACTAATGATCAAAAATAAACTACAGTGTATATGCAAAATTTTAGTTACAAATAACAAGGTTGGGTTAATGTAATAGCTGTATAATGCTATCAAACCTTAAACTGCTCTTAATAACCAGAAAAAAATGTTGGAATAAATAATATGCACTAAACATATCTAAAAAAGTGTAGTAAAATGTCTTCAACCATAAAAGCTTGGAGGTATATTGAAATTGTTATCATGTCTTTTAACCACAAGTTAGAAAAAATAAAAAAGTTGTTATTTCTTTAACTTATAAAATTAAGACCTGGTCAACACCTGGTATATTACTTAAACATACTTTTTTGTTAATTTATTTTCAATGAATATCTAAGCTATATAGTCAATAAACAAACAAAGATATTCCAAAAATATATACCAGATGCATGTCATGTTTAAAGGATACAGCAAAGGTCTAGGTCAAGGTTTCTCAAAGGGGGTTATGGGACTTTTACCAGGAAGCTGTGAAAGAAATCGTCATTTTGGACTTCAATTTACTTTTGGGATGAAATGGACAAAATCAGAGATGGTTTAACCCTTTATGTCCTATTAGGACATATATGTCCTCTTTCAAAAAATACCATAAATTTCTTAATTTTAGGAAGTTTGAAACAAAAAAGGATTTAAATGTTTTTGTATTCATTACTTTTGATAAAAAAAAATATATTGGCAACTCTAGGTCAAATAAGCATGAAACTAACAAAAAAAATAGCAAGGTTTGAAAAAAAATTTTTTGCTTCATCAGTGATTTTGAATGCAATGGATTCCGGTGAAGGTACATTTATTTCTGTTAAAAAATTTTTTTTTCAATTAAATATTTATTCCAGTTAATGTTTATCGTGTTTTACATGTTTTGAGGTTTTTTATTTTATTTTTATTTCACAATTTTCAAAGAGGACATATATGTCCTAATCAGTATCATGAGTAGGTAGAACGTAAAATCTCATTGTGCTAAGAACAAATGAAATTAAATTATACATTAAAACTTATAAAAATGTTTATAGTCATTAGTCTTCATAAGACATTATATCATCTATAGACAAACATTAAAACCTATTTTTTATATCTAAGTGTGTAATTTTACAATCTAAAAGCTTTTTTTCTAAATTTTTTAATTATTTTACACTCTTGACATTTCCTTCAATATAAACCAACAATTATAAACTTTTTTTCAGGTTCATCTAAAACACATAACAGAATTCATAAAAGAAAGAATTTGACAGTTGTTGATGTCTTACAGTACGTTAGTGATGTAGATGATTCTGATTTTGATGATGATGATGATGTTTTGGACAAAGATTTTTGTTTAAAGAGTCATATTGAAGGTAATAAAATTCAAAGTATTCATTAATTTGAAAACTACTTGCATTTTAGGTTTTGAAAAACTTTTAAAACTGTTGTGCTGTATGTTTGTCATAGTAACCTAAAATATGGGTCTTATTTTTTGAATGATTTTATGCATAAAAAAAGGAAATCATTATTAGTGGAATTTTTTCTTATGATATAGGTTTGAAACTGTAAAATAATGCACATAAACTGTTAACTTTCAAAATAACTTTTGTTATATAATCTTTTATCATCTCAAAATGGTAATGTGTAGTGAGTAGCACTAAAAACTTTTTTTCTGATTAGATTAAGAAGTGTTCCATGAAGTAGAAGATTTAGAAGAAGAAGAACCTCCTATTGCTGCAGATCCACTCATCCACATATCAGAAAAAAAGCAAAAGAAGAAAAATCAAAACATAATTTGGAAACATGTTGCTGGTACCCAAAATAATGAGACTTCATTTTCTGAACCCTTATTTGATAAAGAAATTCAAATTCAAGAACCTCTTGAATATTTTAATAGTTTTATTTCTCATGATCTTAAAAACCTAATAGTGATCCAATCCAACTTGTACAGCCTACAAAAAGATGTAACTAAACCATTGAATATGAGTGTTGCTGAATTTGAACAGTGGCTTGGATTGTGCATGTATTTTTCTATCAGTAAAATATTTAATATTAGATTACACTGGAACGCAAATTTTTTAAATAATACTGTGAATAGAGTGATGAGTAGAAACAGATGGCTGACAATTAAAGCCAATCTTCATTTTTCAAACAATGAAAATACTGACCATAGAGATAAAGTTTATAAAATTCGACCATTGTATGATGAGCTAAAAATAAAGTTTAAACAAATTCCAAGGACTGAAAATTTATGCATTGATGAACAAATGATACCTTTTACAAGAAAATCAGCACTCAAGCAATATATACCCAAAAAACCTTACAAAAGGGGACTTAAGCTTTTTTTTCCTTGTGATGTAACAGGAATTGTTTACGGTTTTGTGGCTTATACTGGAAAAATTACTCCAGTTGATGATCCAGCTGTACCAGACTTAGGACCAAGTTCTAATGTTGTTCTACAACTTGCACAGTCTATACCACCAAACAAGAACCACAAATTAATCTTTGATAATTGGTTCACATCTCTTCAGTTGCTAACATATTTGGCAAGTCAAGGTATTTGGTGCTGTAGAACTGTCCAGGCGAGAAGACTGCCTTCTCTAAAGTTTAAGCTTGATTTGGATCTTTGTGAAGAAGGAAGAGGCTCTAAAGATATATGGAAAGCTAAAATAGATGACATAACAGTAGTAGCCATGAAATGGCAGGACACCAGGTCTGTCTGTTTAGTGTCGATATTTACTGCTCACCTTCCTGAAGGCATTTGCAGTCGGTATGACAAAAAGCAAAAGGCGATCATTGAAGTTTCTCACCCAAATATTGTGGCTGTATACTGTATAAGAAAAACATGGGCAGAGTTGATTTGCAAGATCAAATGATATCACTGTATAGGATGTCATACCGATCAAAAAAATATTATCATCGCATCATTTTTTATCTTTTTGATATGGCTATTGTGAATTCTTGGCTGTTGTATTGACGAGATGCTGTAAAATGAAAAATTTCCAAATCAAAACAAATGGGATTGAGTGAATTTAAAACTCAAATTGCCTTTTCACTCATGAAAAGTGGCAAAGAAATTTTTAAAAAAAGAGGACGGTCCTCTTTCAGCTCAGTGAAAGTTGAATATAAGAAAAAGAAAAGAACCTTCTGCACCAATTCCCCAAAAAAATATTTGCTTGGATAAAGTTGGACATTTTCCCACTTGTTCAGACAAGCAAATGACCTGTAAACTTCCGGGGTGCAACAGCAAAATATTCATGTACTGCATGAAATGTGATGTGCATTTGTGTTGCTCCAAAACTAAAAACTGTTTTTATATTTTTCACAACAAATAAAAACTTTTTAAATTCAAGTGCCATTGTAATTATTATTTTTCGTTCTACGTATAAGTAAAGTGCAATTTAACATAAAAGTTTAATCAAGTTAAGTTATAGTATACATTTAGTACGGCTGCAATGCAGCTTTGCAAAAGTGCTTGTAAACTTGTTGAAAAGCCGATTAGTACATATATGGCACTTTAGAAAAAAAGAGAATTTTACTCTTAATGCTTATTAGGACATATATATCCTTTTTGAATATCTTTTAAAAAACAAAAATATCATTTTTTTTACATTACAGTGTTAAATATTACCTATATGGATTGAAAAACAAAAATTTTTTTTTTTTGAAAAAATTCTGGACATAAAGGGTTAAAATGATCTTTTTTTGCCTTCATTTAACCTTTGAGGCAATATCATAACCACAGGTGTTTGAGAGTCTCTGAAAAGGGATCACAGACCACCAAAGTTTGGGAACCACTGGTCTAAGTTAATATTTTCCAAATTTAGGGCTACGATAAATATGTGTTGTGTTTTAATCTTTTTTTTTACCAGGCATTTAAAGGTTAGTAAATTTTAACAAATCATACAATTAGAAATAATATACAGTGGTACTTTGGGATACAATTGCTTTTGGCTACAAATATTTCAGCTTATGAACTAAGTTTTGAAGAAATATTTGTTTCAAGATATGAATCAAATAAAACAGAAAGTCCAAAAAATCAATAAAACACAAAGTCAAAAAAAAATTACATAAGGTACATAAATTGAAGTGCTAAGTTTATGTACACTGTAAATTTTTGTGGTTGTTTCAAGCTTCATAGTGTATTATTCAACTGTTCTTGGGTGAGCTGCAATAAAATTGTTGTTATTCATAACAACAATGTGCAGTATTATTGTAGTTTTTATTAATGTCTCCTTTTTTGTTTAGATGTGTATCTTGAATATCGTAAAGTCCAGCACATAAGACCACTTTTCATAATCAAAATTTAGTCCTAAATTTGAGGGGGTCTTATACACCAAGGAAGAAAATCATAACTTGATAAAAAATTACTTTTTTAATTAAATTCTAAATTAAATTCAAATATGAGTTTTTTTGAAGCTAAGCTAACTTCAATTTAAGTGGGGGTCTTATATGTTGGACTTTACTGTATGTGCTTATAATGTCTAATTTTTTCTTGGGGGTATAATATTCATATTTTATAAGACTGGGTTTGGATGGGTTAAAACAGATTAGGCCATTTACATGTAAAACTTGATTTTGCATACAAATAAATCACCTTACTCTTGCATACAAATAAATGGCTTCCTAGAACAAACTAAATTTGTATCAAAGTACCATTGTATATATAAAAACAACCTATTAGGTATCTCATGTTGTTAAGGAATAAACAAGCAAATTAATTTGTCAACCTCATAGTTTCAAATCAATCTAATTTTAACCCGGCTTAAATATCCCCAGTGAGACATGGCAGGATGCATTTTACTACTTCCACAATTCTTCCTACACCTTCTCTTTACTGATGAGTGTTCTTTTCGTCCAATGGCAATTTGTCCATGTCTTTTTGTCCTATTTTTTTTTGTCCAACAACTTTCAATCCAATTTCAAAAAAAAAGAACTCTTATTAAGGGAACCCTAACCCCAAATCCAATTGGACAAAAAGACATGGACAAAGTGTTGTTGGATGAAAAGTCAGTACACACTTTCTACCTACACTGATCTGCTGCATCTTCTTTCCTTGAACCAATTCTTCTTGTGTTTTCTTCAACTTGTTAAAACTTTGCAATATGTAACAAAAGGCAGAGGTACAAGACAATTAGCATGATTTGAAGTATGCGAACCAGTTTGGGGCTGAGACAACACAATTAAATGTTTCAGATAATCAGGTGCACTACCATGTATACATTTGAATGCGGTCAGTGAAATTTTATAAAGAATACAAAAACGAATAGGTAAAATATGCAATTCCATAGCAAGTTTAGTGACAGATACACCTTCTCTCCAACAAAATCTGTGCTTAGCATGCACAAAATGAACACAGTCATTATACTTGAAGTTTAGTTAGTAGCTTTTTAGATAACCCATAGTACAAGATGTTGCAATGGTCCAAACATGAAAAAATGTAAGATGTCACAAGTTGTAGTTTTCTATCTTTATCCAACATCCTATCAATTCTATACAAGTTGCGTAATTTGTAGTAGCAAGCCTTGGTTACTTGATTAATCTGTGGTTCCAAGCACAGTGTATCATCAAAAACAAATCCTAGGTTTTTGACTTGTTTCACTGCATATCAAAATTCAAATGAATATTATCATCCAAAAACAGTGAACATGAGACTAGGATATAGACTGGTATAATTAAAGTTTACGTACGTAAATTATTTAAGCTGAAAAACGATGGAAAAAAAGAATATCTTCACCGTAAGCGATTTTGTTAGTGAAACTAACCCGGATCCCCCGTGGTCACTATCATTTTATTGCCTCTTAATGCTGCAGGGGGGATTCCGGGTTAGTTTTACCGACAAACAACAGTTGGATCTCTTCAGGAAATCACCGTATGCGATTTTTTTTCGCGAAAGTAACCCGGAATCCCTCTTTCAGTACCAAAATGGAATAAAGATAAAACCAGGAGAAAAAGAATTTGTCAAGAAATGATAGTGACCACGGGGGATCCGGGTTAGTTTCACTAACAAAATCGCTTACGGTGAAGATATTCTTTTTTTCCATCGTTTTTCAGCTTAAATAATTTACGTACGTAAACTTTAATTATACCTATAGACTTATTTCCATAACATCTGTTTTGTTGATATTTAATTTGAGAAAATCAAGATGCATCAAAACATTTATATCTGATGAACAATTTCAGAGTTTGACAAGGCAATTTTGGTCCATAAATTCAGATCTGCTTGGTTTAAAGTTTAAAAATACCTGAGTGTCATCAGCATAACAGTGAAAGTGCATGTTGTGAACAGTTATAACATCTTCAAAGCCTTTAGTGAAGAGTATGAAAAGAAGAGGGACAAGCAGTGGTGGATATTGGGTGAGGCGAATGAGGCAGTTGCCTCAGGCCCCCCCTTTTTTTGGGGGCCCCCCCTCGGTTTTAAGGGCCCCCCCTCGAAAACAGCATATACAGTTTTGGATTCGCTCAGTGGACGATTCGGAGTGAAGACCTTTTTTTTTTGGAGGATACCTTGATTTTGGAAGAAAAAGAGGGAAATCAGAGATGAAATTGAAGTGAAGACCTTTTTTTTTTTAGAGAACACCTTGATTTTGGGAGAAAAATAGGGAAATTAGAGGTGAAATTGAAGTGAAGAGCTTTTTTTTTTTTTTTTTTTTTTAGAGAACACTTTTATTTTGGGAGAAAAATATCCAAGCCCAGATCAGACCTCTTTTTTTCTCAGACAACATGAATTTTTGAAAATTCTTGCCTCGGGCCCCTAAATTGGAATATCCACGACTGGGGACAAGTATTGAACATTGAAGTACACTAACATGTAAATTATAAATTGGTGACTGTGAGCAAGCAGCAATCACAGAGAAAGTGCGTGAGTCACTAAGTATTTTTCCCAAGGGCACAACAAGTAGCACAAGTAAGCTTTGAACCAAGACCATGCCAATCAAAAGCATGGCACTCTAACCACTTGACCATGCTGCTGATTGCTTGTTTTCATCAAGAGGTGATTGCCTTATCTTTCATTTTTTAGTAGTTTAGGTGGGCATAAATTGATAAAAAAAAAAATTAAGTTGAATACGTGATAAAAATTTGCATATACAAACTAGTTATTTTGCTTGTTCATCATTTTATAACAAGAGGTTTCCAAGAAATTGTTTTTAAGTATACATATTATTTCAATATAATTTTTAAAATCGATATTAACAGCAAATAACCAAGCATTTCACGATTTAAAATTATAGTAGGTAAAACCAATACCGATATTTAATTAATGTAAGTTCTAATCAGGACATCCAAAAATTTTACTTAGGTAGACATTTTAACAAAATAAGCAAAAATAAGACAATTACAATTAACATGAATAAAAGTTTTCCCGAGTCTAAGATCACTGATACTACTTTAATTCAAATTTCAGTTCAAATTAAAATGGCATTACAGTTTCCATTAAATATATCACTTTCTTCAGTTTGACAGTTAAGTATAAATGCTTAAAAAGTTTATATTTATATTTATAATTTTTTAAATATTCTTGAAAATTAAGTTGTGTCTGAATTAGTGATGCCGCAGATACAAAATTTTGTGTCCGCAGCCCGCAAGTATTTTTTATTTGTAACACCGCACTGCACCACACCACAAAATTGTTACCAAAAACTTACACCACACTGCGCTGCACCGCAAATCAGGGGCACAACTAGGGGGGATGTTTGGACGGCATGCCATCCCCCTTTTCAATCGAAGCAAGACAATTTGGCGGAAGACAATGTGACGGGACAAATTCGTCGGCAAGCCAATTTGGCGGCAAAATAAATAAAAATAATTTACCTTCATTGGTGTTGAAGCGACAACAAAAAAGTTTTGTTATGTTACTAAGGCAATTGAAAAAATAATTGCAATGGTTCAGCTGATAAGAGTGAAAATTCACATTTAAAATATTAAATGCGTTAAATTTAGGCATATTCCTAACCGAATATTCATATATTTGAATTTACAATAGCTTAATTTCGAATATTTAACTAAAAAAGGTACTTTAACAGTTAAATTTTTGAACCTAGATTGTTTAACACATATCTTTTACGAAAAAATACAATAATGTAGCTTACTACAAAGACGACAGGTTTGAAGTTTTGCGGGCGGACGAAACTTATGACCTCATAATAACCATAAACATTTTTCAACAAATCTATTCTGGTGGGCGCGCATAAACATTTTTCTGCAGATCGGCGTGTCAGAAAACTACTGAATGACGATTAAGTCAAACCTGTTATTATATTAAACTATCAAACCATGAAAATTATTTTAACTATTTTTTATTAGCTCTATAACAGTTTGTTTCGTCTATAGGGGTCGTCAAAAAGCAATCAAAAATTTAAAAAAACAAATACAAAAAGGAAAGCGATAAAAAGTCAGTAAAAGAACTTAAAAACAAAAAGAAAAATACGACAATGATTAAAAAGTTAAACTGGTTACAAATTTTTTGGATTAAATTACAATTGTTTTGTTCCTAAAAATTGCCCACACTATGTATATTCACAATCTCATAAAAAATCTCTTTGATTTCGCTTTGGTCCGGCTCAAATAGCTTAAGAAATAACGGTTTTATAAGTAAGTTAAATATTTTCCATTTATTTATAAGAAAATGGCAACACTGCTTAATTTCACAAATCTTGAAGTAACTTCCAGAACTATCCGCTTGACCTGTTTTGACTATGACGTAATAGTTGTTGTTTGTGATTTGGATAATTTCAGAACATTCGAGATACTTATGACCGTGTAATATAAATAAGGTTCGCTCGGAAGCAGTACTATGATTCGATAATTCGATGTTTCGTTGTGGTAACTTAGGATTGGAAAATTGTTAACTGTGTGAAGTCATAGTTTTTTTTTTTGGTCGCAAGTCTTTGGTTGTCTACGTGATTATTGAAGAATTAAGCTGCTGAACCAGTATTTACTGTTGATACTATTCGGGCTCCTAAGTGGATTGGAGCATAATTTCTTAATAAAGAAGATATTGTGGTTGTCTGAGCTGTGATTTAGCTAGACTATATTTTTTGCTGTCGCTGGTTCGAAGGTCAGATCCAGCAAGAAGATTAAAAATTTTATCGTTTAGTAGACACCGAGATTGTGTTATCGGCGAGGCCTTCTTTACAGGCGCCGAAAAGGTAGACGATTAAATACTAAGTTACCGAATAAATTTGCTACAAAATTTAAAAAACTTTTTATCATCGGAACAACAATGTGTAAAGTTTTTTGCGTTGCTTACGCTAATGTTTTCAAATATGAATGAATATACGACTCGTATTATGGCCAATATTATGATTAGTGATTTTGGACTGAAAAAAACTTTACATACAGTATTGAAATTTAATCACAAAAATTTGTAACCAGTTTAACTTTTTAATCACTGTCGTATTTTTCTTTTTGTTTTTAAGTTCTTTTATTTTTATCGCTTTGTTTAGCTTTCCTTTTTGTTTTGTTTTTTTAAATTTTTGATTGCTTTCTGACGACCCCTATAGACGAAACAAACTGTTATAGAGCTAATAAAAAATAGTTAAAATAATTTTCATGGTTTGATAGTTTAATATAATAACAGGTTTGACTTAATCGTCATTCAGTAGTTTTCTGACACGCCGATCTGCAGAAAAATGTTTATGCGTGCCCACCAGAATAGATTTGTTGAAAAATGTTTATGGTTATTATGAGGTCATAAGTTTCGCCCGCCCACAAAACTTGAAACCTGTCGTCTTTGAGTAAGCTACATTATTGTACTTTTTCGTAAAAGATTTGCGTTAAACGATCTAGGTTCAAAAATTTAATTGTTAAAGTACCTTTTTTTAAGTTAAATATTCGAAATTAAGCTATTGTAGTAAATTTAAACAAATGAATATTCGGCTAGGAATATGCCTAAATTTAACGCATTTAATATTTTGGATCAAGTCCCTTTTTTTCCCCAGATGGGGAAATTTATGGACTTGTTCATGTAGGTAGACAACCAGAGCGTGAGATCTGTGGGGAAAAAAGGACTTGAAAATACAATGGGGAGAAAAAGGGACATGGTCCAATATTTTAAATGCAAATTTTCACTCTTATCAGCTGAACCATTGAAATTGTTTTTTCAATTGCCTTAGTAACATAACAAAACTTTTTTGATGTCGCTTCAACGCCAGTGAAGGTAAATTATTTTTATTTATTTTGCCGCCAAATTGGCTCGCCGACGAATTGGCTTGCCGACGAATTTGTCCCATCAAATTGTCTCCCGCCAAATTGGTCCCAGCAAATTGTCGCGTACCCCTTTACAATACCTATCAAAAAACCCAAAACCGATAAATCGCCTTACGAAACGGCGATTTTTCGTTGGCAGTCTTTTGATCTGCTCCGCCCACTTGATAATTGCTTTTTCAAACTAGTATATTGAAAATGGAATCAATGCTTATTTTTTTCAAAAAATTTTTATATATAAAAAGTTAAAAATTGACGAAAACTTTGTACAGTTAGTTTTTGTATGTAAAGCATCTAAGGCAAAAAACAAAACTCTCTCTTAATTAAACCATAATCTTTAGTCTTTCACTCTAAATCAAACCTTAACAGCAGTGGCGTACCGTGACTTTTCAGGTCAGGCATGCAATGATGAAATGATGACGTCATCAGTCTCAAAATTTAGATCAATTTTAATATTTGCTAAAACAAGCAATTTTTAAAATTTTGCGATTTATAGTCCTAGTAAATACACGAAGTTTTTTCATTAGTTAATGAAAGGTAAAAACAATAGTTTCTACTTTCTAGGGTTTCTCAATAATCACAAATATAAAATGCTTTTCCTGTATCGAAGTAGGCAAAAGTGCTGAGTAAGCTTGTTTTTTTCTATAATTTCTATAATTTGCATCTGAATGTGAGTACTGAGTAAACGTAAGCAGTTTGTAGCAAGCGATACTAGATCAGTTCTTCAACAACGTCACGCTCTATAAACATGGGTGTGCATGCAATATCAAAACTGCATGCATAGATACGATATCAAACTGCTGAATAATCGAAAATTTAGATTTTAATTTAAAAAAAATTTCGCAAAAGAAAATAAATATTCGGATAAAACAATGTCTGCAATGGAATATGCATCTATAATATTTCTTAGAACTACCTGTAGGTCTCGTAATTCCTTCTAGCAACAGAGTCAAAAAATGCAACTTAGATTTTGCATGCGTGTTTCCAATTTTATTTTGTATTTTAGTGATAAGCTCTAGCTGAAGCTGTACTGAATGATCCGAGTTGCAATCGATAAAACGTATTTATGCTGTTATATCAAAAAAATAATCAACATAATATCATCAAAATTTTTATACTTTGAGAATTTTTTTCAAGATTATTTTTTTATTTTTTTTTTGTAATTATTTTTTTATAAAATTTCTAGGCATGCATGGAGAATACACCCCTGTGAAGACTTTGAAATCAGTTTTCTGGAGAGGTCAAGAAAAATTAAAAATAGATTTGTCTTTCCAGAAATGGAAGGCCTAACCTCCATTGACAAAAAAGATATTGAAAAAATTTTGATCCCACTTTATGCAGCTGCCCAAATTAACTGTTATGTGTTATAAACTAAACGGTTATGTGGGGTGATGAAATTTGAAGTTGATTTATCATATGTGTGATTTTTTTTGTGTGTGCATGTTTGTTCATGTATATTTTTGTGTGTATTCGAAGTTAGTGTGAAAGATAACAACGTTTGGTAGCTTTGTAAGAAGTGTTCCATAGGTTCCACGGGGGTGGGATTTACTTTAAGTAGATCAATTTAAAAAAGTTTTTTTCATATTGACCTGATAAAACTAATTAGGCTTAAATTATCTTCAAGATTTTTACACAATTTTTTTAGAAGTGAAATAAGTGAATATTTATAGTTATTATGATTCGAAAAAGAAAAAATTGCTTTGTTACATCACGAGCTTGGAGCAAGGTAATTGCACAATATTATGAGTAAAATATTCAGCAGACAAAAAAATCATTGGTTTTTGTTCATTATTTGCCGAGTTCTGTCAATTACCTTTTAAATTTTGGAATTCCCCAAAGCCTGTTAAGGTTATAACGGCGCACTGTGAACGAAAAACAAGTCCTTAACAATTACAGCAAATATGCAGTAATTCTTTATTTACGACGTCAGTTTTACTACGAAAATTAACAAAAAAATTTGGTGAACATATACAACGTACAAAAACATAAACGTTGCTTTTCATTACAGCATTATCTACATATTTTATAAGCACTTATATTAACCGTTGAAAGATACTGGGTCATATACGACCCATGGCGGTTTTCGCTTTTGTATTTAAAACCAAAAAGCGTAAATAATTCAGTAATGATTTAAAATCATTTGCAAGAACCTAATCTGAAAAACTAAAACTCAAATTATGTAAACTACGATTATTTTTCTTTAATTAAGTTATCCAATTAAAGTCAAAAATTTTTTTAAATTTTTGTCGTCCAAAAATTTACAAAAACTACGTTATTGAGATAAAACTTTTTAATTTCTTTTTTTTAATTGAAACTTAAATCTTTTAAAAATCCAACCGACAAAAAACAAACTTAATTTTTGGTCGTATCGCCTGTTATATAAAAAATATTGATGATTCATATATGACCCAGTGTCCCTCAAAGGTTAAGAAGTATTAAAAGATGCTATTATTTGTGACGAGCTTGCTCGAAGTTGGAATGAAACTGCTAGAGCTTCTGATAAAAGTCTTGCAGAGTTGTGTATTTTAACTAATAAATGCGATGAATTAAGCAATGTAAAGCTAATAAAAGTCCTCCACAATGAACACAATTATTCCTCTTTTGAAAGATGGTGATAGTAAAAAACTTGGAGAATAACCTGGTGTTCGCAAAATCGATCTAAAGGTAAACCAAGAAAAGTGATTGATTACAGCTGTGTTGTGATCAGGAATGGGGTGATTACATGACAAATGTAATCGATTACGATTTTCCCGTTTTACTATTACTATTACGATTACTCAAAATTTGAAAGTAATCGATTATGATTACTTACTCATTTTGCAATTACAATTACGATTACTCAAATCATATGTTTTTCCATTGTTACGACATAAATGCTGAGACGCATTAGAATAAACTTTACGTTAATCAGTAGGTCACGATTAGCATTTAAAATGTTTGTTACATTCATAAATACGCGTATAAGTTTTGAAATGTAATCGATTACCTCTAAGTTTTTCTCAAAGTAATCAATTACAATTTCATAAAAAAGCTGATTACGATTACCCCACATCTGGTTGTGATTCGTGAGTACGACCCAAAAGAAACTCAAGCTCATGATATTCTTGCTGAGGACCTCAAGAAAAATTAATTATGTTGGCTGCTTAAACAGTTTATTGTTAATAAAATAATCACCGGCTTTTTCTTATACAATTTGGGTTTTTATAAAATCCATGGCTGGTTTCAATTGCTTGAGTCTAATTAAAAAAAAAAAAAACGATTGAAGTGAGATTAAAAAATAAAGAAAAGAACTTGCAATGAGAGATAAAAAGAAAATTAAACGCCGCGCAAATTAATTACATGTAGTCTCTTTTAATTTTTAAGATGCTCAAAAAAAATTATTAAGTGTGGCAGACGAACTATTATGTTTAATTTAGCCATCGCGGTCCAAATTTATTCTTATGATGAGTTAGTATGAAGTTGTTGAGTGATTATTCACAGTTTGTTGGCGCTGTGAATTGCTTTAGGAATTTGGTGAAGCTTGGAGGCCAAGTTTTACGAGAATTGATCAAATTCTTTTAATTTTGTAAACATATTCTTTATATAAGAAACCGTATTTTATTCTATCTGTCGAGAGAAATTTCTAGTGAATCCATTCGTACTTTGCCAAAACTAACTGCTAAAAACTTCAGTCTCGCGGCAAACTATTTCTAAAGCCGGCACAAATAAAAATAAACACAGCTTTATTTCAGTGCAAGTATTTGTGTTACGTAGTTCAAATAGTCCTTTCGGGTTCCCGAGTAAAGTTGTCACACATAGCACGTCATAACTTTTTGACTGCCAAGTCAATTTTTTCAAAATATTTCTGTGCGCCACAGTTTTTTTTTTGGAAAATTGAATGGCTTTCATATTTGGAGGCCATGGCCTGCGAGGTAAATTTTTATACCTTTTTACATCATAAGCTAATTAACTCCCTTTATTTTTTCAATTAAATGCTGTTCTTTTTCTTCAAACTTTTAGGAATGGTCTTAGGCGTCTTGTAGTTTCTAAAAAAGATTTGGTTTGTCGTCATGCGACGTACAACAAACGCTTGACTTTAGTACAAGAAAATGTCTATAGTTTTTGTTCAATAGCCAATAAAGCTGTCAGTAGTTTTTGATGTTTTTCAAAAAATTTCGAAGCATAATAGTGGTAAAATTCAAATACTCTTAGTACAAGCAAAAAAAGAGATATACGAGAAGCATTTAAAGTTATTGTAATTTAAGAGGAATGAGAAGCAAAAGACGTTTTGCAAGATTCAAGTAGTGGGGTTTTTGATTCCTAAACAGAATATACACACAGGCAGAGTTGGACAACTAAAAAATTTTTAGCTTTTCCAAATTAGATTAGAATTAGAATTACTGAATTCGCAAAAACTTGGAAATTGAATTAAATGCCGAATTAGAAAGAAATTTAATAAAAATCAAGTTCAGTGAATATCAAATCAGAGTTCATTCTCATAATCATGAGTATGGCAAATGTCTGTACACCAAGATTGGCTCGTTTTGCGCTATACAGTTTGCCTGCATGGCTGAAAACTCTTTCCGACAGAGCTGATGTTGCAGTCATGCCTAAGAGTTCTCGAGCAGCAGCATTGAGATCAGGAAAACGATTTTCGCTTTTCCAGTAACTCAAAACATCACAGTCCATGCTCTCACAATCTGCTGCGAAATATTTTTCAACTTCATCCCTTACGATATTTTCTTTGGTTAGACCTGAAGCAATCTTCCTCTTTTTTCTTGATGTAGTTAAAGGCACGAAAGAGAACAAGCCTGTGTTAACCATCTCTTTTTTTCGGAGCCGGACCAGCTGCTGTTCTGGTTGTGGTCGGAACTAGAAGATCTTTCGCACCTATCGACTTTAATGGCAGTTTTTCTTTTTAGGAGCTCTTTCGTCGACTGTGTTGAAGCTTCTTTCAGTAAAGCTCTCTCTTCGTCGGTTTGTAACCAGTTGGCTTTAAACCGTGGGTCTAAAAACGTCGAAGTCGAAAATCTTCTTGAGTGAGATAAGGGTTCAACCTCGTGTTAACCTGATCAAGTAAGATACGAGGCAAGGTTTGGCAGATGTGCAGTTTCAATATCATCTCTTCCATAAACTTTTTCAGGCCGATGACAACAGCACACACATTGCTAATTGTAACTTTGCTCTCTCCTTCAACTTGAGACATCGCTGCTTCAAATGAACGCAGCACGTCAACCAGTTCTGTGAAGCTTGTAATGCTTAATTTTAAGGTTCTTTTTTCCTTCTCAGACTTTGACAATTCTCCAACGGCCGCATTCAATACATCTTTGACTGCCTTTGCAAATGACCGGAGCATTTTCAGAGACGAATTTCATCTCTGGTTTTTTGTCAACACGTAAACATTCATCTACTGGACCGTAGTGTTCCGGCTACCTTCGATACTTTAGTAATCGTAGCGTTGATCACTAGTCGTTTCGGTAGTTGATCTTTTGATTCACCGGGTAGCTTGCCTTTTATATTTTCCAGAGCGTGCACGATACACAGTTGCATTGCGTGAGCAAAACACGATACCCTCTTCGGCAGCAGTGCTAGAAGCGTATTGAGGTCTACTTCGGGGTCTTGGAGATTTCCCTTATCACTAAAATGTAAGTCTTCATCACTCTTCATCTTAGCAGCTTCTTGCTCAAGTGCCTTCATATCTGTAAGCGACAATTCAAAGGCTTTTTTCATCGAACTAGCGTTGTCGCTAATAATGCGTCTAACTTTACCGTCGATTTGGTATCTCATGACCACACCTTCATATCTGTTGGCTGTGTTGACAGCAGTGTGTCTTTCGGCAAAATGTTTGCAGCACAAAAGACGAGACTTCAGGTCGAAGTCGTTGTCAACGTAGTGCGCGTAAATCTGATAAATGAACGCATTTGGCGGTTGGTCCAAACGTCAACGGTGACATATACACTAGTCAAATTTTTCATTTCAGTTGTGATGCTGTTGACGACGAGCTTTTTTTCAAAGGGAAGGTGGGTCTCTTTGATCGTTTGCCGATAAGGCATTGCGTAGTTCTCATGAGGGATTGCGATGAGGGATTTCGTAATTGAGAGCGGTAGTGATGCACAAAGCTGAAGCCAAAGCTGAAGAAGCTGTGAAAAAGTCAAACAACCGCGATCGTTTTTGTCCATCAACCTCAAAAAGTCGAGCAACAACAGGAAAGTCTCAGCCGAAGATAACTGAACATTTTCGAAGCAACAGTAAAAGGAAGTATTCCAAGCAGCATCCGAAGCAGAGGCAAATAACTAAGCTTCTACTTAAGAGCGTTGCTTGTGCATCACTACCGCTCTCAATTGTCGACAAACCAAGCTTTCGCGAGCGTATCGAGGAACTCAATGAGAATTACGCAATGCCTCATCGGCAAACGATCAAAGAGACCCACCTTCCCTTTGAAAAAAAGCTCGTCGTCAACAGCATCACAACTGAAATGAAAAATTTGACTAATGTATATGTCACCGTTGACGTTTGGACCAACCGCCAAATGCGTTCATTTATCAGATTTACGCGCACTACGTTGACAACGACTTCGACCTGAAGTCTCGTCTTTTGTGCTGCAAACATTTTGCCGAAAGACACACTGCTGTCAACACAGCCAACAGATATGAAGATGTGGTCATGAGATACCAAATCGACGGTAAAGTTAGACGCATTATTAGCGACAACGCTAGTTCGATGAAAAAAGCCTTTGAATTGTCGCTTACAGATATGAAGGCACTTGAGCAAGAAGCTGCTAAGATGAAGAGTGATGAAGACTTACATTTTAGTGATAAGGGAAATCTCCAAGACCCCGAAGTAGACCTCAATACGCTTCTAGCACTGCTGCCGAAGAGGGTATCGTGTTTTGCTCACGCAATGCAACTGTGTATCGTGCACGCTCTGGAAAATATAAAAGGCAAGCTACCCGGTGAATCAAAACATCAACTATCGAAATGACTAGTGATCATCGAAGGTAGCCGGAACACTACGGTCCAGTAGATGAATGTTTACGTGTTGACAAAAAACCAGAAATGAAATAGAGAGCCTCCCAGTTGGACAAGAAGTTTTTGAAACCTACTTGGCGTTTTTTGCTTTCTTCACACAAAGAAGACACTGCGCAATAGGATGTTCTGAATCTTTATTCGCAAGCTCAAAGTAAGGGCGAAGTGATTCTGGGAGTTGGTTCTCATTTTTTAGCTTCTTCTCATCTTTGGCTAAATGACTTGAATCAAGGTTAAACTCCATTTCTTGTGAAGATTTGCTCATGTTAATATTTAGCTCCATATTATAATAGTGAGTATTTATTTACAATTGTCTCTGCGGCTAATTACCTATTAGAGCATAGAAATTAGATTAGAATTAAATTAGTGCATAGAAACATTTCACAAATTAGATTAGATTAGATTACCGGCATTTCGCTCTAATTAGGCAACTAGAATTATCTAGTCTTCAGTGCGGTGGTATTTCTTTGTTAACTACCTGTCTTGCACGAAAGTTAAACAGCAGATTGTTACCCAAGACATGCTGCAGCATGTTTAGGAGCCAGAGTACCGACTTCACGTGTGCCAAGTTACAGGCGGTGCGCATATCGAACATTTGTAAAACCTTTTGTGGTATTCAATATTCATGTGCCTTTGAATTTCTTATTCAAATTTACAGGATTAAATCTTGTTTTGGTCAACATTAAACCTGTTAAATTTTATTTGATTCGACTATGTAGTTTCTATAATATTTACATGTCAAATGATGTTAAATTTTTTTGAAACACCCTGTATATGAAACTAAGACAAAAAGGAGGAGAGTTAATAACACGTAAAGAAAAAATGGTTATAATTACCTTAAAATAGAAAAATACTCTTGATGGGAGATTGCTGATCCCAAAACATGCTCCAACAATGATAAGTATAAGTCAGTGTTTCTCAAACTTTTTTTCGGCGACCCAAAATAGCTAAAAACAACGATTTGCGAACATGACTGCGACCCAAGTAAATTTGACTGAGCGTGGTGAAAACGTAGTAATCTCTAAAAAAAAAAGTCTTTACCTCGGATCCGTCTCAGCTTTCTTGATTTTTATCACCAAAATCTAGTGTTTTCTAAAAAAAAGTCTTCACCTCGAATCTGATTCGGATTTTTTTCATTTTCTTCTTAAATCATAACAACTCAAGAAGGTTCTTTACTTCTCAAATCTTCTGCGCACAGATCTTTTTCGTTTACACGCGATAATTTACAAGCCTTCGCGACCCATGGTTTAAAAAACACTAATATAAATGAATCACAGGAGGAATTGCAGGAAGCCAACCAGGACTAACCTTCTATCACTAGCAGTGGCCAAAATGCAGCACTAAAAAGCATCAATCAGTAGTATTATCTTAGATTAAAATGTGCTCTGAATAAGAAAGCAAAGACTACTAAAAGCTACTACAGTATAAACCATAGCTTATTTTGACCTACAATAAAGACTGAGTATTGAATTTCTGATGAAACACTTTCTTATGTCACAACGATAAAAAAGTGCTAAATGATACAGAAAACTTTCTAATAAACTTCTGTTAGGCATGTCTGTTGCAAACGCCTGGGTTATATAAAAATATAAGTTGCATAAACAAATTCTGTTACAGAACTTGGTTTTAGGTTTTTATACATCGATAAGCTATACGGATTATTGTAACCCTGCAAATTGTCAAACAGCGTGCATCTTTTTTTGAAAAAAATAAATAACAAGGCCCACCATTTTGAAGACCCTGTCTTTTCTGGTACAACAAATTTAGCCAATAAGTCAAGTCGAAAAAAAACCAAAAATGTCCCAATCTATTGCAACAAATGTTTCGCTCAAACGCAGGTATGTATAGACTGCTTCAATACCCATCAGAAAAAAATTATAACCAACTTTTTGCTAGAAGGAAAAAAATAATTGCGACTTGGTAATTTTTCTTTTACAAAAAAGTGTATTTTTACATTTTAATAAAATTTCATTTTTCACTATTTTTCCAAACCAAGAATACCTGGTTATTTATCATGAAGCAACGTTTTCAATGCACCATTTAAAATAGTCGTAAAGGCTTTCGTTATGGTTAGCCATGGCCTGAAGTAAAAGTATCGGTGGCTTCCAGATATGCCACATAGCTTCCCACAAACATAACTGGCTTCTATATATGTCAGTCATGGCAGTCAAAGTGTTAAATAAGTGTATCATGCTCCAATGAACATAAAAGATGTCTTTTAGTTAACGAAAACGAAATTTTAACAAACATAAAAGATGTCTTTTCGTTAATATCTTTTAGTTAACGAAGGTCCAATGAACATAAAAGATGATCTTTCAGTAATCATGGCCGATAGAACCGAGTGTTTTTCTAAACTGTGATTTTAAACTACACAATACGATAAAGGACAAGTAACGTTGCAAACCCAGATGTTTTTAGAAAACTCAGAAAAAACAACTCCGTAAATTTGAAGGTGCATTAGGCCAACACAACTGAAGCGAGAAAAAAAATATTTATTTTAAACAATTTACTTACAACTTTCTGAAATAAGAAAAGAACGTCTAATAAAACACTAATTCTGAATGTCATTTTGGTTGTTTAAATTTGACGTCTTACTATAAATCTTTTGAAGCACACTAACCACGAGCAACACATGATTCTGATTACCACCTGAATAAAACTAAACATAGCCGCAAAACAAAATATAAAAAAAAATGTAAAATTTGGCGTGGTGATACCGCATTAGATAAGCAAAAACTAGCCACCAATAGAGCGATACAGATAAGAAATTAAAAAAACAAGAATATCAAAAAACTTGTAAATTGACTGCAACATCAACGGTACTACGACAGTTGATCGAACGATACTTAATCGAAACGACAATTGATTGAAAGGACATTTGATCAAAATGACACTTCTTTAAAAAAGAGATTTGCTTTCCTATGTTTCTGCGATTAAACAATCTCTTTGTTACTGTAAATTAGATATATAAAAAAGCAGAGGTTATCAGTAAGATAGTTTGTTTTTATTTTTTATAATTTTTTGCCAATGTCAAGATTAGGGTTTCTTAATAAAATTCGTGGAAAAAGCATTTTTTTGGGGGAAAAAGTAGATCTCTTGTTATTGTTTTGTTTCTTTCGATGCCTATTGCGATTGCGACCGTTATAGTCAGTAGCGTATTTTAAGGTATTGTGCCATGACCCACCCTTGGAGAAATCAGAGAAAGATTCAAAGGGAAAACCTATTTTTTAGAGGTCATCATGTTTTTGGGACGAAAAATTGACAAAACCGGAACAGACTCAAAGTTGTAAATTTTTTTTTTATTATTTAATCAAGTGTCGTTTTGATCTAATGTCGTTTCGATTAAGTGTCGTTTGATCAACAAGCTGTTAGTACTATTTGTATAATCACACTATGTGCAAAATATTAAATTTATAGTTTTTAAGGTCATGTTATACTTTAAGAAATATCTATACTTGTCCAACAATTTTGATATGCTTTTTAAATTTAAATACAATATTTTTGAAGCACAGAATTTTTAAGGCAATCGAGAGTCAAGCGAAAGAAAAGTTCTAAGTTGGTGCTTTTCGATTGTAGTACTGCGCGTTAGGATTAACTATTGCGGAAAAAAAGAAAATTTGTTAAAAATGCGAAACTATACTACTCTGAGAAACATTGCGGTTTCATTTTTTTCATTTCATCTTTATATTTATTTTCTTGACTTGCAGAAAAGCATCAGACGCCCTATACATAGGGCAAGCAATCAACCAGAGCTGCTTTTGGAGATGCTAAGATATTGCTGTACGGTTGAAAATTTTTATTTTGTTTTTTTTCAAGATTGCCAAGCAGGAAAATTAACGTAAAGTGCCTTTTCCGTGAACATAACAGAATGGCGAGGGTAGGTTTTGAACTACGATAATGCCGATCACAACCAGGAAACTTGTAACCACTTGACCACGCTGCCGACTAGTAAAAACATAGATGCAATATTACCTTCGTAAGTCCAGTGGAGGGGAACTAATCAAAAGGATTACTTTAAATCATCTAATTTAAAAGCGCTATCTCAAACACAAGACCAAAAAAAAAAAAAAAAAAAAAAAAAGAAAAAAAAACGTAAATCTAATCTACAACTTCAAAGTATTAAGCAGTATTGAAACAAAAAAAATGTAAAAAGGCAAACAGAAAATCAAATTATCGTACAAATATTAACATCAGAACTTTTTATGGCGGGGCCTGAAACTTTTTGAAAACAACTTTAATTTTTTGGAAAAACAAAGTCTGTCGCCAGTCGCATCCCAATTATGCATAGATATTATGTAACAAGGCGAAACAAAAATTTTTTGGGCGGACCATTTTTCGGTTCAGTAAAAATTTTGGGCTGGATTGTCTAAAACAGATGCTACAAAACGGCTTGATTAAGGCAGTGATGACAAGAAGTCATCACTTGGACCAGATGGTCTAAAACTCTAAAACTATCCGAATGGGTTCACGCTGTAAAAAAAAACAAAACATTTATTACGAAAAATTGCTTCGATTCCCCAAATTAAGTAAGTTATCAGTTCCCCAAATTAAATCATAAAAGAAAATTTTTGCAAAAAATATCAGCTGGCACTTAAACATTTTTATTTTGGTGGTCAGACACTGATTTACGCGACTAGAACTTACAACATTTTTTGGGCAGTGGGATTGTATATACAATACAGCAATATCTATACATCAAATTTGATTCTAGAGGTTAAAATGCTTCAAAATCTGCATAGTTTTGTCATAGCAAAAAAACGTACGAAAGTATTCTATTATATGACATTGTTAATGAAAAAATTTCTCATATGACCACAGGTTTCATTTATACATAGTGGGCAGCGCAAAGACAATTGCTTTGTAGAAACTTCTTCACTGTCCAGATGCAACTTTACAGCATCAGCCATTGCACGTATAAAAATAGGACTATCATTAAGTGATTCAGCTCGCAGAATATTTTCAGCTCCAGCTTCTTCTCCCAACTCCTCAATATATTCTTTATCAAGCTCATATAATGTTTCAATGTGATCACTTGTAAATGCAATTGGTACAAGCAAGATATTTTTAAACCCTTTTTTACAAAGGCCTTTAATAGCTTCATCAGTTTGAGCACCTAACCATGGCATGGGTCCCACTTTAGATTGCCAAACCAATCGATAAGGATTGCAATAATTTATTTTTTCCATCACTTTACTTACAGTAGCTGCAACTTCAGCTGGATATGGGTCCCCACGATTTACAACTGACATAGGTAACGAATGAGCTGAAAATAAAATAATCACTTTGTTTTGTTTATCTTGAGGAAAATCTTTAAGAGCATTCAAAACACGATCTGCAAATGCATCAATCAAACCAGGATGAGTGGGCCATCGGTCAATAACACTCCATTTCATAGTGAAAGCATCAGTTGGATTTTTTTTATAGTGTCTAAGAATGGCATTTAAACTACTACCAGTTGTTGAGCAGCTGTATTGTGGATATTGAGTAAAAGCAATTGCTCTTTTAATACCATCTTCTTTCATTTGATCCAAAGCATCTTCAGTAAGTGTGGGAACATAACGAAATCCAATGTAATGCTTATGAGGAGCAGTTTCAGGGCTAATTTCATCCAAGATTTTGACCATTTCTTTACCTTGCAAATCAGTCCACTTTTTAATAGGAGATCCACCACCAATATCAGCATATTGAGCTTGAATTTTTGGAGTTCTTCTTTTTGCTATAAATGGTGCTAATCTGGAACGAGCAGGAAGAGGAATTAAATCTGGATCAGAAAATAGACGCAATAAAAAATTATATACACCATCAACTTTTTCTGGTCCTCCCATGTTTAGAAGTAAAATTCCTGTTTGAGGAGATTTAGACAAAGAATCAGTTGAGCTCCAAAACTTTGAAAAAAAAATTGATTTTAATTGATTGTGACAAAGAAATTTATTAGAAAAACTAAACATTTTTTGTGAAATCATATTGATTTAACTAAAACTTTTCTAAAATTAGAAAAAATTATTTGATATTAATGCAAGTACTTCATAATTAAAAAATATAACAAAATTAAATTTATCAATTGTAACAATTTTGGGTCTCATTTACTGTTTGCCTTTACTAGCATAGCAGGCTTTGGGGATTTTCCGAAATTTATTTCATTTTTCAATTTATCTATATATTTATCTGCCTAACTTGCAGAAAAATAATGGATGCGCTATACATAGGGCAAGCAATTACCCTTATTTGCTTCCAAAGATGCCAAGATAATGGTGTCCAGTTCAAATTAAAAAAATTTTTTATAAGGTTATAATTGAAATTTAGAAGTGCTCGCCAAGACTGCCAAACAGGAGAAAGTGTCATTAAGTGTCTTTTTCAAAGACAAAACAGAACAACATGAGTAGGTCTTGAACTGAAACCATGTTGATCACAATCATGGCACTTTAACCACTTGGCCACACTGACAATACCATTTAATACTACTTAAAAATTAATCAACTAAACATGCCAAATAAAGAATGAGAAACACAATTTTTATATTTTCATACAAAAGCTATCAATTCAAAGGAAAAAAAATTATTATGATTACTAATAACAATGAATAAAAACCAAATAGTTTTGTCCAATACCATAAGTTACTTTTATCTAATAGTTTAGTGAAACAGTCACCAAACTCAGCATGCAGGCTGAATCAAGTTTGAATTGTTAATTTGTCTAGCATACCAAACGTTGCATAGCAGCTTATAGACATAACAGTTTATATATTGAAATAGAAACTTTTTTTGAGTCTATATGTTTTTCAAAGACAAAAAATTAACTTTCAGTCACTGATCACAAATATTTGTCTTTTTTTAGTCTTTTCAAAGCAACAAATAATTTTTGATTTACTTAAAGATTAAATAGCTAGCCAAAAACCAGCTTGCAGGCATTGATATCATTCATTAACTGGTCTTTTTTAAAAAAAGCTTGGTAGTCTTAGCTTTAGTTACATTTTATCTCTATACTTATCTTCCTGACTTGCAGGAAAGCAACGGAGGTGCTAATACATGGGGTAAGTAATTACCCTGACTTGCTTTCAGAGATGCCAAAACATAGCTGTCCACTTAAAATTTATTAGAGATATGAGTGAAATTTAGAAATGCTTGCCAAGTCATTGAGCAGGTGCCTTAAATTTCTTTCCCAAGGTTACAACAGAATTGTGCAAGTAGGTTTTGAACCAAGAACATGTCGATCACAATCCCAGCACTTCAACCGCTTGACCAAGCTGCCCACGAAGAAACAAAAAAAACTATTCATCATAAAAAAACAGGTCTCTTTCACTGTTTGCTATTACTAACCCTGCAAGTTTCTGGGATTTTCCAAAATTTAAAAAGTAATGAATTAAACTTGGTGAATCGTAAATGAGAACCAAAACACAACTAAAAAATTTAAGGGCATTCTAAAATAGTTACAAGCTTTGAAGCATATCAATTCTATAATTATGATTGATTTTTTGATAAATTTATAAGTTTAATAAATGTAAGGTTTAATCTCAAAACTGTTATCATGAATGTCAAGTAAAAAACTTTTTAAAGATCTGGATCAATGAATTTATTGTTTATTTTTAGAAAAACACTCTAAATAAGCTCAACATAAATGAAGTAATATCAAATTGCATAATTATAGTATTATTATTATTGTTATTAGTATTTATTGTCAGTATCATGTTAATTTAACACTAATATAGAGTATGTGGGCCTACTAAAGACTTACTTTTATATTGTACAACTTTTGCTTAATATTTCAATCCAGCTTATGCTTCAAGAAATACAGTATAAAGTAGTATATTAAAGTATTTTAAAAAGAAACAGAAAAATGGAATATACCAGTATATAACAATTTTTAACAGTTGTTGAAAGATTAAGAGAAAATAAAAAAATATGAAAAAAGTTTAAGAACCAAAACTTAAGAATTTTTAAGAATAAAGTGCTTTTATAATTAAACGTTAAATATTCAAAAATTGTAATATACTGGATCCCTGACCTCTTGACAGCCTGATGACATACCGGTAATAAAAAGTTACAAATTTTGTAAATATTTTCCCAATACTCTAGAATCAAAAACATCGTGCCTCCTCTTTAGTGATCTTAAAATTTGCTATGCGATGACCAATTCCAATAATTGATCTATAACTATATACTTCTATTGATTAAAAAAAAGTTATCCCGTTAAATTGAATTTATAAAACTTAAATCGCATAAAACTACATAAATTTGCATTAGTTATATAACGGTGGATCTCTGACCCACTCACGGTTTCTTATTCCGTATTTTACGTGGATATCCTACATAACTCCTAAATTGGAAATTTACGTAAAACCAGTTGTTATAAAATTAAACCAAAATGAAGCTCTGAGCCATTGTAGGGGGGGAAGAGGCCTTATGCAAAAAGAGGGGACCACTTTTTAAAATTTTGTTTTGAGATAATAATAAAAAAAGGCAGCCTAGTTAAAAACAAATGAAAATTTTTTACTCCATTTTTAGGTATTTTATATATTTTTGAGTGGAGTAGGCAGCAGTGGATCTTTAAAATTAGGGGTAAAAGAACGTGACTCATTTTCGGATTGATATAATTTAATATAAAAAACGAAAATGACGAAATCGTTCGTCTGCAAAATAAAAGAATAAATAACAACACGACTCAAAACTAAACACGCTACTAAACTAGAGCTTGAGCTTATACTGAACTAGCGCTTACTAAGTCGGAACACAACTGTACAGACAAACGATATAAGGCAGAAAACAACTATACAGACAAACGATATTGTGACGCAATAGTATGAACTAAGCCATAGCATTTGTACATCCCCCCAAGTTCGTACTCCTCCAGCCAGGCATTGGTTATGTAGTTGATCCCTTGATCACCTATTGACCAAAGGTTGGATCTAATTCGACAGCAGGTCGTCGTAGGCGAGAGGACCGTCTAGGGAGCATTGATTTGTTGTTTTTGTGGGTGTCAGGGTCGGTTTCTTGCGAATTAGACTCCGTCACAAATGTGGGGTGTGTGGCCGTAGGTACGTTATCATGGACGTCTTGTGGTTGCCCATGATCTTTGGCCTTAGATGAGGTTGCATCAACAACGTGGGCGGACGTGGAGGGTGGGTGTTGAACGTGCGTTTCATGTTGGGGGGGCACTGTTGGTGGCGAAGAGTTTTGCTGGGATTCGGCAACATCAGGTATTAAACGAAGGAATTGTCGATTGCGCCTGGTTATACGACCGGACCCTCCCACTTTAACATTATATTGGTCGAAGTTCAATGCTTCGACCACGGTGCCGACTTTCTCCCATTTACGTGGGTGTCTGCCTCCTTGATTTTGAATGAACACGCGATCACCACACCGCAGCGGGCGCAACGGGCGTGTACGCGCGCTCAATGCGTCATTGGTCCGCTTGGCTCGAACTCGAAGGGCATCTTCTTTAGCTCGCCATGCTTCGCGCCAAGTACGACGAATAAAGCGATTAAAAAAAGTGGCAAGCCGATTAACAAACGAAAAAGCGTCTCGCAAGGGTAGCTAAAGGTAATTTCAGCTGGGGATAAATTGCAGTCAGGATCCGGGGTATTACGCAGTTGACAGGGCGCGCAGAAACAAATCATTGTTCAAATCTCCATTAGGGCTAATATTGGACATGAGAAGTCTTTTAGCGGCTTTGACTGCAACCTCCGCACGGCCGTTAGATTGGGGGAAGTAGGCGGAAGAAACACGGTGTTTGATGTCCCACTTGCGCATAAAATCCTGTGTGATGAAGGCAGTAAACTCTGGGCCAACATCTGAGGAAATTTCTTCAGGCACTCCAAAAGTGGCAAAGTATGACCGAAGGAGGCGAACAAGTGCATTTGCGCCAGTGACGGTGGTCCTAGCAGGTGTACCAAACACATCTGACCAACCGGACAATCTGTCTCCAACGATCAAGAAGTGCCGTCCCACGTAATTAAAATAATCCGCAAAAGTTTTTTCGAAGGGCGTGGAGGCGGGTGGGAGGGCAACGGAGGGGTTGCGGCTTGCGACGGCGCGTTTCGGTTGCAATGAGCACAAAAATCGCGAATATTGTGAATGTCTTGAGTCATCCTTGGCCAGAAAACGGTTGCGCGCGCGCGCCGTTCCATGGCCGACACCCCTTGATGGGCGGCATGGAATGTGCATAATACTTGATAGCGGAGTTGCGGCGGAATCACAACACGATCATTGTATAAAATAACGCCGTCAGATATATAAAACCCATCGCGATATGGGAGGTATTGACAAATACCTCCTTCCGACGGGAAGTTTACATCAAAGTTTGATTGTATGGCAGACAATAAGTCATTGAGTGCAGCATCACTGGCAGTGTGCCGGGCAATTTCATCCCAGTTTAAAGTTAACTCATCACGCGTATTTTGCCGCACCGAAGCAAGAAAGGCCTCTTCCAGAGAGTCTATAGAATCACGCTCGGCACCCGAAATGGTAGCAAAAAATTCTGATGTGGCTGGGTGTCGCGATGCAGCGTCCGCAGCGGTATTAGTCGACCCCGGCAAGTATGCAATGTCAAAACGCCACATTAGAGTGCGCTGCTTTAATCGGAAGTGCCGGGTGTTGCTGATTTCATCTAGAGTTTGATCACCGAAAGTTTTCGTTAGCTGCTTGTGGTCGGTAACAACTACTAAATTATCGCAGCCCTGCGTAAAGTATTTAGTCTGCTCGAGTCCCCAAGCTACAGCTAGGGCTTCTCCTTCAATTGAGCGGTAACGTTGTTCAGCCGACGAGAGAAAGCGAGAGCCTGCGAGAGTTACTCGCCATCCATTTGAACAGCAATCCGGAAGGGTGGACGGGCATGCACAGTGTTTTTGAAGCAGGAAGTAGCCGATGCCCCGATTTGACCAGTCCGGCCTTAGGCAAGTACGTCGAGTTGGATCGAAAATTTGTATGCCGTGACTTATGGCGTCAATGATAGCATCTTTCGAACGCGAAAATGCTTTATCAAGATTGTCATTCCACTCGAACTTACGTTTCGGACAGAGAAACGGCTTGAATGGAGCCATCAAGTCACGAATTTTGGCGTAATTGGCCACTTGGTTAATGAGACCAAACCAGCTTCTTATGTCCTTGATGTTCTTAGGCGTAGGAAACTGTTGAATCGCATTCAACTACTTGGGCAGGGGTTCTACACATGATTCGGAAATGCGGAATCCTTCAAAATCAACTGACCGATGGGCGAATTGAAATTTACTGGGGTTGAGAACGATACCAGAGCGGCCCACGAGAGTAAGAAATTGGATGGTGTGCCACCAATGTTTCTCTAGGTTTTCGTCAAAAAACACGGTGTCATCCACACATCGTTCCTTTCGCATAAAATCAGGCAAAATAGCGGCGAAGCGACGATTGTAGCTATCTCCCGAAGAAAGGAAATCTTGTGGTGCCCTTGTATATCGCCAGCGTCCAAATGGTGTAATGAAGGTGGTAAGATGACGGTCTGACTCGCGTAGTGGAACACTGTGGTATCCATTCCAAGCGTCAGTTACACTTTTCCAAGTATTACTTGGTACGCGACGGGCTAGCTTGAAGGGTGTTTCCGACGCGAATGTTTCCCGACGACAGAATTGGTTCAGCGGCGATAAGTCTACAGTCCGTCGGGGACCTCGGGGTGTCCCATCATGTTTTCTTGTAATCACCAAGCGATGGCACCATTCAGTAGGTTCTCCGAGCGCGACTTTTTCGAGAATTCCTAGGGCTTCATCCCGAAGGAGGTCTGCATGGACCTGTTGTTGCCAATGTAGAGGAATAGAAGCCGGGGTATGGAACGCTCTTGGTTTCGCTGAGGGGCTGACATGGATTTCGATGGGTGGTCCCGCCATGCAATGAAGAGGGCGATGCGGGGATGTGTTAAATGTGGAGGAAGCGTATCGCTCTAGTAGCCAAGTTTTCATTCGATCATTATTTTTGGGAGTACAGCGAAATGGTAGCGAACGTGGGGGTGGTGGCACGGCAGTACGTTGAGGGCAAGTACAAGAATGATTTTGATCGCCCGGTGAGGCGTAGCCACCAGTGACAGTGCGCGTGAGGTGCGCATTAGTGATGGCAGCAGGTTCACCAGCGCCTTCCTGCGTCTCAGCATTAGCATGTTTGCCCAATGATGGGAAACTGGGGGACAGGACCCCCAACGTCGACAGTGTGCCGTGCGATAAGAAGAGGGTCTGAATGTCGGCGCTTACGTAGACCATGCCCTGGGATTGCACAACATAACCGTGACACGACAGTCCTTCAATGATGGCGAAAAACGCCCCACAATTGATATGGAGGAATGATTGGCGGCCACCAGGTTGGATGCAGGGGTCAAAATGTCATGTGGGAAGCCATACTTCACGAATTCGTCCAGAGACCATACATTCACTTGGGCGCCGGTGTCAGTGATAGCGGTGACATTAGTAGCACAGAATGATGTGGATTCGCCATGAGCCTAAGTGCAATCGACTGAAATCGTTACCTAGACCTTGGGGTGCTCTCTCACATGTGATGTTGCCCACCGTCCGTCTTTAAATATATAATGGGGGCTTTGCATGGTGGTATTTCTATGTACTGAAGACAGAGGCGTGTTGCACTTGTTTGGCCTGTGCCTCGAGACTGGCCTGTAATTTGTTCTTACCGAACTCAACTGAGGGTCCGCAGGCGACGTGACTTCAAGAGTTTGTAGACCTGGTTCCGGTGGTGAAGGACCCACTTTAGGGGCGAGGTGGCGTCTTCGGTGTTTCTGTGTCCGGTAGCATTCAATACACAAGGTATAAGGTTTGGTATTCCAACCACTAGGCCCTTTTTTGTAGAGCTAAAAAAGTCGCTGGCAGAGAGGACAACGCGACTGTTGTGATCGATCAGGTAAATTGTGGGATTCCCTGCATGGGGTTGCATTACGACGTGCTCTGCGGTCTGCGTCATGTAGGCGCTGAACGGCTGACACAGATGTAACCTCGGTCGGGGGGACAGCGTTGCGAGCCATCTCTTTGCTTTCGACAAGGCCAACGATCTCGTTGACGGCGCGTGTGAGCATATTTGCGCTGCCAAAAATTTCCCGGCGAATCTCATCGTCAGCAATGCCATTCAGCAAAGTATCCCGAATCATGTGGTCCGTGTAATTGATTTTTAAACCACAAGTACAATCAATTGTGAATGCACATATGTCTGCTTTGCCGCGCACTCTCACTGCAAATGCGCGAAAGGGTTCGTCTCTCAGTTGGCGCATTTACACGAGATCTGATCGCAAGACGCCAATAGCTACTGGGATAACTGCAAGTCGACGCATGGCGGATAGTAACTCCTGCAAAGGCTTAGAGACAATCTCCGCATCTGATTTTAACAAACTATCTCCTAAGCTCTGACTGGCACACTGAAAGAGTTGCGCGGTGGCTGACTTCGTTTATGCCTGATCCTTGCCTAAACATTTGCCAGCGGCGAGTGAATACATTCCACGCTTCTAAAGACACGCCTACGTCGATGCTGGGTCTTGTTAGTTTTGGTCCCTCTGAGGGAGCCCGATTGAAATTAGGCCCAGGAGCAGCATGACTAAATGCGTGGCTCTGTAAAACAGCGCGAGCTACGGCTTCTGATGCTCCTTCGGATTGAAAAGCGCAACCCGGGTACGCACAATCTATAACCAGTGGTGGATATTGGGTGAGGCGAATGAGGCAGTCGCCTCAGGCCCCCCCTTTTTGGGGGCCCCCCCTCAAAAAGAGCATATACAGTTTTGGATTCGCTCAGTGGACGATTCGGAGTGAAGACCTTTTTTTTTTTTTTTTTTAGAGAACACTTTGATTTTGGGAGAAAAATATCCAAGCCCAGATCAGACCTCTTTTTTTTCTCAGACAACATGAATTTTTGAAAATTCTTGCCTCAGGCCCATAAATTGGAATATCCACCACTGGTCATTGTGACGTCATTTTGGGGGCCCCTAATTTGGATTTCGCCTCGGGCCCCTAATTTTGAATATCCACCACTGTCTATAACAACCATTTTATAGCAAAAACTTAACTAGCCTTAACGATTTCGTCATAAAAGAACGTGACTCATTTTCGGATTGATATAATTTAATATAAAAAACGAAAATGACGAAATCGTTCGTCTGCAAAATAAAAGAATAAATAACAACATAACTCAAAACTAAACACGCTACTAAACTAGAGCTTAAGCTTACTGAACTAGGGCTTACTAAGTCAGAACACAACTGTACAGACAAACGATATAAGGCAGAAAACAACTGTACCGACAAAAGATATTGTGACGCAATAGTACGAACTAAGCCATAGCATTTGTACAAGGGGGACAAGGCAAAATATTAATCAGGAGCTCCAAAAAAACAATGCAGCAAGAATTTGAACATTGTTTTCACAATGTTATCAAAAGAGTTTTCAATTTGTTGATAAACAAAAATTAATGCAGGCCTTACTTAAAATGACTTAAATTCAATGATGAGATTTAGGAAGTTCGTACGGGTTCGCACAAACCGGTTCTTGAAATTTCAGCACGTTTAGCAAACTCGATTTTAATCTAACATAATCTATATATCTCTATATCTCTGTATAATGAGGAAACCTGCTGTTAGTAAGTTCTACGTACATAAAAAATAACCCATTCTTAAAATTTTGAATTCCAACACAGCTTAAATTTTTTTTTACTTATAACAGTTATGGAAAAATTATTGAACTTGATTTAAGTTTATCATTACAAAGAAACAGGATTCAGTTTGAGTTTTAAATAAACTCACAACATGAAAGTTAGGCTACAAACTTTTCTGTGTTTTAACTTTTAGTAAACATAGGCTAATATGCAATGCAAAAAACGCCTTTGGCTATAGCCTTTTACCGTAAATTTGACATTTTCTGGACTCGGACTCAAGCTTTGATGAGTTTAGACTACAAAGATTAAATTTTTAGTGGGTTTGGACTCGGCTCAGATTTGAAAGTAGCTTAACAATTAAATTCGACTATAAATATCATTATGTACATAATCTATAGGGTGGGGAAAAAGTTCCCGGACAAATTGAATTGACAATATTTCAATTATGGTTAAGAAACATTAAATAAATATAATATTATTATTAGGACTACCGCAAAATAAAATATGTGTCTATATTTCAATATGTTCTCCTTTAGCTTTTACTACTCTCTCGAGTCTTCCTCTGAAACTCTCAACTGAAACACGGAGCGTTTCTTGAGCCCTTCCTCTCTTGAGCCATTTTTCTGATTGATCGTTTTGGATTCCTTCTGACCTTCTCTCGAGCCGCTTTGATGATCTTGAATGTACGAGCTGTGCGAGGGCGTCCACTTCTAGGACGGTCTTTGTCATCACCTAGGTCTGATTTTGGTACTTTAAGCTGCTTGATGATCATCAAATTGGACACTCCCGCGCGATGAATCTCAGTAATGGCATGACGTTTAGGCTACTCATTTTGAAAAATTTTATGGCAATTAAAATTAAAAAACCAAACTGTAAACGAAGAATGATAATACAGCTTTCAATTGATTGTCAATTTATGCTTTAGAGCAATTAAAATTTGTTTAAATTTAAAGCTTATAAAAATAATTCCGAGGACTTTTTCCCCACCCTGTATAGCAATTATATCTTTGAAAATTTCCCTCCATTTCACTACTAAAATTCAAACTAGTCTTTAGAGCAGGGGTTCCCAACTTTTTACGATCTCGTACCACTTGGACACCCCGTATCGTTAACGCCTACTATTTCTCTCGAACAACTAATTTGATCCAATATTATTTGATTTAGAAGAAGAATATAGGCTACGTTATATTAACAATAAAAGACCACAACTAAATTTAATGAGATTTTACAAGTTACTCACGTACCACCTGGAAGACCTTCGCTTACCACGGTTTTAAGCAATAGAGTTTAAAAACAGTAACCCAATAAAGTTGGAAAAGTGTTGTTGATATATTTTATAAAATAAATTATATATTAAATACTTTCAACTTATGTTGGCTGTAAGCAAATTATATGAAGATTTTTAGCACTAAAAAAATATAAGCATACAATGCAAGGATGGAATGTTAAATAAAGCTAAATAGTTTTAAAAAAATCACCTACTGTTTGTAGAATGTTAAAATAAAGCTCTAAATTGAAATTGTTAAAAACTAAAAGCTTGGTCAATTGTTGTTGAAATGTTTTTATGTTTTGGGTTACTTAGCCTAAAAATACACCATCCTGGTTATTATAATCAACTGCGAGAAAGCATTTAGCTTATTCAAATTTGGGCTACTTTTAAAATTTAATATTTAAAATAAAATTACTTTTTCTACTAACTTTGAAATTCGTTTTTCTTTCAAGATTGCACTATGAGGTGCGTTTGAAAAGTTTCAAGACTGTATGTCCTTCACAAGCAATGTTTACAACAGTGATAAAAGTTTTGTTTTTTAAGATGGCGCAATGTTTTGTGATTGTAAAAAAGGAAGTTTCAGCATTCTGTGACAACTATATGCTTTTTCACAGGCTTTTTTTAAAAGGTGCTTTGTTTTAAAAGGTGTTAGAATGATAGCAGTTGAGTTGAGCATGAACAGTGAGAGAGTGTGGAGAAACATCATGGAAGATGTTCATTATGACATGCTCCTGCTCACAGCACCTTGAGCATATGACAATTTCTTGCAGAAAATAACATTTTTGTGCTGAAGCAACCACCCTACTCACCAGATCTGGCTCTCTGCGATTTTCTTTCCTTAAATCAAGGGAATCATTAAAGAAACTTGTTTTCAAGACTCGATAGCCATTAAAACAGCCGTATAAAAGAACATCGAGTGATTCCAGCAGAATCTTTCCATTAATACTTAAAGCATGGCAATAGAGATTAATAAAGTGCATCCAGACTCAAGGAGATTACTTCAAAGGAGACAAGTTGTAGTTTTTACGTGGCATTTAAAATAAAATAATTATTTTTACAATTCCATCACTTTTCAAACATATCTCATATATTGGCTAAATTTAACTCTTATTAGCATTTGTTTTTACCAACTCACACTACAAATAAGTTATAAAAATATACATTTAAAAATTGCTAAAAAGCTACAATCAAACGTCTTATACATCTAATAGACTTAAAAAATTGCAATTGAATCAATCTGGAGCAGTGGAAAAAAGTGAAAACTCTCAGATTAATTTGGCTTATGGTGAACATATTTAGACTGCATTAGTGTTTTGACCGTCTTTGTTGTGCATCAAGCCTTTGCTGATATAACAAAAAATGTATATTTTTATGATTTGTTTATGTAATTGTTTTAGTTTTATATGTCATTCTTTTTTACCAAATGCACAAAAGGATTAATGTTTAACCTACATATAATTATTATTAATCACATGAAGCAGCCTGGTGAATGGTTAAAGCGTCGTGCTTATGATCAACATGGTCTTGGATCAAAACCCACTCGTGCCATTCTGTTGTGTCCTTGGGAAAGACATTTTACGGCACATTCCCCTGCCTTGCGGTCTTGACAAGCAGTTCTAACTTACAGTCATATCTCTGTTAAATTACAGGTAGACAGCAATACTTTGGCATCTCTGGAAGCAGGTCGGGGTAATTGCTTATCCTATGTATTAGCGCCTCCGTCGCTTTCCTGCGAGTCAGGAGAATAAATATAGAGATAAAATAAAACAAATTGAATGTTTTTGTCTATAACAAATTTGAATTCTAAACAGGCTTTTTTTTTGTTAAGCAAAATTTGTTTGTAGCATTTTGCTGCTAAATTTCAATCAATTTTAGAAAACTTTTTAAAAAATTTGAAAACTACTAAGCGTTAAAATCATAAAAAAATAAAATAGAACCCGCAATTTAATTCGAAAAGTTAATTAACTGTATAGGAGTCTTTTGAAATCTCTTAATTAATTTTATTGTTTACGGTCTCTGTTTTATGGCGGTGTTTCCTGTGAAAATAGTTGGTACTTATCGGCAGCTCTCGTGCTGTGATTCCAATGAAATTTTATTGGTTCACTTACACGTGGCGAGCACACTATAAATTAAGATCTTGGTAAATTTATTTTCTTTCAGTCGTTTAGTGATCCAGTGGTTTGGTGATTTGGTTCAATGTTGTAGTTTGAAAAGTGAATTTTTCAGTGGTTGGCACAAAGCACCGCGGTACTTTTGAATAATCCAATTTAATAGTAATAAAAAAACTATTTTTGAAATTGTTTTTTATTTTTGAATTACACTATTTTTGAATGTCAATTGAAATTCAATGTATGACAGAGAAGTTAATAGTTACAACTATTAAATTGGATTATTCAAAAGTACCGAGTAAAAATACCGTGCCCATTACTGGAATTTTTAGATCGCAAGCGAAACTCGGGAAAATTTCGTTTTGCGATTGCATTGTTTGGCTGCACCGTTTGGCGATATTGTCTGGCTTCATCGTTGAGTAAAGTAATTGTGGTCGTTGGCTTGTGGAAACCTGTGATAATTTCATACATGGAAATTTCAACATTAATGTATATAATATAAAAACCATAAGACGTGTGTAAAGCCAGCGGTGTTATTGGGGAAAGCTCGGATAGCTTCCCTATAGCTCAAGAATTAGAATAGAAGAAGAGAGGGATTTGCGCTCTACTGTAAGCTTTGCGGTGCGGTCTACTGTAAGCTTTTTAAAATTAACACTAAGAATAGTTCAGATTATGCAATTGGTGAACAATTTTAAAAAAGTAAATAGTTTATAAAGTAGGTCACTATTGTTTCAAATTTAAAGAGAAATAATGATTAAGAGACAAACCCAGCGTTATCTAAAAGCTTATTTTGTAAGGCCAGTAATGCGTTATAAGAAAAGGGATCACACGTATTCGTATCACAAGTATACAAAATTTATTTGGTGACGCGGATCTAAAATGCCTATAGGTGTAGGTATTTTAGATCCGCGTCACCAAATAAATTTTGTATAAAGAGTCTTTACTTAATTTCAACTACTTTTTAAAGCTGTCATTGGTGCTATTATGAAAAGAGGGAAAAATATTTTGCTTAAGGGGCCACTTTTATGACATTTTTAGGAGAGCAAGTATGGGCGCTGTGTTTGCTTCATACTAAAGCTACCACTCATTGCAGACTTTGGCAATAGCCAAAAGCATTCAAGTTTAAGTCATAGTTCGTTTATAGTTTCGACAGCAAAAAATCAAATCATTATGTATTTTTAATTGAACTGTTTTTATTATTATTACTGTATTATTCAGGGCATCAAACCGTTCAAACGAATGTTCCGATTCAGATTTAGGTTCGGCAATTTTTATTTTTAATATAGTTCAAGTTCAGCATTCCAATTCAGCTCCAGTTTGGGTTCAAAGAAAATAATTAGCAAAGGATTTTCATATCCTGTTTGATTCATGCCCTAATTCTATAAAATATTTTTTATTTCATTTTTAACATACGTCCAAACGAGAACATGGTTCGTGAATCGTGGCGTAGGCGTAGCAGACTAAAGGATTTGAGAAAGGAAGCGAATTACTTTTGCTTAAATTTTATGCAATGGTTTCCCAAATCGTCGTAGACAGTGTCTTGAATGATGCCTCGTGCAATGTGCATAGTCTAGATGCCTGCGTCCCACCCAACGGACTACTTACCCATACTTTTAGGCATCCATCCAGCTGAGCTTTTCCGACAAAAGCGACACACTCCTTGGGTTACCGTGGATCTCTGGACACTGATCATATCCTGTATGGTCTTTTAAGTTGGTCCTCAGATGCTCGCCAAGAGAGACCAAGATCTAGACGCTCGTTTGTACCAGCTGCGCGGAATCTCTAAAACAACCTTGTCGAACTTGGCATCCGCGCTTCTCAGTGGACGAATTATAGATGGAACATGGAGTACTACGAGAATACATTCAAGCCCGTATTTTCATGCCAGCACCAGTGCCAGGCCTGTTGGAATGAGTTTACCCCGAACAGCTTGGGTTAAGCTCAACCGCCTGCGGACTGGTGTTGGGCGATTCCATTCGTCAATGCACAAATGGGGTATTGCTCCTTCATCGAATTGCCAGTGGGGCGCTCTTGAACAAACTGCAGACCACATTTTAATAACGTGCCCCATACATCGGGCATCACGGGTAGGACGATGTTTGACGGTTTTGGATGACGAAACTCGATGCTGGCTTAACAACATCACTTCCAGCATCTAATCCAGGCAGTACAGCAGCCTGGGATGGTTTTCCGAATCATGGTTTTGCACGATTTCAACGAGAAGCTAAACATTACAGTGAACAAAATAGATTAGTTTTGTTTTGTACCTTAAAATCTAACACAAAAAATCAATTTACAAATTTATTAATACATTTAATTAATTATTTTCACCCCCGCACAAAAAAAAATTTTTTTTGGTTGAATCTTTTGTAGGTCTACAATACATTAAAATAAATTATTTGGGTATAAAATAATTTCCTTTCTACCAAAAACATATTTACAGATGTTTTTATTCGGTAAAAAACAAATTCAGTACCCAGAATAATCATATTGTTTCACAATTTTTTTTTGGTAGAAAGTTTCAGATGTCAATGATGCCCAATTGTTTCTCAATTTGTAAGGATATGTTTGTAGCCTGATGATGGTGTATGGCTAGTCAACTGGCATGTTTCTAGTTGAAAATAGTAAACAGCTGCACACCCAGAAATTTTTTAATTTCAGGTCATTTCTGGTGCAGGTCTTAAATAAATAAACACTAAATCTATTGACCTGAAAGCTATTTAGGTCTCAATTGTGAAACTAACTCGGTGTATTTCAAGAAAGTTAAATGAATATATAATCAGAGATGGCATCCCAAAAAGGGATCCCGGTGCCAGAAAAATGATCGAGGGTGTCACTTTTTAGTTTTCTGAAGCAAAAGATCTTTAAAAAAAGGTCATTGTTTTAAGGGGAGGCCACATTTTAATGTAACAAGATAAAGATATTTATTTTTAGGAATGCCAACGTCCTGATGCTACTATGAAAAAATACCTCGTAGAGCAATATCTAAGTAATCAAAAAATGGCCCCCCAAGCAAGCGTAGGGGGCCACTTTTTGATGTTTTTTAGGATAGGCAGGCCCGGTTCGGCCGCTCCGCTCGCACTGTATTAAAGCCACCTACAGTAGAAAATGATAATCTTATGAGCCCCAAAAGTGCACGAAAAAATTTTTAATAATTATAATTTTTATATCAAGTTTTTTTGTTAACTTTAGAATAGTCACAAGGTTGAAAAACTTCTTTACAGATTTTCTGGTGGTGATGATTAGATCCATTTTGGACTGGCAACGTACACGTAGGCTTATGTGATAAAAAGGACGTAGCAATTACGCAAATCTTTCTGTTAAGTATTTTCTTTCTATTGGTCTGCATGCTACACCTAAACCGCTTTGTTGCTTCCTCCTTTTTCTGTTCTGCTCGCTTTTCACCAAAAATATATTTTTTGTCTCAGTTATTGCAGTAGTAAAGCTGAAACAGGCTATTAAAAAGTAAATTTCCGTGCGTAAAAACATAAAATTTAAATTAAGATTCATTATTACAACTCTCCGATAGATTCGAACCAGGTTTAAAATCAACCTTTACCTTTATTCACGTTCTTCTTTGGCTGATGCTTGGCCTAATAGTAATTTTGGTAGTTTCATTTTGCTGTTGCTTAAAATTGTAAAATTATTTGTAGTTTTAGTTGCCAAGAAGAGTTATATTTAAATTTACTTTCGTGGCTGTGCTTAATGCTTTGTGCTGACTAGTGGCAGCCTATTGATTTAGACGAAATCGTGTTGAACCAAATCTAATTGCCTGTTGAACTGGGCTATTGAATTTTCTGCTTCCAGTTTTGTTTGAAATAGAGTTTGGTTTTTAGTACATGTTGATCAATCAGATCGAAAAATGTAGACAGCACTTCTGCCTGATTCTATTTCTTTATCTGTAGTCGTAGCTTGCTCTAGTTGACAACCTTAGAATTTAACCAGTCAATTAGCTTATTCACTATCAACTATTTTACTGGTGCTACGATCTACTAGATCGCGATCTAAAAAACACAAACAACAAAACAGCGCAATACTGTAAGAAAATTATAAACGAAACAACTATACAATGCAGCCTTCTAGCACTTATCAGCTATCTTTTTGCTGTTACTACTAAGCAAAATCAAACTCTAACTTTTTTGTGAATAAAACGCACGACATAATGACAAAAGTTTTGACGCTGTTACGTCATAATATAAAAAACGTGGAAAACAAAATACGGGTCATAAGCTAAGCACGGCTATTGCCTACAGTACAGTTGAAGTTTATTTGGAAGTGCAGTCGGTAAAAATTTTTTGGAGCTCCCCCGAGTCCAGTTATCATTAATTTAATTGATTTCAACAATAACGTTAAGTAATTGTAATTAAATCGTTATTTAAAAGAGCTAGATCATGGATGTCTAACCTGCAGCCCACGAATGTTTTTATGTGGCCAAAAGCTTAGTGGCCCAATGTTTGGAGTTCAAAATCAGTTGGAAGAAAAAAAAATCCTGCTTTTGAGCATGATTTAGAACTAATGTATACAGGTTTTTTCCGTGACCCGACACTTAATCAAACGACACTAGATCGAAACAACACTTGACCGAATAATGAAAACAAAAGTTACAACTTTGAATCTATCCCGGTTTTGTCAATTTCAACCATGACAAGAGATATACTTATTTCTCCTTTAAAAATGCTTAGCTCAGGGACCTTGTTGAGAAACCTCGTCCTTGACATTGGCAAAAAATGTTAAAAAATAAAAACAAACTATCTTCTTACCAATGGATCTAATTTACAAATCTAATTTATAGATTGTTTAATCTCAAAAATTTACAAAAGTAAATATACTTATTTTTTTTTATCAACTGTCACTTCGATTAAATTTCGTTTCGACTAAGTGTCGTTTCGATGAAATGTCATTTCGATCAAGTGTCATTTCGATGAAATGTCGTTTCGATCAAGTGTCGTTTCGATCAAGTGTCCTTTCGATCAAGTGTCGTTTCGATCAAGTGTCGTTTCGATCAAGTGTCCTTTCGATCAAGTGTCGTTTCGATCAAGTGTCCTTTCGATCAAGTGTCCTTTCGATCAAGTGTCGTTTCGATCAAGTGTCGTTTCGATCAAGTGTCGTTTCGATCAAGTGTCGTTTCGATCAAGTGTCGTTTCGATCAAGTGTCCTTTCGATCAAGTGTCGTTTCGATCAAGTGTCGTTTCGATCAAGTGTCCTTTCGATCAAGTGTCGTTTCGATCAAGCGTCGTTTCAATTAAGTGCCGTTTTCATCAACTGTTGCAGTACTGTTTTTTTCAGTTTATTCAAAAGTGTTTGCTGTTGCAAAAAAGATTTAAGGCACTGTGATCTAGATCAGTGGTCGGCAACCTGTGGGCCTTTTAGCAATTTTTTGTGGGCCCCGGGCTATTCGGTTTTACAAAGTCTTTGTGGGTCGCATGCTAGCCGTACGTGCATGGTAGTTTTAAATGCATAGTGTAGTGAAAAAAGTAGAGAAATTTGAGACAAAATGGAAGTGAAGACTCTTTTTTTTTTTTTTAGAGATCACCATTATTTTGGGAGGAAGTGGCGAAGTCGGAGACGAAATCTCGGAAAATTTCTGCGTACACCACTGCCACTATATGTTTCAAGTGTACTTCTGGGCATTCAATAATTTCTATAGATAGAATTTGGGCCGTCATAAAAAAAGGTTGCCGACCACTGAAGATTCTAGATCGAATTTTTGACGGAATAACAATGTGATCGGAATTCCCGGATTTTTTGTTTCTATAAGTTTGTTTTGTTATCTTTGATATAATTCTATTCCAATAAATTTTTTACTCTACTGTTGAGCATACCATCGACTTAGAACTGTGCTTTTTTTATTCAGACCACATAACCAACTTTTTGCTTTAACTTATCGCTGGAAAGTTCTATATGACATTTCTATGTTTTACCAAACAACAAGTAAGTGGGAAAACAAATTTCGGCTACTTCAAATAAAAAATTGTTATTCGTCTAGGCCTGCTGTGTAGGTTTACTTACATAAATCAAAATTTAAAATTAGAGCGTCGAACAATGTTCCGGTTCAGGTTTAGCAAATTTGATTTTCCGAAATAAGCTCCGCTTTACAGCCAAGAAATATTAGCAGTTGATACAGGTTTACAGATCCGGTTTGCATTGGCTTCGACGCCCTGGTATTATCATTTATTTGTCCTCCTGCCTCGCAGGACAACTTCGGAAGCGTTTAGCTATCTGTGAGCAATCGTTAAGTAATTAACTCAACTTGCTTTTGTAGATGCCGAAATATTTCCGTTCGGTTGAAATTTTTAATTTGATTTTTTGGTTTATTAGTCAAAGTTATTTTTAAATTTAAAGCTGCTTACTGAGACTGCCAAAGCAGAAGAAAGTGCCTAAAAGTGTCATTCTTAGTAGCAGGATTCAGCCAGTTCACACTGGTTCATTAGAACCATGTGTGGTGACCAGGTTTTTTATGACCATGTATACCGTGTTTGCTTCCGATTTGCATTGTTTTGTGTTGTTAAACTATATTTTAAAATAGGTAATGGCGCTGTTCGGCAGGTTCAAAAAATATAGTTTAAAATATTTTTAAGAACATAAAATATTATTATTAATAGTTTGTGAAAAATATACGCAATCATGAAATCTATAAGAAACAATTAAAATAAATTTATCAGAAAAGTAATGACTATGCTGGTATATAAAAATATACATTTTTTTTTTATTCTATCTCTATTTATTCTCCTGACATGGAGGAAAGCGTCACAAGCGCTATACACAGAGCAACTGTCAAACAACCGGTTTGCTTCCGGAGATGCCAATTGCTGCTTGGTTGAAAGTTTTATTTTATATATTTTTTTTATTTAAAGATATGACTGAAAATTAGAGCTGGTTGTCAAGATTACCTAGCAGAGAAAAGTGCCGCCAAGTGTCTTCCGCAAGGGCACAAGAGAATGGCACGAGTGGGTTTTAAACCGTAACCGTGTCGATTGCCTTTGCCATCATCATTGCGCTCTTAACCATTCGACCACATAACCTCAAGGTTTTTATATAGACACCCCTCAATCAATGCTAACTTAACCACTATTTGGAAATGTTACATGGGATATAATTAGTTATAATAGTTTGCTTGCTTATTAATTAATAATTAATCGAAATAATTAATTAAAAGTCTGTTTGCCGGCAAATTTGCCTTTTTTTGGTGACAGAACCGGCTGACAAAAAAATTGAATCGCACTACTGATTATTCTCAAGGATAAACAGAATGATGGGTGTAGGTTTTGAACCGTGATCGTTTTGCTCGTTTGCGTTATCAATACGGCGCTCCCGACCGCGGTGCAGACGAATGAACAAGGCTTAGCTGCGTGAACTTAGTGTCAACAGCAGAGTTGGACCAATTACAATTTATAATTATGATTACGCCAAAAAATTTAATTATATTACAATTGGAATTACCTTGTACTAAAAAGGTCAAATTACAATTAAAATTTCAAAGTTAGCAAATTTTTATGCAAAATTTCTTCGCTTGTTGTTACAAATCACAACTGTTCACAATTAAAAAACCACTTCTTTTTACAATCTAAAACATAAAATGAATTAACTACAAGCTCTTAAAATTCAAAGCAGAAAAGTAATCCACTTAAAATCATGCACGATGTATACTCGCTTGAACCAGCTTTATTTCACTATCCAACATGACTGATTTATTTATTTTGAGTAAAGGAACAGAAAAAGTTGACTTATCGGTAACATCACTACCACCATCATCTCAATCACCACCAACTTTAGAATCACCACATGTGCAAAAAATTCTACTTCAAACATCAGCTTTTTTAGAACTACAAAATTGAACCTAGTCATGGAATGGCACAGAAATTCTTTTTTTTCTAATTTTAATTATTTTTGTTTGTGCAAAATATATTTTAAAGTAAATTTCAATAAATTAGATTCACAACATTGACATGGAAGAGTTTAGAAAATATACCAATGTAGCGGCTACCACAGTTATATAAAGCAGTGCTTCTCAACCTTTTTTTGGTGGCGACCCAAATGCTAAGCGGAGATATAAAGCAAAGATTTGGCAACCCAATCTTTTTACAAACTTTATTGCAAGCATAAAACGTGAACTAAACAAAATACTTTAACCTTTTGTCTCGGATTTCTCGATTTTCGTTCCTGAAGACTAGTGATCTCCAAAAAAAAAAAAAAAAGTCTTCACTTTGAATCTATCTTGGACTTCTCAATTTTTGTTCCTAAAAAACAGCTCTCTAAATCAGTGAAAAAACTATCGAATCACAAACACAACTACAGTCGTCGGCGACCCAATCAAATTAAACCTTTTGCGACCCACTTTTGAGTTGTGACCCAGGGGTTGAAAAGCACTGTTCTAAAGGGTTTAGCTTTACTAATAAATTATTTCGATAGTAGTTTTCAAAACAAATGCAATGAATATTTTAGACACCAGTCAACACAAGTTTTACATCTTGAAATTAATCAGATTGAAAAACTTAGTGTAGAAGGTCTAAGCTATTAAACTCCAATATTTATGCTATATGACAAAAAACTAACTAGCAGCAGCAAAATAATGTTATTTTTCTACTAATTGCTATTCTAGACTAAACAATAAATTGCTTTTATTTTTAATAATTAGGGAAAAACTGTACTTTTTAATTTTTAATGCTTGCGAATATATCTCTTAAATGGGCGTGGTAAATATATTTTCGGTTTGGTGGTAGTAACGTTGAGCCAACCGCATAAATACAAGAAATGTTTAAGAGAAAAAAAACTATTTTATCAACTTCACAAACATTTTTTTTAAAAGCCCTAAGTTTACTTTTTGGTCGATATCTTATTTTCTGACATAAAATATGTCCTTTACTTCACCAATCAAGCTAACCAAAATTTTTCACAAGTGTAAGCAAACATTTTTTGAAGCCAATTGATTATTGGAATTTCCATCTTAAAAACTAATTATTCTGCTTTCCTAAACCAAGCATTTTTTAGTGGTAACCTATTTACCACTGCACGTTAAAAAAATGTTGGTAAACGGGAATACGTTTACTTCTGCCTTATAAAGGGTGTAAGGAAAGGAGTCCAGGCAATTAAGAGTGGTAGAATTTAGTAAACTTGTTAGAAGCAAAAAGTAATTGTAATTTGGCCTACAATTTTTTCAAAATTACCATCGCAATTACAATTACACAAAAACAAAAAATTACAATTAAAATTACACTTACAATTAAAGGAAAAAGTACAATTAATTTTTTTCAATTGCAATTACAATTGTAATTAATCCGACTCTGGTCAACAGTGATTGATTTTCCAAAAGAGGGCCTTGTACAAAAAGGAAAAGATTCACTTTTTTCATGCTCTATTTTTCTTTTGACTGGAGTGGGTATTTTTATGTAGAAATATGGCGAAAAAATTGTAAACCAGATTGAGGAGGTCTGTTAGTAGCAACAAGTAATTAATTTGATCTGGACCAGTTAAGTTGAATTTAAGAGTTGGGAAAAAGTAAAAAAAAAATTTAGTGTAGATAAAGGTGAACAGAACGTAGGTGGAAAAACTACTGTATAGTATAATTTCGTTCATGTAAGAACATTTAGGTTCGTATCAGATTTTGGCATTTGGAGAAAAGAAGTGGAATAGTAGATGTGAGGAAACACGTTTTGCACGATCTAAAAGAATTATGGGTGTTTGGAAAGCTTAGTAAATCTGTTGAGGTTGAAAAGTTTATGAAGACAAAATCTTTATATTTAACATTGAGAATGATGAAAATTTTTTTGTGGCCACAAGCCCGCAAAAGCACGTTGCATCCCGGTTTGGACTACTCCGCGTCGGTTAACAATTGAAATTTGGTAAATGTCTAATCGACGCTTGGGTGTTTTAAAATTTTCTGTTTCAAGATCATAGTTCTGGGTTGTTGGTCATTTCTAAAAAGTAAACGTAATTAAAAAATTTAATCAGTGACCCTGTTAGTGTTTAATTATTGAGGGGCACGGCTGATATACAAAACCAAAGAACATTTAAGCCCTTATAGACAGTTGAAAGTCATAAATAAGTACTCAATTTAGCATTCGGAAGATTTACTGTCGCTTAGACTCAGTGATAGTTGAAAATTTTTCTTAAAATTTGTTTCTGAATCAGTCAAACGACAAAATGTATGACGAAGGTTTTTCATCTTTTTTCGAGTTATTTTATTATTTCTACCTTTTCATCTTGTTTATAATACGGAAATGATTTTTTTAGAATAATCGTAGGTTGAACTCATGACTTTGGACTGAATTGGACTCTGATTCCCTTGAATTTTTGACAAATCCTCATCTCTAATAGGGATATATCCTTTTTTGTTTTTTGTTTTAACTGGTTTCAAACTGATAGTTCGTGTCAGTATTTACGTGTCAGCAAGTAGAATCAGGGCTTACTTTATATTTTGCTACCGAATAAAATTCTTTTTAATGTTATATCAAACGTTGTTTTGAGATTATAAAATTGCCAAATGTCCAGCCATTATTTCTTAAAATCAAAAGGTCTCAGTTAAGATTGTGTCACGCTTTTCTAAATTAACCGCTGCAATTCATAGAAATGAAATTATTCGCTGAAAGCGTGAACGTGGATGAATGCTCGGTAATTAGTATGCATCAATGGTTTATAGCCCACTTAAAAGTTGTGCGAAGAACACTGCAAGCACCCGAAGATTACAGCAAGAATTAATAAAAGCTTCTTATTACATTAATCGGAATCTCTGAGAGCAGAACTCTGTTTTCCCTGAGCCAATTATAATACAATACAATTAATTAATTTGAAGTGTAGTAAAACGCTTTAAATTCCACTCACTATCATTGAGTTTCTCAGACTTTTTTAGTCGCCGAACTCCACGTCTTGTTCTTTTAGCTCACAGAACATTTAGTCAAAAAAATTTCTGAACTCGAATTTGTGAAGAATATAAACCGACTATTAAGCATCGAATTGCACGCTGCTTGAAAGAAATCAAGTTACTGAATTTTTCTGTCAAAACCGAACCAAATTGTGAAATAATAAGAAAATTTATGACAGGCTCATTGATACACTTGCAGTTTGTAATGTTATTGTTCAGCGAAACATTATGAGGAAGTTTGAGAAATGCGGCACAATCACTAATTTTTCAAAAAACGACCGCAACTCTCAACAAACTTGCAACCGCGTTTTTAAATAAACCGGATTACACAATTGAAAACCTCAGATTAGCTGTTCTCAAACAGGTTAGTGCTGCAACCAAACAATGAGAAGTCAAAAAACAAAAAAATGTTTTCAAATTTGATTGCGTAAATAAAGCTTTAAAGATATTACACATTCATGTCCTATAATGTTTATGTGCATGGGCAAGCGTTGATTTTTTAAAATTTCAAACAATTTTCTGTTTGCATAGCAATTTTTTCACAATAACTGTATTATTTTGAAAATTATTGTAATTTAATCTATTTTCGCATAGCCTACGAAAAATGTTCATCTTTTAATCTATTTTCTACTTTGTTACGTCACAGTTAATCTCTGTAATTACGTTTAATGGAGTTGATGCAAATTTTGTTTTGAGTTTACTTTTCTTCTTTTAATCTTTATTCAGTTAGATCTAAAGAAGTAAGCCCAGCTCACGAAAGTTGAATAAATAAATAAACAAACAAACCTTTTTCGTGTCTAGTCAACTTGAGTGCATTTATCTTTTTTGTTTTTGATTGATTTCAATAGAACACATGACTTTTTCCTGTTTACTTATATGACACGTACAGTATATAGTACATGTACTGTAAAATTACCATAGATCTACCATATTCTCGACAACCTTCGAAAGCGTAGATTGGTTATAATAGATCTACACAAAGAATTTTTTAACGCCGTAATATGACTACGAATTTAGTAAGTTTGTCAAAAAATTATTATAATATCGTGACCGATGATTCAATAAGAAAAAAGCCGTAAAATTTTTTGTATGGAGGTGCTTAGCAGCAGGGCGACATTTTGTCTCTCGTGCTAATTCTACGCTTTTTTAAAGTATCTTGATGTGTGGCATCATATTTTCGAGTTAGGACCCCAGTGACCTTAATCCAGGGTTTCCCAAACAGGAGTCCGTAATGACTGTACAAAGGATCCGCAACGATATGACAAAATTTGTCAAACATATATATACATGTACTTCGTAAAGTAATCCATACCGTGAAATCCGAGACAGATTCGAAGTGAAAACTTTTTTTGCAGATCACTTCTTTTTAGGGACGAATTTTTTCTATTAAAGAGCGTCTCGGTTTCTCCTTCGGAATATGGTATGCCTGTTTATAACGATTTATATTTTTAACGGGTTTTGGTTATTTGTTTTTGGGTTTGTATTATCTTTCTTCGTTGGTTGGGCAGAAAATTGATGTGACATAAGATGAACAAACGTAAAGGGAAGACCTTTTTTCGGTCTTCACTGCTTGTCTTCATTGGAAAAACTAATTATTGCAAGGTCAAATCAAGGCCTGTTGGTAAAAAGGCTTTTGCTTAATAATTTTTTCTAGCGATAAACTCCTCCCATGAATTCATCAAATTCTCTCTGGGGAGGAATTCCTCCCCGTTTGGAACCACTAGTCGCTACTTTTTCCCATTGAAAAATGTCAAAGTTTGTTATGTAACCAGAAAGGCTCAGATACAGCTTTTTTCCTTTATAAGCCGAAGAAAATGGGAAGTGGCCTTTGTGACAACCACCACGAGATTGGTGGTTACCACAAAGGTGCCCAACTCTTGTCTTGCTAGACTATGACACTATTTTAATACCTTATTTAGGGGGGAGCCATTGTGCCATGCCCACATCCTTGGAGAAAAACTTTTATTTTAGAAATCGCTATGTTTTTGGGTCCAAAAATCGATAAAACCGAGGTAGATTCAAAGTGAAAACCTTTTCTACCACTTGAAAAAATTTTCCGCCTAGCATATTTGATTGTGGCTGTATGAACCCTGTTTCAAAAATCCTCGGCACGCTACTGCAGAATTTAAACCGCAAGCTAGTGTAATTCCACTTGACTTTGTTACACGTGACTTTCAAAAACAAAAATGAGTGGTTTGTCTTCAGTTTTAAACGAAAAATCGTTTTGTCTCTTTAAAGACAAAAAATGCATTTTTTTTAAAGCGAAGGCGCCGCAGTGCGCATCAATATTAACTTCGCACGCGCTTTATACAAAAATTGAGCACTACTGACCCCTGTATTAAAAGGCATAGAATTTTGGTTGAGATCGTTCGAGTCTTGACCCAATGGCGACTGGAAAAACGTGGTAGAAGATCGTGACGTGTGGCGGTTAAATCTTGAGATTCGCTCCGTTACTTGAAGGATGTAACGTGTGAAGATGGAAGAATAATAGCAACAATTTATATTCACTTGGTTGTTATTACGCGATTTTTGTTTTATTGTGTTTTTGAAAGAGTTTTTTGGCTTCGAAATTTTGCTAAAACGATTTTAAATAAAAATAAGCTTGAACTTTCTGCAGAGAAAAAAGTAAAAGAAAAAGTCAACGAGTTCTTATTTTACTCGATGTTTTTCTTTTACTGCAGTTTCGGCTTGGTTTTCTTTTCACACATCTTATCTAAATCAATTGAAATCCTTGCAACATAAACCATTGTATGTAAATTTATCAATTGAATCAAACTTTCAGATAATGTTACATCTTGTGACTCGCATTTTGTAATACTTAAACTCGTGAACCTTTTCAAACAGGAAGTTGACAAATTCGTTCATTTCTATTTTCAGAATAAATGGCCCAGTGTTAAAGCTAAAGATAAAAAAGTTGACTGACCGAATCAAGTCCAATAAACATTTTACAATTTAAATTTTTTCTGAAAGCAATGCATTAGCCTGGAAGTGGCGTATCGATTGCAAATAAATGCTTGAAAAACGATCATTTGATAAAGTGGATTTGGCCCACAGAAGGAAATCCATATAGTTTTCTTTTCTTTGAAAAAGATTTGATGAAGTATATAGAAATAAACGACGATGTTTAGCTCTGGTGCTATGGTAAAAAAGAGAGCTTTAGCTTTTATTATTATAATTTACCAATAATTGATGATAGAAATGATTACGTAACAAATCGTCACAAATGCTGTTTCGATATAAAGTATATTCCAAAAGATGAAGTTTTTTATTGAAATGGTTTCGAAACAAATGAAAAATCACAAGTTAAGATATTCAACAGCTTTGAAAGATAAGATAGGAGGATGACGTCAAATTTAAAAAAACGGTAGGGAAACACGTTGACGATTTCAGAAGCTCATGCTTAAACTGTGTTTTCGACATTTTCAACTTTTCAAATTTCTTTGAACTAGGAATCAGAGTAGACTTATCCAACATGGTGCAGTTTTGATTGTTACCAAGTTTTTCGACCATTTTTTAACTGCTCTCTCACAAATGTTTTGATTTTATAGGATTAGATTAGATTGAATCTTTAAAAGAACTGTCTATAACTCTTCTAAAATTATCATACTTTATGAAATAATTATGTAAGCTGTTAGTATGTTAAAAAACCAGTAAATTTTAGTTGTGTAATCAAATTACATAATAATTTTTTTACGTCATTAAAAGCACAAAAAAGATTTAGTCGCTATGTCTTGATCAATTGTGAAATGGGTTATGGCAATTTTTTAAAAGATGAAAGAAATTAATACAAATTTAACTTTTTAAAATTGAAAACTTATGCAAGATCAATTATGACGCATATTGTGACGTCATGCGCTAGAATTGGACTCAACGAAATGGCTCTAGTTTGAATAACAAACAAATTCAGAAGTTAGCTTTAGAAAAAAAACTACTTAAAATATTCTTCTACTTATTAAAAGTTTAAAAAGATTTTTTTGTATGTCGAAGAGTTTTTTAATAGCTGCAACTTATGTAATTCAAAATTTTTCTTACATAACTTTTATTTTTTTATCCAGTCAAACTTTAATTAAAACTTGCTTGTGGCTGAGACGTTTCCCTTTAAGTTTTCACTTATGTAAGAAAAAAATTAGTGAAGCGTAGCGTCACGTCGTATCCGCGTGGAAAAGACATGATTTTTTTGAGTCGTTGCATAAAACACTGTGCGGAGAAAATTGGCGCGCTTAGAATTATAAAATCGACTTGGAGTTAGCGTGGGGGGAAGGCGACTTTTTGTTTAGCTTGAAAAATAATGAAGTTTGTGTTCCAAGGAAAAAAACAAACAATGCAAATATCAGTTTCAGGTTTTACGTAATTGCGAAAAAAATAAAATCGAAAAAAACGGAAAAAAGATTTTAATCTTTACTTTTCCAAATATTACTAGTGCTAAGCTATAATTTGTTTTTTAATTTAACTAAGTTGCTTTAATTTTACCATAGAATAATAAATGAAATATGCCTTTAATAAAACTTGATCGTTAAATCAAATTAATTTTTTTAAGTTTCAGAAATTTCAATTAAAATATTATTATATTTTTGAAAAAATCTTACACTTTACATCAAGTTTTCGCTGAAGGAAGCAACAAAATTTAAATTTAAATAAGTAAATAAATGGAAAGTCAAACTAATTTCCAAAACAAACCTAGAAATACAGTAAAAGCAACAAATAAACAAAATGCCATTGCAACAGCAAGTAACACAAAACTTTGCCCGGTTCTGTAAATCAACTGTTTATAGTTTTTTTAAACAGTTTTAAACAGTCTGTGGTTAAACATCGAAAGTTTTAAAGATTTTTTAATAAGTAAATCTTGAGAACACAATTTAGAAATTAGTTATTTGGTAAACAACATGATATATTATGAAAATTTATGATATAAGCAAATTTTATGATATATTATAAATGATAAATTATCATTATATAAATGTAAGTTACTCGAATTCGAATACCAGCCAATATACATGTAACTTATTTATTTTCTTTAGATTGATCATGTTTATAATCAATATAATTGAAGTAAAAGTTAGATGCTGAAAAAATTCTTCTTTCTATTCTCTGCACGATATAAAGCTATACAAAAAAAGATTAACAAAACTAAACACACGAATATATTTTAAATAACTGTACAGCAATATTTTCTATTTTATCTTAATGTAAAAAAAAACAATACTTTAATACAACTTGAAAATGCTCTCGCTGTTTTCTGTCAATTTCTAAAGTACCATTAGCCAAAAAATAATCAGTATAAAAACTTTTTTAATTATGGTTTAAGCAAAGTTTAGTGTCTTATATTGGGGTCATTTTTGAAAATTAGAAGTTAGACAAAAATAAATATTAAAATTTTTCAATGATGATAATACAAAACTGTACTTTCAACAAACGACTGGTTTTTTTGGTACAGTAAATCAAACAATTTTAGCACTTAAAAATTTTCTTTTTCTTTGGGTTGTGTTTAATGGTTTTCAGTCATCAGTTTTTATAGAAAAAAAATTTGAAATAATATATCGTACAATATATTATTTGTTTTTTTTTTACTATAAAAAACGTGTTTTGTGAAGTAGAATTTAAAATGAATATTACATCTGAACCAATTTTACTAAAACTTGAATTTGATTTAGGCCTATGCGCTTATTTACAGACTATAGTTGGGCTACACATATGCATTTTTATGTTTATGATTATGCAAACTGTCTCCGCCATATTGTTGGTTTGAACAATTTTTTTGACTTAATATGCTATCATTCAAGACAATGTTTATAATCAATATAGTTAAAGTAAAAGTTAGATACTAAAAAATTCTCCTTTCTACTCTCTGCACGATATAAAGCTATACAAAAAAAGATTAACAAAACTAAACACACGAATATATTTTAAATAACTGTACAGCAATATTTTCTATTTTATCTTAATGTAAAAAAAAACAATACTTTAATACAACTTGAAAATGCTCTCGCTGTTTTCTGTCAATTTCTAAAGTACCATTAGCCAAAAAATAATCAGTATAAAAACTTTTTTAATTATGGTTTAAGCAAAGTTTAGTGTCTTATATTGGGGTCATTTTTGAAAATTAGAAGTTAGACAAAAATAAATATTAAAATTTTTCAATGATGATAATACAAAACTGTACTTTCAACCAACGACTGGTTTTTTTGGTACAGTAAATCAAACAATTTTAGCACTTAAAAATTTTCTTTTTCTTTGGGTTGTGTTTAATGGTTTTCAGTCATCAGTTTTTATAGAAAAAAAATTTGAAATAATATATCGTACAATATATTATTTGTTTTTTTTTTTACTATAAAAAACGTGTTTTGTGAAGTAGAATTTAAAATGAATATTACATCTGAACCAATTTTACTAAAACTTGAATTTGATTTAGGCCTATGCGCTTATTTACAAATTTTAGTTATACATATGCATTATTATACTTATGATTATGCATAACTGTCTCCGCCATATTGTTGGTTTTTACAATTTTTTTGGAATTATTACGCAATTTTTCAAAACTCTGTTGATATTGCAGGCATTCAAAAGAGTTTGCCAAACATCTTTAAATTATATAAGTTGTTTTTGAAGCAATAAGCTTATATTTAAAGCAATAAACAATAAGCTTTTTTGACGCAATTTTTTTAGCAATACATTTTTTAAATTGCTATTTAGATAAAGTAGTTATTAGGTTCAACATTAAAGTGCGATTACATAACAAAAGGTTCTTGAATGCGATTTGAAATGAAATGTTACATTACTTCCAGAGCTAGGGGACAAGAGCTCTATTTCGAGCATGTACCATTGCTCTGGGATTTATGGACATTACTATCATCAATGATAAAATAGAAATACAGGGGAGTTTTGAGAGGAAAACTTTAATTTTTTCTGACGCGTCGAAACTTACTTGTGGGCGGTTAATGTCAATTGTAATCTAAGTCGCCGCACGGTGGAGCTCGAGTAAATTTTGTTTTAAATGTACAAAGGTATGTAGGTGTGGCAAGTCGATGTAGCTCGCTGCGTTGATCAACCGACTCGTGATCAAACGAGATGTGCTCACTACTTCGTCCGGCGATCTGCTTGTTTTCTGATATAATATTTAAGATATATTAATCTGGCCTCTGACTGTGTTTAGCCATAGTGATGGGATAACTTGGTGCTGTTGTAAAAAATACTTTCTTGTATGTCCAATAAAAGAGCATTTCTAGTCTGATATAGCTCGGAACTTTTTATGCTTATAAAGACATTGATTTATGGTTTGTTTCCATGTTTGGTTTGGTTTTATTTGCGTTCTACACAACGTATATTAATAGATCACTAACCAGTCAGTACTGATAACAGCACCAAGTTTGAAGAAATGGTAATGATAACGATTGCGTTCGTGAAGATTGTGTCCAGAACGTAAGTTAAAAAAAAAAGTTAAACATCCTACTGAGCCGGTCAGCCCCAAGGTCAACAACGACTGCCACCAGTGCGCTTAGCGATCTGGGTACATTCCGAGGTACTGTTAGCTAAATAATGAAAATAGCAATACGTATATAGACAGCTTTCATACCAAGAAATTTTGAAGTTATTATGGTCTCAGAGTGGAATTAGCATATACAAGAACAATACAATTAGAACAATACAATTAAAGGCCAAAAAAAACTGTGTTGGTAAAAAAGATAAGAAGAAAATCAAAAGTATAGGACAAAAAATAATAAATCTAAATGGAGAGTGAAGAAAATAAAAGTATAGGAATATTTTCGGTCAAAAGTGAATAAGTTTTGGCGTAGATTTTAATGGGCATATTGGTAAAGAAAATAGAGAAGACGAAGATGTTATGAACATATTGGTGTTGAAGAATCTTGACAGTTGGTTGTAGATTTTTCTGAGAAAGTGAAAGTGACTTAAGTTAATACGTATTTCCAGGTGTTGATAAAACACATAGTGACCTAAAAGATGGAGGTAGAAGCTCACGGGTTGACTGCGTTCGGTTGTTATGTCATTTAAAAAATATCGAATGTCGTTAGATAATTTTTAAAAATTATAGCTGTTTTGGATTGCACAGTAAAGAGTAGGATGACGGACGTGTAGAGGAAAAAAAGGGGACAAGGGCAGGATAACTTAATCGTAAAAGTTTTTAAAAAAATTCAGAAAAGTTTAGAGAGGAGGAAATGAAGAAGATATGAAGAAAAGATATGGAAGAACTGACCAGTCATTGGAAAATTATTGCAACACTAATAAGAAACCCTGATAGGAAGATGGTTGGCGTATCATCCGGCCAGCAGATAGATGACAAGAAAATCTGTTGATGGAATGATAAGATGCATAAACAAAGAGATTTCTAAAGAAGACAAAAACAATTTAAAAAATTTTTGGAGAAATACAAAAAGACGCAACGTTGAACAAAGAGATTATTATTAAAGCCAAACTGCAGATACATAAGCTGTAGTTTACCATTATCACAAGAATTGCTTTTTAGGCTGATATCAGCTAAGAAATAAAAGAATCAAGATCGAATAAATGTAAAACAGTTTAGGACATTTAAGTTGTAAATGGTGATATTTTGATTCATAAAATATATTAGAAAAGTAATGACAACGTAAAAACACTCAAACATGTATACTGGTATGCTGGTCCATAGAGATATACTTTTTTTTTATCTTTATGTTTATCCTTTTGATTCGTAGGAAAGCGTCACACGGACTATACATAGAGCAACTGACAAGCAATTACCCCGATCTATCAGCCTTCGGAGATGCCAAGATATTGCTGCCCGATTGAAATTTTTATTTTGGTTTTTTAGTTTTTATTTATAGATATGACTGAATTGGCAACAGCTTTCCAAGACCGCGAAGCAGAGGAAAGTGCCACAAAGTGTCTTTCTCAAGGACACAACAAAACGGCATGAATTATTTCGTGTCAATCACATTGCCTTCAATCACTGCGCTCTTACTAACAACTCGACCAAGTTGCCGACATTTAACCGCGCTACCTTCAAGCTTCTATAGGCAGTTCATTATTTTGAAAATGATCAGTCTGTTTGCTGGAAAATTTGCTTTTTGTAAAAGGTACGGCTGACAAAAAATTTGAATCCCACTTTTGGAACCATTAATGATTTTCATATAAACGCCAACAAAAGTACGACTACATTTTATGCATTATACCCAGCTAAATATGGCACAATTTGGTCACTAAAATTAAAACAAACAAACAATACCAAAGAAAAAAACATATAAAATTCTTGAAATCTTTTTGATTTAAAATTAAAAATTTTACAACACAAAAATGTCACTATGGTCAAAACAAAACAAACGTTTAATATTTTTCAAGCACTCACTTTCACCAAATAGAGAAAACAAAAGGAACTAATCAACTCCACATTCAAATCTTTCATTTGCCCCATTTTGTCATATACAAATGCCGTACAGCCCAAAGATCTACCATACCAAATACTAGCATTAACAAAATGCAAGCCCTATAGAACAGAACTCTGTGCATTGTCACTAGCTGTAGACTACACGAAACACTAACGCTCAACAACTGCATGACTAAATCAGTGTCCTTCTGATAAAAACCCATCTCAAGCTTTATGCTACTCAATTTAAACATCTTACACAAACACAGGCACATCTTTAACCTCAACTTAATGCACACTCCCCCTCGTTCACTTAAGCAAGGTGTTGCGCCCATGTTTTCTACGATATAGTTTCTGCTATTTTCTAACTATCTTCCGCATTTTTAAAATCTGATGTTGTATTGATTTTTTCTTTTCTTGGTCTTTAGGAAGTATTTATGGTTTTTCTGTGTGACTTGTTTCCTTAATAATTATGAAGAATAAAAATAACTAATGAATGAATTAATGAATTTAAATCCACTCAAAAACATGAAATCTACAATTTTTTTCAGCAATGATCACACTTACCTCATCATCTCAGATCCAGACATAACACATAAATTCCCGTAACAGAAGAGTTAAGAAATATAAAGAAAATTTCAAATACATTCAAACTACCATCGTCACTTTACAATACCTCAGTTCCAGAAAAAACAGCAAAGTTACTCTCACCAGACCCCATGGCATTCGTTCATCAGAACAAGCTTTACCACGTCATGTAGGTACAAAACTGGTACAGCTCACAACCAACACCATCGTTTTTGCAAAATTACTGACAAACAATAAATTCTAGCACTTACACTCCGCATTGTCCTCTATGCTTGATACACACACGCGCACGCGTGCGATACTAATTATCTCTCTAACAGTAGCACAGTATCAACTCAACAGTACACTATTAGTTTGTGAAAGATGCCTTGCCAGCAGCGGGGATCCTCCAAAAGCGAGATTGTAGGCTGGCCTCTTTAGAGGGGAGATGGCTCTTTTAAGATTAGTCTCGGAGAAGTTGCATCAACAACAAGGCTGTATTAATAAAAATATTTTAAACCTGAAGCTGCTAATCAATAAACTAAAAAAAATTGAAAAATCGATTCGTGCAGTTGGTAAAGGAGATAAACAGATAGTTGGTGTGAAAATGCAGGTAACAGAGTTAGATGAAAGATGTTAGCTTGTTTTAGCGAATCTTGAAAAGGAAAAAACCAAAGAAAAAAATCGATCAAGAAAAGAATAAGATGTTAATAATCGAGATTCAAATGTTGTAAAAGTCTAAGATTTAAAGAACTGAAATCAGTCCTATTCAAATATTCTTCAAATCCCGGCCACGTTCGAATCTTTGAAAGCTGTGACTAAACTCGTTCCGTTTAGCTTGCTTAAATGCTCGAGTCCAATCCAAATCCGAGTCCACCAAACCTCGAGACCTTTTGAGACCGAGCCCATTACCAATTTTAATTCAAAAAGATTTTGATTTTATTAACTAATAAAGACCTTTTTTATTTTAAAGCTTTTCTATTTTTAAATTGAATTAAACATTACTAAAATTTAAGGTAATATGTTGTTTGGACTGTAACTGAGTTTTAAGCAACAGTAAAAGTATATTTTAAATTTATTGACTCCAAAAGTCGGCCAAGATGGCAAAAGTATTCCAGTCGTTCGGGTCGTCATTAGACAATTCAAATAATGAGTAGTTAAAGCCGATCTTGCCGAATGATGCACCTCTCCGATATTCAGCTGGGACCTGGTAATCGGCAAACACCGTTTTTTAGGCCAAGTTGATACGTGTCCAACACACAAACAGTCCTTTTCAGGGCACATCATCAAAAAGTTCCAAAGGCCCACTATATTACAGCTGAACATTGAAGGTCTCATTGCAAGCAAGGTAATGTTTTGCACCATCTTGTCCTGCGTTTTGAGTTTCAAGTCATCCTACTTCAACAAACTCATTGTTTTAGTGCAGGCAAGCTAGCAATTTCTAGCTTTGTATTGGCTGGTCTACCTTAAGCAGGAAACATGGCCTTGCTACATTTGTTCATCAGCGAGTGAACTGGGCTCTGGTTCTTCAGTCCCGAACTACATCTGAGACTGAATGGTTGTGCGTGGACATTGATGGATAAAAGATTGTTAATGTTCACAAACCTCCATCAACCAGACCTCAAATGCCTGATATTGCAGTTTTTCCTCACCAAGCCTTTACTCGGGTGCCTTAAATTGTCCACATACTGATTGGGGTTACAATTCCAACTGTGCAGACGGCGATTGTCTGGTCTTTGAGCAGGAATGAACGACCTTATCCTGCTTCACTACCCAAAGAACATCCACTCTGGCCGTTGAAATACGGCAACAAACCCAAACTTGGCATTTTTCAGTGTTGGCTCCGAAAACCGCTTACTTGACAGACTCATTCTCGAAAAGTTTCCAAGGTTGCAACATAGACCTTTGCTTATTGTTCCATCAAAGTTTGCTTTGCTCGTGTCAAGCAGGCCTGTTAAGCGCTGGAATTTTCGTAAGGGCCAATTGGAGCTAAAACATCGCAATGACCAACAAGCTTACAAAGAGCTTGTTGCCCTCTGATTCGTGCAATGTGGATCAGGCTTACCGGGACTTTTGCAATGCCATCAAAAAGGCAGCCAAAAAGTCTACTCCGCGGTCATAAGTGACCACATGCCGTGTTGGAATGCAAAGTGAAAAGGTCTCTATCAGACTTTTCCTGCCATCTCTTGATTGGTTAGATACTAGTAGGGCTGCTACAGAACTGGCTTGACGAAAAGCGAAGGGACAGATGGTCTGAGTCTGTTTGGTCCATCAACTTCTCACACTCTAGCGGTAAAGCATGGAGCATATTGAACAACTTAACTGATAAGTCACGGTACTCCTCTCGGCAATGTTCTGTTTCAGCAGAGCCCTTGTATCCCAGCTAGTTGAAAATGGGAGATACGAGAAAGTGGATCCTTAGTCATTTCGACCTATTTATTTCCAAAGAAGTGTCTAAACTTTGCCGGGCTCTAACAACTAATCCAATGAACGTCTTTGAAGATTTTACCTCCAGAGAACTTACTGCTGCCGTACAATTCCTAAAACCAGGAAAAACTCCTGATTTTAGGTTTAGATTTACTCTGTTCAAAACTTATACTTCATGCTGGACTCTTATAAATGCGACTGTGACGCACATGAACGAACTGCAGACCACGTCATCGCTGGATGCCCTACACAACGGGCAGCAAAAGGACGTCGTTGTCTGTCACTCCTATATGACGATACCAGATGTTTGCTGATGAGCATCACTTACATGTATATCATCAGAGTGAAGCAACAACAACAACTGGATGATCCCAGACGACCACGACGATGACTCAAGTCATTTTTACTTAAACTTGACTCGACTTGACTTGGCAGTTGCATAACCTTCACTAGTGTTTTTTTCTGGGTCATAGTTTGTGTTTTTACGTGTATTTTTTTAAGCCTAAATTCAATTAATTTTAATAATAAATATTATTTTCTTTAAAAACAGGACTCAGTTTTCTTCTTAAACTGGATTCCGGTCGGACTCTGTATAGCTTAAAAAGAAAGTCAAAAAAGTGAGCTAGAATATTTAAGCACTTTGTATTTTTACAGTATTGTAGCCCATCACTTTGACAGCGTTTAAATTGTAATAGATACACCACTGGTGCCACGCTTTGTGTTTTTGCAAGAGGTCTTATGTTTTTGCTTTGAATCTTGTGTTTTTCTCGATTTTGGTTGATTCTTGTATTTTTTATCAAAACAACGTTTAGTTGATTATTCAAAAAAATTCTTCAAGTAGTTGGATAAAAAACCCTTCTCAACATAAAGTCAGCCAATGCGCAATGTAAAAAAGGGTACTTTTTTAGTTCAAAATGCACTCTCAAAAAGTTGTTCCTAAAAACGGGGTGAAGACGATAAAAAAAGTCTTCACATGCGAGGTACGTTCAACTCGGTAAATCATACATTGCGGTGAAGTAAAGACCTTTTTTGTTTTTGGTCTTCATCTTGCTTTTTAGTGAAGATCTTGTTTAAATGCTTGTTTTGGTGTAAAAATAGTTTTCAAGTCGGTATAAGATGGAAAAACAGTTTAATTTTGTAAACATATGCTTCTGCAACCAAATCCTGTGCTTTTTAAAAAAAATCTTTCGGTTACCAAAATTTGTTATGGCAGCATTGAGATACGCCAATAACAACGATTGATTATGTTTCGAAGGGTATAACCTTTTGCTTCAGTTAAATAAGGTGATTAAAATGAGCTGGTGTGGTAAACAAAATTTCTGGCAAAAGTGTGCTTACAGTAAAAACTTATAATTCTCAGTTCACAATTTTTTTAAGTTATCAGCATTATAGTTTAATTAGCATGCTTAGTAACTAGATGTAATCTTTTAAATTGCGGATATGTGTATTGTACTGTGTTTTTAATGTAAAGAGCCCGAGAAAAAAAGAAAAAAGAAAGAAAAGGGAGACAGAGACAAAATCTAGAAAAACAGAAGAAATAGGAAGAAACGTTTTAGTCATAGATTAAAACGCCTAAATAAGAAACCCACAGAAAATAATTAAGTTTAGGCAAGGTTAAAGAGCACCGAAGAATAATAGGCTATGTTTACGAGTCGAGATGTTACAAAATATAGTTGGTCTACAAATAAACTTAATTCTCTTAAACAATTGGCCCAAAAATACCTTAACTGTTAATAAAGTATGATGCTTTATAAAATAGCTAAAGTACTGATAAATCAAAGATTTCTATTGATTTAATAGTTATAGTTATTTTTAAATGAAAGGATTTAAATGATTAAACGATTTCCAAAGAAGAGTTTAAGGTTACTACCAAACAGGTTTGGCATAAAGTGTTGCAGACCTCATTGATTTTGCGTAATTTGTTATGAAAATCTCTTAGCGGCAGAAGCGATAAGACGTCGTATTGACGACAACTCAATCGAAAAATTATTATAGTTTGAATTTTACATTCGTCATTTTGTTATATCGTTAGAAACGACACTTTATGCCATTTTCCTCCTGCTTGACGGTCTCAGCAAGCAGCGGTTAAATTTCAGTCATATTGTTAATAAAAACCAAACAAAATTTTAATTGGACTTCAATATTTTGCATCTTCAAAAGCTGGTCAGGCAATTGACATATTGGTTGCATTAAGTTTAATGCTTTCTTAATTGTCTTGCCAGTCAGGCGGAGATAAAAATATCAAATAATGAAGAAATTGCTTTGTATATGCTTGTTCAGGTGTTCAAGTTTTTGAGCACATAGATTCGATATTTTTGACAGGTAGTTCGTTACTATTCAATTGGTATATAAATTAGGCTGGCTTTAACTACTAAATATTACGTAGGTAGTTCAAATATTTTTGATTAAATGTTCAGTTAATATCACAGCGGCTACAGCCTGGTCTTAATACAACTTTTCGCACAAATACTCTATCTTAAAACCTTGACTTCGCTCTCAACTTTTACTATGACGTAGTTGTTTACATTTGACTAATTTAAAGCACAGTAAAATTTATCTATAAGGACATCGTATATAATGTCAATTCGCCTATTACGTCACATTTCCCATGGTCCCGGCAGAATTCCTATTTTTTGCGTATAATCAAATTTGCTTATAATGGCATCGCCTATAACGTCAATTTGTGTATAACGACATCCTTTATTTGTTTCCCAGACAAATTTTGTTCGTTTATAACGGCACTATAAATTTCGGCTTTCAACTCTGCCACAATCAATCATCATCTATAAATGCAGATACAAGTCCTGCTTGCGTGTTTTTCTTAATTTACTTTATTACGTCATCCGCAGCAGGCAATCAACTTAATTGGGTGTGAAAGAACTCGCCGACAAGTGACCTGTGCTGTAACCTCAAATCAAAATGACTTCTATTATTCGTAGAGTATCGACTGAAAGCTAAAGTGATTAGAAAGAGATTTCTGTAGCAAAAATGTTGGCAAACGAAGAAATTTTCTCCTTAGGAAAAAATATGAAATTATTAGTCGAATCATTTATACGTTATCTAGCACAAGTTATTATTTTATTTTATCTCTATATTTATCCTCCTGACTGGCAAAAAAGCGATGGAGGCGGCGTTATACATAGGGTAGGCAATTACTCCGACCTGCATCCGGAAATTCCAAGATATTGCTGTCCGCTTGTAATTTAATAAAGATATGTTTGTAATTTCGAACTGCTTTTCAAGACCACCACGCAGGGAAAAGTGCCGTAAAGTGTCTTTCCCAAGGACACAACAGAATGGCGCGAGTAGGTTTTGAACCAACACCATGTTAGTTAAAGCACGACGCTTTAACTTCTCCACCACGCTGCGACAATCGAACATTATGTGGCGCAAAAACCAGTCGCCAAAAAACACAACAGCTACGATCAAAGACTTTTTCTCTAATAAATAATGTTGTGTCTGGGTTAACTTTTTATCTATATTTTACTGATTATGTTAATACTGTATATATTACTGTACAATGTTTAAAAAAATTTTGATTATTTTTGTCTACAGTTTGTTTAATTTTCCGTGTGTTTTATTAAATTGATCTTTTTCGTTACAATGGTAATTTTGGTTGGATAATACACCTCGATGTAGAGTCAAAGCAGTTTTGAAATGGCATATAGTACAATTCGTCTTAATGTCAATTCGTCTATAACAGGAATGTCCAACCTGTGGGCTTAATGTTTTTATGCCGCCCACTGTTACTTAAATTTTTTAGCTATATTTTCACATCTGTTTAGAATGCAATGTCACTGCTGTCATAGTAACGTATAAAGAACACAAAATGGATTCGTCAGTTGATTGCTGCGTCGAGTGACGTTCAACAAACTGATATATGAAAATTTTTGTGGACGGAGCTTGTCATAAAAGCGCTTGCCCCAAGCGTGGTTTTCAGTATTAACATTGTTTTGCTGTTATAATAATATTTAATGTTCTATTTCTTAAACATTTTTTCAAAATGTCAAGTGATAGTTAGTAAATGAAATTAATGATAGTAAAGAAGTAACTTTGGATCAATGCGGAGTAATTTGAAATAAGATTACAGTGGTGGCAGCAATACTGCTAGTGAAAAAACAGGGAAACGGGTTAATTTATTAAAAGGGTGGAAAAAGGATCAGACATTTTTAGAGATTCTAAGTGCAATCTAAAAACTTAACATATAGTCCAGACCCAGCTCCAGAATTCCACTGTAAGCCAAAAAAGTGTCACTCCTAGTCAGTGAAGCTTAACTGGCTGGATACCTAAAAGTATGGGTAGGTAGTCCTTTGGAATGGGACGCAAGCATCCAGTGACAATGTGCAACACGTCATTCAGGGCACCGTCTTTGAGGCGAGTATAAACGCTGCGGCACCAGACTGGGGCACAGTACTCAGCTGTTGAATAGACCAGATAGGGCAGCTGTGTGCAGTGTTTTTGCAGCAGCACCATATCCCGAGCCTACAAGTTGCCTCAACAAAGTGACGCGCGAAGATAGCTTTGCGCAACAACACAAGATGGTAAAGAAACATTAGCAATCTGTCTAGTTTTACCACAAAACAAGTGGGGTTGGACAAAACGGTAAAGACTTATCCCTATTGTCGGCAGCGTGATCGAGTGGTTAAAGAGCCGGGCTCGTAACCAACATGGTCTCGGTTCAAAACCCAGTCGCGCCATTCTGTTGTACCCTTGGGAAAGACACTTTACGGCACATTCCCCTGCTTGGTGGTCCTGGCAAGCAGTTCTAAATTACAGTCGTATCTCTATTAAATTACAAGCCGACAGCAATATCTTGGTATCTCCGGAATTAGGTCGGGGTAATTGCCTACACTACGTATTAGCGCCTCCTGGGTTTTGAACCGAGGCCATGTTGGTCACGAGCCCGGCTCTTTAACCACTCGACCACGCTGCCAACATGTAAAAGTAAAAACCGAAAAAAAGTTGTAGTTGTTCTAGCATGAAAGGCTGTCGACTATGAGTCAAACACAAACAGGACGTGAGCCAAAGGTTTATCTTTTAACTAACCCAGGCCGCTGCACGGCCTGGATCAGATGCTGGCAGCGATGGTGTTGAGCCAGCATCGGGTTCCGTTATTCAGAACCGTCAGACCTCGTGCTCTATATAATTCCCACTGCTATCAATACCGTGTTTAATGCCGATGTATGGAGCATACTTTCAAGACGTGGTCTGAGGTTTGTTCAATGGCGCTGCACTCAAAATCCTGTAAAGAAGCAAGACCCAATTGTAAATGGACAAATGAAATCGCCCAAGATCAGTCTGTAGACGATATACCTTAACACAAACTGTTTGGGCAAGCCTATTTCAACAAGCTTGGTATTAGTCATGGATATAAAAACACAAAGCCTGAACGTATTTTCACAGTACTCTGTATTTCACCTATAATTCTTCCACAGGGTGACACCAGAATGGCGCGCAGTATTCAGCTGTCAAGTAGGCCAGAGATAGGTAAGCTGTACACAATATTATAGCCTAGCACTCATCTTCGCAAGTGGCCTCAGCAGTGTGACGCTTGAAGATAATTTTTTACGCAATGCCACAAAATGATGATGGAATGTAAAGAATCTGACTAGTTTTACCCCGAAATAAGTCGGTACCGGACAGAATGGTAAAAGTTTATTGCTGTTATAAATTTTTAGCTCACGTTTGGCCTCTCCGTTATTTAAATTAAAAGCTTCTCTGACCAATTTTGAAAGATTGGGTTTGAAATTCTAGGTCAGGAGATATACCAGAAACTGTAGTCTTGTCTTGACTTCTAAGTTCTTTCAGTCTCCAAAAAGATGGAACAATGCCAGATTGGCAGCAAACTTCCAACTTTCTGAAAATTGTAGAAGGCAGATCACACGGGTAGATATCAAAAAGAAGAGAAGCTAATACCGATCCCCAAGGAACGCCATTTCTTTGACGGCGGAGCTTGCTTTGCTTGCTGTAAAGAAGTAAGAGTGAAACATCTGTTCCGGACAAGCTCCATGATCATTCTAATCATGTGCTTATCCAATAGAAGTTTCAGCAGCTTGCAGGTAAGATTACCGTGCTTCACTATATAACAAAAACCAAAACCTTTTACTTAATTACATAAAGAAATTTTTCTCAAAAATTTTGTCATATACTTTTGGGAAATGACTATAGCTAAGTTTTAAAAGAGAAGAATATGACTCAAACTTTGAGAACCGTTGATCTACCAGCATATTGAAATAAGTTTTGTAAAAATTATAAACTATTTTTGTTAAATTTGGGAACATTTTAAATCTTTTTTATCGTGTTTTTACAGAGTATAATTGAGTTTTTTTTAGAATTAGAGATTCTTCTTAGATGCTTAGCACTTAATTTTTTGACTTTTCATAGCAATGTATCCTATAGCGAAGTAGAATAGGCTAGCATCTCACGTGCAAACGCCTTTATCTTAAAATATTTTTTAGTTTTGAACGTTCTACTCAGATTAACTAACAGTGACGCAGAAAAAAACGATCTTTAATAAAATTGAAAAAAATTTAAAAAGAACAAAGCGTAAAAACGATGAAAATGTATACCATATTATTGTAGTCTACTTATCGTTAATATGTTATTTACGTATAAGTGCATATCTCTCATCAATTTTCTTCAAGGGTTGACCCCCAAAACCCCTCATGCGTACGCCTATGGTGCTAGCATCAGAATCATCGTCATTATAACTTTTTGGAGGAGTTGAAAATAAATCAATATTATCTTCATCACTGTAGCTCATAAATACTTATCACGAAAACAAATGTCTGCAATAATAGCTTACTTAGTATATTTTTCTATAACAGTGATTTTAATGTTTTATAAATTCTAAAGCTTACAAGTTATGTGTTTAAATTACTGTCTGGGACTCATGAATCACAGTGGCTCATGGGTTCCGAAGCCTTCAATTTCAAATTGTTTCAAAATTGCTCCGTCACTGCAAATTTTTTGTCTTGAAACGCTTGCCAATCGTAACCAAGTTTTAAATCTAGATCTTTATTAAATTTTGGTTTGTTTCTTCAAGAATTCTAGAAATCAAAAAATTTTTAAACAAAAAATTATGAGTTCGTTTTAACACACAAAAACACAAAACCTTTCTAATAAGGACGCACAAAGTTTTTTTTATTGCCCACTGCATTATAAAGTTAGTTTTAACTTGCGGCCGCCTTTAAGTTAAGAAAAATTCTATGAAATTACCAACTATAAAATTAAAAGCGTTATACACCAACCAAAAAAAATAATAGACAGGCATGTTGCAATTTTTTGACAGATTTATTAACAAGCACAATTTGCAAAAGATTCTATTTATGAGTCTTGTGCTCTTGCATACTCGCAAAAAACCTCGTAAAATTAGTCATCTTAAGCTGAATTATCACAATAAGCTAGTAAAAAATTCTATAATGACAAAAATATCGACAGTTTGTAGGCTGCAAAAAATGAACAAAAAGCGAATCAAAGAAGCATGGCTATAATCTGTGATAGCTTTAGTTCAGTGCAAACGGAGCGGCCGCACCAAGGCCCTAAAAAACGTCTGAAAATGGCCCTTCCTAAGCAAAATATTGCTCTATTTCTTCATAGTAGCACTATAATGGTGGCCCCCTTGTCTGCAACTTAACTTAAGGACGAAAATAAGAATAATGTACTTGGTTGATTGTGATGACCTTTTTTTTGCAACCACTACAATGATTTTTGACTTCATTTAAAGTGAAGACCTTTTTTTTAAAGATCACTATATTTGGGCACGGAAATTAAGATTTTGGATATCAATTAAAAGTGAAAAAATCACTTATTTTGGGACAAATAAAAACTTGGTATACTAAAATGTGGCCCTCTATTTTTCTTGCACCGGGCCACTTGAACCTTTTGTGAGGTCATCACCGGCTATAATAGTGTGTAATGTTATTTGCTGCCAAAAAAGAAGAAATGTATTTAGGTAAAATTTGCCAGAAATAAAGTGCCTGAACCATGTACACGGCCGCACTAATTAATATTTAAGACCACAGGTTGTGCGCCGTTGCTCTATAAAATCAAAGCTGCTTATACTAGAAGACTGAAATTTTGTCTTAAAAGAATCATTGATAAATTCACGTTTTTCGTTACACGAGTAGCTGGAAAAACCATTTTGTATTATGAAGTAGTTAACTGACTCATTGGATTCGACTCTTGCCTACAATTGCAGCAACGTCTTACAAAATTGATAATTAAGTTAAAGTTATAAGTTTATTGAGTTCAATCAAGCCGTACAATTTAAAACATAAAGCACTTAAGCGACGAGATAGATAGACCTAATAGAAAAAAATGGGCTAATGAACCTGACAAAACAGAATATAAGGTTTACTACTAGATTAAACTAGACAATAAAAAGACCATTATACGGTCATCCACGGCCTATACTAAGTAAAAACTGCGTATAATAAAAATTTAAGTCCAAATTATAAGCACTCACAACTAACCTACCAAGTAAAGACACACAAACATAAGGAAGTAATCAAACATAAAATCGCAACATCGAGTAAGTTGTAGTAAAAGATGTTTTATGCAGCCTACCTAAAAACTCTAATATTTGTAATCAATAGATAGGCCATCATCATCTGCTTTACGAAGGACCTTGCTAATTAGCAAAAAAGTTGTTTAAGATTAATGATTGGGGTTGCCATAATGGCCTTTTTAAGGCCAAATCTGAGAAATTTAGCCTTTTTTTAAAGTGTTTGGCTTTTAAATTTAACTAGTTTTGGGTTTTGGCCTTTTTTTATGAATCAAAGTTTTTTCTTGTAAATTAGTATATTTTTCTTAATAATTAAATTTTATGAGCAAAAGTGTTAGAATTTTTATTGTTTACTAATTCGTCGATCGTTTTTATCTTAAATTTGGGACGAAAATGGAAATTTTAAACACCAATTGAAAGTGATAACTTTTTTATTTATTTTTTTTAGTCTTCTCCTTAAAATTAAAACAATTTGTTTTTTTTTGTTACGTTTAACTTCTCTTGTCAGTATGTTTGGCTTTTTCTAAAAACTTAATCTGGCAACTTTGTTGATGATACATGTAACTTGTTATAACAAAACCCAGCAATGATGTTTTGCACTTCTGCGTTGACACGACTTTACAGGAAACACAAGTCTAGATCGGATAAACGTGGACCTTGGTGTGGTAAAAGAGAAAAGGAACGAAAAAAATTTTTTTGAGGAACTTTATGGCTGATCATTCTCCTAACTGGTTAGATCTATAGTATCCAAAGTTTTGGTAGGTTGATTGATGGCAAATATCTCGATAGCTTCTCATTAAGAGTATATATTTCCTCTAATTGTAAAAAATATTCCAGTTTTTTCAGCAAAATTTTACGATCAACGAATGTCTCTGATTAATCCAAAACATAACTTTCATCAACATTTTAAGCAAGCTTTCACAAATATGACTATCAGCGTCGACGTCATTGTCGTGGTCATCGTTGTCGTTTGGAAGGCCATCCACTCCAGGTCGGAGACAAACAGGACTGAGGCTGAGGGTTTATCCTTTTACTACCCAGGCTTCTGTATTGCCTGGATCAGATGCTGGCAGTGATGGTGTTAAGCCAGCATCGAGTTTCGTCATCCGAAACCGTCAGATCACGTGCTCCATGTGGTGCCCGATGTATGAGGCACGCTATTAGAACGTGGTCTGCGGTTTGTTTAGCGGCGCGGCAATCGCAATTCGGTGAAGGAGCGAGACCCCATTTGTGCATGGACGAATGGAATTCGCCCAACATCAGTCCGCAGGCGATTGAGCTTAACCCAAGCTGTTCGGGGCAAGCTCATCCCAACAGGCCTAATAACGTTGACTGTAAAAAAGGCGCCTGATGCATGAAATGAAAGAGAGACCTCATTAAAGGGCTTAAAGTTAACTTTTTTTGGGGAAAACAAGCTCAATTTTTTTGTAGAAACTAAGGTTAGAGGGGCAATAAACCTTGACCTTGATTTTTTCGACTTCACAAATATTTTTTTAACGTAAGTGAAGACCAAAAAAGGTTTTCAATGTTAATTAAGGTTAATGTATATTAAAGTCTTCAAGTTCATCATCTTTTTTGAAAATTTGTTTACAAAATGGAACACTTTAAAAGCTTTGGCGAATCAAACGGGTTGGATACCCCAAGCCTTAAAAAAAGTTCCTATTGTGCAAATAAATAGAGGGGCCACTTTCGCAGTGTTTTTCGCACTTTGCAGCGCGGGCGCATTTTTGGCTCCTGATGGCTTTAGAATTTAGTAAAATTTTTTTCTGAATACATATTGGGTTTTACTTAAAAAATCTTTTCTAAATTTACTCCAGGATTCTGTTATACACTATTTGTGTTTTTCGATGCTTTTGGAAAAGTGTTTTTGGCCTTTGATTGCAAGACTTTTTTAAGCTTCATATTATTTTTAAAAACAAATATTTTTTGAAAAATTTCTGTGAACTCTACAGGGTTCAATCCAGGGCTGTAACTATACGCTTAACTATACTCCAGCACGAGGGGGCCCCGCATTGCTACATTTTATTGTAAAATATTTTCCTAAAAGCTCAAGTAAACTTATTAGGCCTATTATTAAATGTCACACTTCATCAATATTTCAATTTTAATTTATATTTAACTATTTAATTTATTTGAAATATTTTTTAATATATTTAAAGTTTCGATTGTGACGTCTTCATTTTAATTGTAACTTACATGTAGCCATGACGTAATCAGTATGCTACCCCCACTCAAATGTTTTCAGTAAAATAAATTTAAGCTACAATGATCATATAGCATCATATTTATTCGCTTTATTTTACCTTATAATTGTTAATAAGTTTTGCTTTATGACGTACGTAGTCATACGTAATGTCACGTCATGGTTTCGAGATAATTCTACAATTTTCCACCATAGTCCAGTAACTTAATACTGTCACATGTTACATAACTTGTTTACCAGCCTTTTAACTTGGTGCTTTGTGACCTAGCAGTAACCGTCTGGCTGGCTTGTATCGTCGTAAAATAATTAATTTAGAAAATATAGTAGGCTATCTTCTCGAAGTTGCTAATTTTATCTGGTAAATTTTGCCCGCTTTATATAAATAGGTAAATTTGTAATTTGTGCTGGGAAAGTCAGCATTTTGTTGTGTTGCTGTTTTGGCTGTGTGACAGGAGTTAGAGTTTTAAGGGTCAATTAAATCTAACGCCTTAGTTTGTCAGAATAGTGATTATTCTATTTGAATAAGTTACGTAGATTTAGTTTAGCCATCTGGGTGCTAGACGCAATTCTATTAGTCAGTGATCAGATTTGTGATTTTTGTTAATAAACTTCTTTCGTTGAAAGAACTTGTGATTTGAGTGATTGAAAATTCAGGTTTTAGCTTTCTATTTGAATCCTCTTTGCTAGACATACCGTAATCCTAACGCTCGCAGCAGTATTATTTCGTGAGCCGAAAAAACAATAACAAAAAGAGCACGGCCGTAACTTCGTCAGGTGGGGCCCCGATGCAAACATCTATTATGGGCATAGGCGTAGCAGCCAAAACAAAATTGGAGGGCAATAAAGTTTTGCGCAAATTTTGTGACATTTGCTCAAATCATGATTTTCATAGTACTTTACGGATAAGAAAAAAAAATTGTCTGAGATTCTCGGAGGAAGACCAAATTTCGTCCTAAAATCATGGTGTTCTCTAAAGAAAAGGTCTTCACTTGAAATCAGTCTCATATTTCTCGATTTTTGTCCCATCTAAATTTGGTAACTATTTTTTGCGATTGATCATTGTCACTGCCAAAAATTCCTAACTTTGCCCAAATTTTTCATATCGCTGCCCGAAAAATTCTGGTTTTGCCCAAATATTTTCTTGTCACTGCCCGAAAAATTTGAATTTTGCCCAAATTTTGAAAACTTGGAGAAGTAATTGTCTCCTGCCCCCCACCCCGCCAGGTACGGCTATGATTCTGGGGCCCCCATTTTAAATTAAAATCTTTGATGAAGTGTGATGTTTGATAATACGAGGGTAATAAGTTTACTTGAGCTTTTAACGAGAATATTTTACCATAAAATGTAGCAATGCGGGGCTCCCTAGTCGTCTAGTAGATGCATGCTGGTTGTGCAATGCAAGATTTTGCATATCGTTAACATTCCTTCGAAAGCTATAGAGCAGGGATACTCAACTGGCGGGCCGCGGTCCAAATCCGGACCTTTTGATGGTTGAGTCTGGACCTTTTAAAAATTATACATAAGGAGTGTAAATCCAATGTTCATACCAAAATTCACGAAGCGTTATTTCTTAAAAAATTTAATCTTGGTTTAAATCGTCAGCTTTTTGCAAATGGTTCTTCATTTCTACTAAACGTTTTTTAATAATTTGGTTTTGCTTTTAACTGTTAGTTACAATGCGTAAATATTTAATTTCTTTGTTTTGACATCTTTTATTTGCTCCCGACTGATCGTCGCGATAACAAAAAAGCTTTCATGTGTAAATAATTAACTTCGCTGTCTTCATCTCTTTGATTCTCACGTATTGTTATTTTTATTTTAAGTTTTAACTTTTCTTGAAAAGGGCTTAACACTAAAATTACCGGTGCGGTCATTTTGACCGTTTTTGATTTTTAATCGCTCGTATCTCGGCTCAGATAAGTGTTAGATTATTAAAACTTTCTGAATTTTCCTAAGTCTTTGTCAACTTTTCGCATGTTAATTTTTATTGCATTACAGTAAGCACAGCGGGGTTGGGGAGCGATTTACCTTAAATTACCGCCAACGGTCATTTTGACTGGAAAGCAACTTGTAATTTCTCTACAATTTAAATTGCCTTTGCAGTAAAACCTTTTGTTGTGTTACTGCTTCAAACAATCGTGCAACAATTACAGCAGTATCTGGCAACAGTTAGCTATTGCTAGTTCATAATGTTGAGTAATTTGCAGAATGACGAGACCAGAACGAATTAGTAGTATACAAGCTCTAGCTTGGCTGAACGCGACTGCAGAAGATGACTCTGGGGATGAAAGTAAAGGTGAAAATGTTTGTGAAGGCTTAGGTCAGGGCTAATTCTAGTGTTAAGAAAGCCGTTTGAAATTGAATGTTTTGATGAATTTACCAATAAAATTATTTATTTTTTAGAACTTTACAGTAGCATAGTTCACTAAAAAACCAAACCTAATTTTGCTTAAACTACGGCATCTTCCAAGAGAAGAAAAGTTGATTAAATTGCTTGTTCAAGAAAGAATGGGTAGACTAGTATGCGTTTATTCTTCCAACAGGCAGCTCAAATCCACATTGCCTTGTATGCAGTCAAAAAATTGCTTTAGTTAAAAAGTAGTAATTTGAAACGGCATTATGAATGTGAACATAGCGAATTTGAAAGGATTTATAAGAAAGAAACAGAGGAGCGAAAGCAAAAAATAAAAAAGCTTAAATCTCAGCATGCAATGTCAACCTTGATTCTTGCCAATATGACGACAGCCCAAGAAAAAGCAACAGAGTGCTCTTTAAGAATAGCTTGGATTTTAGGGAAGCACAAAAAACCTTTCAATGATTCAGAAATTGTTACGGAATGCATGATACAGACCGCTGAGACATTGCTTGATGGTAAGAAAAGAGATGAAATGCTCGATAAAATAAAACAGATTCCGCTCTCTGATTCCACAGCAATGAGGAGAACCGATCTATTGGCTGAAGATCTCGTTTTGCAGCTTAATGAAAGACTAAAAAGCACAAATTGTATTTCATTAGCTATTGACGAATCAACTGATATGACCGACAATTCTCAACTTATAGTGTTTGTGAGATACTATGATGAAAGTAAGAAAGAATTTATTGAAGACCTGTTGGGTGTGGCGGCTCTTAAAGAAAGAACACAAGGAGAAGATATCTATAAAACCTTAAAAAGCATTGTAGGATCGAATAATATTGAAATAAAATCAATCATTTCACTAACGACAGATGGAGCTCCCGCAATGCTTAGCAGAGGAAAGGGACTCGTTGGGCGCATTCTAAAAGATAATCCCGATTTGATAACTTACCACTGTATCATACACCAAGCAGTACTGTGTGCCAGTCTGGGAGATGAATATCGTGAAGTCATGGAAACTATTATCAAACTAGTGAACTTTCTTTGATCGACATCTGCATTACAGCATCGTTTTTTTACGAAATTTTCTTTACGAAATCAATGCAGATTATACGGATTTACTTGTTTATAACAATGTAAGATAGCTAAGTAAAGAGAGAGTTTTGGAGCGATTTTGGTTAATTAGAAAGGAGATAATGGTTTTTCTGGAGGATCAGAGCAGAGTAAATCAAAAGTATTTTTGACGTTTCTAAGAGATGATAAAAAAATGAAAATTGTTGGGTTTTTGACTGACATTATGTCACACCTCAATGATTTGAATGCACACTATTTTTGACTTGATCACTACAATTCGCTCTTTTCAAAAAAAATTAGAAATTTTCAAATTTGATGTCCGGAACAACTTTTTTCATTTTCCAAAACTTTTGGAGCAATGTAGAGGAAAAAAAGTTAACATATACTGTATATCCAATTTATTCACAAGTTGATTGAACATTTTTCGGCAAGATTTGATGATTTTCCTATCGGAAAAGAATTGCTACTATTTATCGAAAACCCCTTTCTGGTAGTGAATACTACAGAATTCTCAGTTAAAGCCAAAGATATATTTAAATGAGTTGGTGCAGCGAAAATTCAACTGAAGCTAACTGAATTTCAGGAGAACGTAGTGGTGAAAAAACTATTTTGTGTTTGTAAATCAGAGAATTTTTGGTCCAAGGAAGGGTTCTCAACTAATTATCCTACTCTGTGCAAACTGTCTCTGCAAATTCTCACTATGTTTAGATCCACTTACTGCTGCGAGTCTGCATTTTCAGACATGAACTATACGAAAAACAAGTTTCAGATCAGAATGACCAATGAAAACCTTCACCATTGCCTTCGACTCGCTGTCACTACCTCCCAACCAAGATATAAGACATTGGCAAAAAACAAAAAATGCAATTTCTCCGACTAGATTAGTAGCGAAAAAGAAATAATCGTTAAAAATTTGTTTTTGTATAATTTGTAATTTGATCTAAATTGACGCAATCCGTGTTTCTTCCTTAATACAAAAGTTTTTTCCCCATCTTGCTAACATCATTGATTGTGTTGAGTTTTACAGAAGTGGCCGGCCCTCAAAAAATTTTGAACTTTTGTGACTGGACCTTCGCAAAATATAGTTGAGTATTCCTGCTATAGAGTGTGAAACACTTGACTGAATTTCTTGCCATAAACTTCTGCAAACTGCTGCTAAAGACATTGCTCAACTCAGAAGGTGTTTCGACGCAGTACTAAACGAAGCTTCCATTATTGCTTCTACATGGGGTTTGCCAAGACAGTTTTTAAACAAAAGAGCAAAGAAAACCAAAGCCTACTTCGATCAAAAATCCGAAGGAATAACGCTGAGCGATCTTGAGAAACGATTTTGCGTAACTTTGTTTTTTCCGATGATGGACATATTTTCTTGCCAACTAATTATTTGCTTTAAAGAAATGAAATCAGTGGTGACGTCATATCAAGTTTTGGAAACAAGTTTTCTATCAAATGCTTTTCATCTGGATTTTGAGGTTGAAACAAGAAAATTTCTAACCAATTTTCTGATAACCTCTCTCCGTTGTTTCCTAGCCAAATGCTCTCGATCAAAACGTCGTTTAGAGAAAAGATTCCCCATTTAAAATCTGCTAAAGAAATGGCTTTTTTTTTGATTGTTGAAAATGCATCACTTGCCACAACTTATCCTGACGTTTGTACGGCATGCATGATGTATACGACAGTACCTGTAACGGTTACTACGGCAGAGAGGTCTTTTTCTAAACTCAAACTGATCAAAAACTTTCTTCGAAGCTTCATGTCCCAAGAGAGACTTAGCGGTTTAGCTCTGCTATCGATAGAAAACAAACGAGCTAAATATTTAAATTTTAGAAAAGTTATCCAGCAGTTCGCTAGTGCAAAAGTAAGACGGAAAAACTTCAAGTTTTCAACAGGGTTGCGGAGTCGGAGTCGGAGTCGGAGTCGGTCGGAGTCGGAGGTTTTCGGAAGGAGTCGGAATCGGAGTCGGAGTCGGAATATTTAATCCGACTCCGACTCCTCATGTCCACTTTCTTTACGTATTAGTGATGTTAGCCGCGCAACTTACGCGGCCGCGCGCGCCAGTGGAGTGCAGTACAGTAATCTTTTTAAGAGAACCTTGCCGCGTATCACGTGACACAGCGTGCGACTCATAAAAAGTTTACATTTTAATTTGTAAGCAAATAATATTTTGCGTAATGCTATGCTCGGGCAGCCTATTTAGTTGCTTCCCTTTCTTTAATCCAATGACAGGAAGCAAATGCCAGGTGCATAATCAATTTACTATCTTGAGCAGCCTCTTTCTATAATACGTGGTACCTTGACATACGAGTTTAGTTCGTTCCGTGACCGAGCTTGTACCTCAATTTACTCGTATGACAAAGAGAATTTTTCCATTGAAATAATGTAAATGCCATTAATCCGTTTCAACCTCCAAAATGCCCCCCCCCCTATTTTTTATATTTTTGCCATGTCTTTAAATAAGTACTTCCTCCAACAGAAGCGAGTGTTGAACGTGTGTCTTTATCACTAAGGCTCATCAAAATAGACCAAAGGGCTGCAATAAAGAAGAAACTCACAGAAGCAATTTTGTTTTTACGAGCAAATTATTAAATTAAAATTTTGGAAAATTAAAACTTAGTCTTCTTGCTTTATTCTTTCAAAAAAATATCAACCAAAAGTTTAGAACCAAGGTGAAATTTTTAATAATCTCCTAATATGAATGTCAATAAACGGCAGGGAGCCTGCATGTTCAGTCTTGTACAAAATTACAATAATTGAAATATTTATGAGATAGAAACTACAGACCCCCTTTTATTTGGTTTACAAAATCCGACAAAATTGACACTCGTATATATTCTTACTATCAATATATAACCATAAATTACTGTGAAGAAGATGGACTTCATGCCATCAAACTAATGGCTGAAGTTTATTTGAGCGATATAAGGATGAGCTTATTATTGGTATAGAAATGTCAACATTTTTCTCTTGAGTTTCTTTTTATGCAGTTGGTGATTCAGGATAATTCTAAAATTAATCGCATTTTATTGTTTTTCTTGTAGTCTATAATTGTGGGTTTAAATTTTTAATTCTTTTACATATGGTTTTTTTGCTTCTTTTGCTTTTATAAACTTTTGTTTTCAAATTTTCATTGTCAATAAATTCCATAGTTATTACTTACATTTGTAAAAATTTTTACAAGTATGAAATTTTTATATTTACGTTTTAACCTCATTACCTACTGATAAAAACAAAACTAAGCCACCTAAAACAAGAAGTACCAGACTCGAGTTTTGCTCTTGTTAAAGTTCGTCAGTGATGCATACCTCATTGAATTTCGAACCGACTACAGGTGATGCAGTCCTAACACGCAGGAGACAACACTCAGGGTCTAGTCCTACACCCACGCCCTACACAAGTCATTAATTCAGGGGTGCAAAAACACGGTTGCGCACTCGCACCGCGCGACCAGAAGATTTGCCTGTGCGACGTAAATCAGGGACGTCCAACCCGTGGCCCGCGTAAAGGTTTTGAGTGGTTCACGCAGTATTTTTTGAAGCCCTCTGTCGCGTCAAGTTTGGCAGAAATGGAAAATAGATTTGTGTGAAAACCTTGTTATTTTTTAAAGTTCATTATAATTTTGGGACGAAAAAGTCGGAAATCTGAGACTAATTTTAGGCGAAGACCTTTTTTTTTTTCTTAGAGATCACTATGATTTTTCGACAAAAAGTCAGAAATCTGAGACTAATTTTAGGCAAAGACCTTTTTTTTTTAGAGATCAATGTGATTTTTTTGGAGATCAAAGTCAAAATGGCCCTGGGCTCAAAAACGTTGGACAACCCTGATGTATGTGCTACTAAAGTTAACAAAAATTTTTGCACCCCTGCATTAATTGTATTAACATTAAGGTTTGTCGCGGGTTCGATTTACCATGGGAAAAATAATAACTGTAAAATAGACTAGAGATAACATCATGATTATCCATAAAATACTTTGATGTTCAGAAAATGTGATGAACATTAAGTATAGAATACGTATTTAGTTTCGAGTTACGTATGCCATTTCGAGTTAGTTTTCCAAATGTGATTTGTATTAATGTTTCATTCAAACGCAGTAAGAATTATAGTTAATGGGTTGTGTATATAATATAATTATATGTATATACGTATTTATCAAAACATAAATATAACAAAAAAAACATGTTGTATAAAAATAGTTCCAACAAATTGCTTCGCCTGTGAGGCTCAACAATTAAAAAAAGTAATATTATTTACGTTGAAAGAAATAAAATAAGCAAAAATTAAAAGTTAAAATAAATTTTTAGGCTCCAGAAGAAAACTCGCATCTTAGAAAAATAGCGCTACCAAAAGTTTGGGTTTTTACAATTATTTTACCCAAGTTAGTGATTGATTAGCAAATAATTACTTTTGTTACGAGATATCAAAAGAGAACATGCTGTAATGTTGCGCATACTTCTAGATGTATTAAATTTGGCCAAGTTGCCGAAAAAATTAAAGTGTAGAAAAGTTTATGGATCATTAGTTAAGAGCAAGTGCTATAAAAAATTTTTTTTATACTGTATAAAACATTAGTATGGATCATTCGTTAAGAGAGAGTGTTATAAAATCATTTTTTTATAAAAAGATTCTTTTATAACACTTTCTTTTAACTAATGATCCATAAATTTTTTTACGCTTTACCGGTAATCTTTTCGGCAGCTTGGTCAAGTTTAAGAATACATCAAGAACTTCTAAATCAAGGACATGCATTGTCTATGTCCAGACTTTGCTAGCGAAGGCGATCATCTTTACTGTATAAGTGCTAATGTATTACTGAAATCAATTAATGATTGGTCCGTAATTGCTTCAGACAAAAGCATTAAAACGTTTAAACGCATATTGAGGGATAAATACCCAAATATGTGATACCATGCCCACAGAACTACCCTTGAGTGAAATACCTGAAACCTGCCATATACAGCGCTAAATAGACATAAATATTTAATATGACATAAAAACTTTCACACATAAAAATTACAGTTATAAGAAATAAAAAAAACTTTTCAATTGCTAATAAACTTAATCGGACAAGCGCGCTTTCTTGATTGATGTCTGGAGGAGGACGGCGTTCTTTTGCTGATCCTTTTCCAAGTTATGCAGACCTTTCAAAAGTACATTTGCCACGTGTCGTCTGAGCTTGTCACTAGTGTTCAGGTTATTGTAGTCCTCCATCACTTGCAGAATCATCATGAGTCTCCTGCAGCAGCAGGCCCTGTGTCTGGCTTTGGTGATAAAGGCAAGTCCACATCGCACAAGGTCAAAAGTGGTTTGGTGGGGGATTTTCAGGGAGCCTCGTGAAACTTCGGAGATAAAGGCACTGACTTCTGTTGAGACTAATTCATCCTCCTCATTGAAGATCAGGTGTTCCTCACACTTTTTCTCCAGCCACCCTGCCACATAGGCTGCACTGCTTTCCTCATGGATAGAGAGTGAAGGCTCAGTGCAGTCCTCAATGAAAGTGGCGTCCTCAGCATCGATGGCACTAGTAACACACGTGTGAGCCATGGTTTCCCCATTTACGTCCAAGGTCTCCAGATAAGAAGCGGCATGTCTAGCCAGGCGTTTTTTGCAGGCAGTCAAGACATCCCCAGAAGTCATAAAAGCATTTGCACCAGTCGATTGCCTGTACACAGAAAATTCACCCTCTATCCTGTCACTCTGCAGCTCACGAAGAAGTACATACTGGAAGCCAGCATGGGTCAGGAGGTGTGCACAAATGGAAGTCAGGCCTTGCATGGTCTGCACAAGTGCTTTCTTAGTGTCATGGGTTACACACTGCTTTCTGCCTTTTCCGTGCCCAGAAGGGGCTTTCTGGAAAATCTGTAGATAATCGGACAAGTTGGTAGTGGTGTGGTCCTGAACATGCCGGTGGGGATCATTTAGCCTCACTTCTTGATGTTTTGATGACACATTCACAACATTCCACCAATTAAGCACAAATTGAATAAAGTCGGCTGTGTCGCCACACTTCTGGAGCCTGAGGGCAGCTTCAACTTTGTCGTTGAAAACTTTCAACACGTGCTGGACATTCTGCAGTTGAAGTTTTGAAGGTCGAACAGCAGCATCTGTCAGGGGAGATGTTTTCAAAAGGTTTGCCTTCTCAGCATCGTATAGCTTTCTGACGTCGTTGAAGGAACCAGTGACTTGGTTGTCGAAAGTCATCTTTTGGCAAGCCTCTGAAACAAAAGGAACAAACAGTAAAATCATCTCATGCTGGCATTTTTTGTTGTGGTGCTGCAGTATTCATTTCATTTTTTTTTTCTGTCACTGATTAAACAAAACTTTTTCACGTAAGAACTACATGAAAATATAATTATTTTGTAAGTGCTTTTTCTTAGGCTATTTTAAGTAAAATCACGAGTAATAATTGTTCGCTGTTGGTACTTAAATTTTTTTGCAAATCATATTTTTATAATAGATACGAAGTCTTTGCATAGATAATAATATTTAAATTTCTTATTAAGAGCAATCAAAATTGACAAATCTACTTATTGCGCAAAAAAACTCTCACAAACAGAAATGTCGAAATACAGCAAAACGCAGTCCAATGCATGAATACCAACACAATTAAAAATTAAATAAAAAAATCACGGAATTGTTATTCTTTTTATTCGTCAATTAAGTTCCAGTTATAATCAAAGATTTTCATTTAAAATAAAATAATTTTCTTTCAACCTTTTTTTCAAAATTTGTATTAAAATGTTACATACAGCAAATCAAAAATAGTGTAGACTCACCTGATATCCAGTTGTTTCTTATGCACTTCAATAAATGCACTGTGTCAAACAGTAGGTACCAACTCCGTGTGTTATCTAAAGGATGAGTAGCAGTGGCAGGGTAATCCGACTCTGATGGACGATCGAACATCTTGCAGTAAAGCTGGTTGATCTTGTGGTTGTCTGTGATGGACCCAAGAACAGTGCCTCCAGCCTGTTCTACAACCATGGCAGCCTGCTTCACCACCTCAAATTGAAAAGAAGCTGTTAATTTATGGACAGGTGTAACAGATACCATGATGCTGGGGCCTCGATGAAGACACTTGGACATGATGCAAAGCATTGAAGTGGCTTTTGCGTTGTGGTCATTCTTGGCCATGCCACTGAGGACTCCTCCGGAGAAGGCTACTGTTGGCCGAATCTTCATCTCGTCAACTAAGAGAACTACATTTTTCTGTTGAGGCTTTTGAAGTTTGGCAAACGTCTTTGATAAAATGTCCTTCACATTCACTGAAGAGACGACAGCTTGCAATTTTCTTCTACTTGGCAAAACTAGATACTCACGGAGTACTTCATAATTGCAGTGTGGAAAAGATCCCACAGCAAAGCAGTAGTCTTTTACAGTAAAATTTTTGTTGACTAGAAGCTTCAAATTATTGATAATAAAATCGATTTTTTTGCCTTTTTTTTTGTCTTCAGTTTCTTGAGCCTGAAGCACAGTAACTACTTTCTTCAACACTTTATCCAGAGGAATTTTATAGTTAAAGCAAGTATGCACAACAGCATAAAACTGTGAATAGGAACTGAGGCCATTATTGGGGTTCAATATAGTTCCTAGGGGTACGCGAATTCCACTCTTGTATGCAAAACACGTAAGAGGAGAACATAGCGTTGACTTGTTTTCAACCAGAACAGTCATTTCGCATTCACGAAAGTCAGACGACATAAAAAGGAAAGCACACCTGTCAGATCTTCGGGTAATCACAACATTGTTATATTCCTTGTGAAGTTTCTTGTCAGGTAGAAATTCACTGAAAGGTATACATTGGGTGTAAAGGTATACAGTAAGTTAGGGTGAGGGTTAGGAAGTCAGGAGATAGCTTTAACTACAAAAAAATTTTCATCACGGCCGACTCTCCATTTGAACCCGATTTCTTAGTGTGAGTAAGTTTGAAAAAATTGTAAAAAGTGGTCAATATGCATGGAAAATTCATTTGTCATTTATTCAGAATGATGGGAAAAAGTTGAGCCCTCGACAGTTGAATATCTTTTTCTAGTAGTAGTAGGCCCTAGAGCCCTAGGCCTACGACTCAACTTTATCTTCTTTATGTAAGCTCGTATTTACTGTGCGTTCTACACTTAAAATAAAACAATGATTGATTGAGGAGGTCACCTAAATTTTCTGAAATTTTGATAGCTTTGAAGTAACACTACCTGACTACATTTTACGACCACTTGCAGCGACGCCGTTGATTTGACAAGTAACAACCTTTAAAAAACAGTCAATTACCAATCAGAACAATGGTTTATCTGCCGGCCAACCGGAGAATGGTGTCGCCGGGTCACTAAAATAGCCTATTATCTTAAACAGGCCTAAATAGGCCTACCTATTACCTAACACTCGCCTATCCCTATGCCAACCAGTTTTGACACTCCACCTAACTTTCCTCAATTTGCTATAAATTTTAATGCTGTTCTTATTTAATTTTAAAAATCATTAAACGGTATTTCTTATTATTCTTTTTAATTATAATGAAACTTGAGTACACTAGGGTTGCCAACTTTCTGTTTCGCCATTCCGGGACACCTTAATACAGGGGCGTCGAACCTTTTTAAGCCGAGGGCCATTTTAGCTCATCAAAAACATTTGCGGGCCAAACAAATAAAACCTCAATTTTTGTCCCAAAATCATAGTGATCTCATTGAAATCAGTCTCGGATTTCTTTATTTTTGTCTCTGAAAACTAGCGATGTCGGGAAAAAACAAGAGAAAAAGGAGTTTTTACAGAGAATCTGTTTCTGGCGGAATTTTCGTGAAAATGGGTAGGACAGAGCCCAAAAAAAAATTCAAAGAGTTGTCAGTAAATTCCGGGACAAAAGTGACCCATCCCAGGACACGGCACGCCAGACGTCAATTCCGGGACTGTCCCGGCCATTTCGGGACGGTTGGCAACCCTAGAGTACACCTTACTAGGATTAAACTGCCTCGGTAACATACATTTAAATTTTCGTAAATGAACCTACCATAGTTAGCATTGTAGATCACAAAGTCTACCCTATGATGTAACAATAAGCTTTTATCGGCTGTGCAAATTAATAGAAAAAACAGTCGCCTTCGCTAGGATTATCTGAAACTAGCGCCTGCATGTCCTTGATTTAGAAGTTCTTGGAATACATCTATGTGCAACATTACAGCATGTTTTCTTTTAATATCTCGTAACAAAAGTAATTATTTGCTAATCAATCACTTACTTTAGTAAAATAATCGTTTAAACCCAAGCTTTTGGTAGCGTTATTTTTCTAAGATGTGAGTTTTAATCTGAAGCGTAAAAATTTATTTTAACTGTGTCCTCTGATGAGCCTTACAGGTGAAACAGTCTGTTGGGACTATTGTAATACAATATTTTTTAATATTTGTGTTTTGATAATCAGGAATAATCGTTCTTACTATTGAAGCCACTGAGCACTCTACCGATTAGCACCAGTAATTTGCAGTTATATATGTATATACCTGGGGTGCAAAAATTTTTGTTAACTTTAGTAGCACACAGAAATTTTTAGTAGCACATACATCAGGGTTGTCCAACGTTTTTGAGCCCAGGGCCATTTTGACTTTGATCTCCAAAAAAATCACATTGATCTCTAAAAAAAAAAGGTCTTTGCCTAAAATTAGTCTCAGATTTCTGACTTTTTGTCGAAAAATCATAGTGATCTCTAAGAAAAAAAAAAAGGTCTTCGCCTAAAATTAGTCTCAGATTTCCGACTTTTTCGTCCCAAAATTATAATGAACTTTAAAAAATAACAAGGTTTTCACACAAATCTATTTTCCATTTCTGCCAAACTTGACGCGACAGAGGGCTTCAAAAAATACTGCGTGAACCACTCAAAACCTTTACGCGGGCCACGGGTCGGACGTCCCTGATTTACGTCGCACGGGCAAATCTTCTGGTCGCGCGACCGTGTTTTTGCATTCCTGGTATATACACTCATATACATGTACATAATCTTTTAAAGTAAATATCTTTTTATGTATTTAAAAAACCTGACTTATTTTGTGCAACTAACAACTTAAAAGGATGATTTTTGCTTAGTTAAATTTAATTTAAGAAAAATATTTTGCTCATAGTAGGGAGTCGGATTCGTAGTCAAAGTCAAAGTCGGGAGTCGGAGTCGGAGTCGGAAATTTAGAAATTCTTGGAGTCGGAGTCGGAGTCGGATCTTAATCTTCCGACTCCGCAACCCTGGTTTTCAACCACCCGCAAGTAAATTACGGTAGCTTACTTAATTGGCCTCAACGTATTGTGTTTTTTGTGGTGATGTCAGTGTACTGTACGTTAATTCTTTTTTGGTTAAATAATTTATCCGCGTTGCATAGCACATCTCTATTTTGCTAAGATATCGTCAATAGTGCTCACAACGCACCTTGCCTCAAAAGGTTGCACATAATTATTTTATCACTATAAAACAATTTTGGTTTGCGACATTTATTTGATTCAACTTTTATTAAACAGTCAAAAAGTTGTTGTTGCAGCTTTCCCCCCACGAAATCCTTGCTATGCCATTATTTCGATTTGAATACACTACAATCACAAAAATTATGTTGAACCGTGCAGCCTTGATGAAATTTTATTCCATTTATAGCTTTTCATTTGCAGGCACAGTAAACTTAGCTTTAGCTCTTGTTACCTATTCAGCTTAATGCTCTTTTAACTCATTATTTCAATTAAAAAATCTTTCTATAACGCGAAGTCGTCAATGATTCCTGTGTTGAGAAAAGTAGCTCAATTGAATATTAAATACAGTTAAAAATGGGGGCCTTATAACAAATGTTTGCAACAGGGCCCACCTGACGAAGTTACGGCCCTGGTTCAATCCAAGTGTAAAGCTTCGTAAGCCTATTTCTCTTTTTACTATCCCGTCTACTGTAATTTAAAAAAGAAATTAACAAAGTTGTTGATCGAGTATCGAGTGTCATCATCCAAAAACGTCATATCAAGCGTTTTTCCGGCTCTCAATGTATAAAACACGTAGAAAAGACATGACCATATTGCTGCAAAAAACCTGTTGTACTTTTGCACACAAGTTGGTACAATGCTTTTAAATTTTTGTTGTATTACATATCCTTTTTAGCAAAAGACCTATCACTTTTGCACACAAGTTGGTACAATGCTTTTAAATTTTTGTTGTATTACATATCCTTTTTAGCAAGCAAGAAATAAATCACTTAAATAGTCTAAAAACGGTTTGCCAAATTCTCATTTTTTATCGTCTGCTAGCCTACTATTTGTTGTGATATTGTGCAATCGATGACGTAGTGTTTTCTTAAACGCTTCTAATCTTAATCAGCGCCTTCTGCTCGATCAATTATTGGACACGCGTATCTCCAAGCATAATTATAACCAGTTAAATCTGCGCCTCTATTTCGGTTCATCAGTCAGTTCAAAGTTATCAAGCTACTACAGCAAACGAACTAAAAGCATTCTATTTCAATACGGTTGTTTCTTGGCTAAGTGATTTTTGTGAATATTAATTATTGTTATTTAATAAACCTGTGTATTCGTGCAAAGATACAACAGGCAAAAGTGGCAACGAGGATTCAAGTAACTCATCTGCGTCAAGAATTTTAAAGAAAATTTGTTGAATCTGCATTAAAGCTTGAATTGTCAAAATGAGTGAAATTTCTGAACTGATTTTGTTGTTAAATAAGCAACACCAAGAGCAAATGGCAGTTTTACGCGACGAGCATCGCGAGCAGAACAAGCAACACCAAGAGCAAATGACAATGCTTCAAGAGCAGCTGAAAACTTTACAAAGCAGCTTGAACAACCCGCGAGAAAATGTTCCAACACCGATGGCAAGTTTTCAACCATTCGATTCTACATCTGAGTTATGGACTGATTATTTGGCAAGGTTCCGAACATTCGTCACTGCTAACTCTATTCCCGACAACAAGCAAGCACAAATTTTTCTTACCAACCAATCTAACTCCGTTTACAAAATGCTTAGCAACTTAGCGGCTCAGCAACAACCTGTCAAAAGCATACATGAGCTAACCATGAATGATATTCAGACGTTTATGGCAGAGCAGTTCGACCCAAAACGATTTGTTGTCAGAGAACGTTTCAAGTTCTGGTCTGACATGAAACGCAAACCTGGCGAAACTATTCCTGAACTGGCAAGCAGAATACGACAAGATGCAGCTACATGTGATTTTCAATCCATTAAAGATCCTTTAGATGAAGCCTTGCGAACTAAATTCATCTGTTCAGTAGACAATGAAGCAGTTTTGAAGACACTCTTCAAGCTCAAGGACGATGAACTGAAGTTTAGCAACGCCATCAGAGTGGCTCAAGAAGTGGAAGAAGCAGCCAAGGTAGCAAAGGAAACCGTACACGGTCAACCTTCTACGTCGGTGCAGAACGCAAAGTCCAAAACTTCCAAAACTCAAGAAAAGAAAACCGCCTGCTTCAGCTGTGGAAATTCTGGACATTTTAGCAAAGCTTGTCCCCACATTAAAGCTATTTGCAGCTTCTGCAAGAAAACAGGTCATCTGCAATCTGTATGCATGTCTCGACTAAGAGATAATAAGCTTGTGAAACAACAGGTGAAATTGGTGCACAAAGTCCAATGTTCTGTTTCACCCATCTATCAAACTATTAGACTTAATGACCGCAGAATTAAGTTTGAAATTGATAGCGGAGCCAGTGACACATTTTGCTGTGAAGCGACGTGGCAAACGCTGGGTAAACCCATTCTACAACCTGTATCAGTTCAATATTAAGTTGCTGAAGGTAGCCCGCTACCCGTCGTGGGACAATTCCAATCAACTGCAAGTATTGATGGAAAATCACCTGACGTGACCTTTCCTGTAATTGTCACTAAGGTGCCCAATCTAAATTTACTAGGTCGTCTGGCGATGATGAAGTTGAAACTCACCAACTTAACTGATCACTTCAGAGAAAACCTAAGTTGTGCTGAATCTACTGCAACGATAGAGCACGTCACTACAACTGGTCCAGAAAACTCCTAGATGCGGCATGTATTCAATTATGTGGAGAGTTTCCTACTTTATTTGAATCTACATTGGGTTGTCTAAAAGATTTTTCACTGGACATACGGTTTAAACCTGAAGCTAAACCTATTTTCAAGAAGCCAAGACCTGTTCCGTTCTCAATCCTACAAGATTTAAACGAAGCATACGAAGCAGGAATTAAGAGAGGTGTATGGGAGCTTACAGATTTTAACTCGTACGGCACCCCCGTGGTTCCTATTCGAAAGTCTCCTTTGCCAGGTCAAGCAAAAGCAAGCATCCGAGTTTGTGGAGATTATTCGGTGACTGTAAACTCGCAACTGGAAGACCATCGTCAACCAATCCCTCTCCCAGAAGATCTAATGCGCAAGCTAGGACGTGGTTACTGCTTTAGTAAGATTGATCTAGCTAATGCATATAATCAAATCTGTCTTTCTCCCGACAGCCAGAAGAAGCTGGCTCTCAGCACTCACAAAGGAGTTTTACTTCAGAAAAGACTTCCTTTCGGAATTAAATCCGCACCAGGGTATTTCCAAGAAATTATGGAACAGTTAACGCAAAATTTGCGATGAGTAGCCGTGTATTTCGATGATATTTTGGTAAGTGGTGACAACGCAAAAGATCATTTGATGAACCTGCGAGCTTTGTTCAAAAGACTAGAAGAAAAAGGTCTTCGCTGCAACCCTGAGAAATGTGTTTTCGCCCAAGTATCAATTGATTACCTGGGTCACACTTTATCAAGTCGAGGAATTGCAAAAGGGTCCAAAGTTGATGCCATACTAGAAATGCCTACACCCAAGAACATTTCTACGTTAAAATCTTTTTTAGCATCTGTGCAGTTTTATTCTAAGTTCTTACCTCCATATTTTTCGGAAATCACCGAGCCGTTGTACAAGCTTACACGCAAAGGACAACAGTGGAAGTGGGGTGAAGTAGAAGCGACATCTTTCAAAAAGATCAAACGGTTACTATGCACAGAGACTGTACTTGCGCACTATGACCCATCTCTTCCGTTGGGTTTATCTTGTGACGCCTCAGAATGCGGAATTGGAGCGGTATTATTTCATCGCTTTGCAGACGGAAGCGAGCGTCCGATTCTCAATATTTCTAAAGTCTTATCGGCGACACAAAGACGCTGCAGCCAAATACAGAAAGAAGCACTATCCTTAGTGTACGCTTTGAAGAAATTTCATCAGTTTCTCTACGGTCGTAAGTTCATTGTGGTTACCGATCACAAACCTTTAGTGACCTTGTTTGCCCCTGATAAAGGTACTCCTGCAATGGCCGCGAATCGACTTGCACGATGGGCATTACTAGTCCATCAATATGACTACACGGTGGAATACCGTAGAAGCAAGGACCATGGCAATGCCGATGCTCTTAGTCGCTTGCCATTTTCAAATGACACAAGTTTTGATGGGGAGGAGATGGAAGATGATGTCGATAGCGTTTGTTTAGTTCGAACAATCAGTCGTCAAATCAATCCTGACAATCCATTGCTTGTGGTCAGAGAGACTGCCAAGGATCCAATTCTTGCCCAAGTAATGCGATTTGTGAAGGAGGGATGGCCGCATGCATTTTCGGAAGAGCTTAAAGACTTCAAAAAGTTGGAAAATTCGTTGTCAACAGAGAATGGTTGCGTTTTTTACGGCTTACGGGTAATAATTCCTTCAACCCTACGTAATCATATTCTTAAATTATTACACCTTGGACATTTCGGCATGCAACGGATGAAACAACTTGCCAGGTCAACTGTCTATTGGCCTAGAATTGACTTTGACATTGAGGATTTATGTCGCAAATGCACTTCCTGTGGCCAATTTCAAAATAAGCCGGATAAACCTTCAATCCATCCGTGGATGATGCCAGAAAAACCATGGTCCAGACTCCACTTGGACCATGCGATCAACTTTCTGGGAAGAAACTGGTTAGTCCTTGTAGACGCTTATTCAAAATATCCTTGCATTCATCCAACAACCTCAACGTCTTCGAAAAGTACTACTGCTATACTTGAACAAGAATTTGCTCATTTCGGATATCCCCACACATTGGTGACCGATAATGCCACAACATTCATGTCTCAAGAGTTCCAAGCTTGGTGCAAACAACGAGGCATTGTACATCTCACCGGAGCACCTTATCATCCAGCAACAAACGGTGCTGCCGAGCGTTTGATACAATCGTTCAAACAGGCATTGAGAAAATCCTCGTTACCTCCAAAGGAAGCTTTGCAAGAATTTCTAATGCAATATAGAAGAATTCCTTTTGCATCGGGACTGTCACCAAGCGAATTGTTGAATGGAAGAAGAATTCGCACAAAATTGACACTTTGGTTCCATCCATTCCGCATCTCCTGCAGGGAAGACAGTCAAGACAAGCGAGCAAGCATTCAAATGCTGAAGACTCGGAAGTGGTTTCGAAAGTCGAACATCATTACTCACTAGGAGACCCTTGTTACGCACTGTACTTCGGCCCTAGAAGAGATCGTGACCCACGATGGGTGCCTGCGATAGTTACGAAAGTCCATGGTACACGAAGCGTCAATGTACGAGTCATTCCTCGAGGACCAACTTGGAGAAGACATCTTGATCAACTTCGACCTCGATACGGTTCGGATCAAGATGATGATCCCTGTGAAATCCCAACGAGCGTTTTGTCTACAGAAACACTTCCAGCCGGGACTGACCACGCATCTAGTTCTTCTTCGATGAACCAACGCAACAATCCGAGATTACCAATCGGAGACGAGTACGGGCGATACAATCCACGACGATCAGCGAGAACAAAGAGACCTCCAAAAAAAATATTGTTGCTAATATGTATATATATTTTTTGTCGTAGTTTATTTGGGGAGGTGTTGTGATATTGTGCAATCGATGACGTAGTGTTTTCTTAAACGCTTCTAATCTTAATCAGCGCCTTCTGCTCGATCAATTATTGGACACGCGTATCTCCAAGCATAATTATAACCAGTTAAATCTGCGCCTCTATTTCGGTTCATCAGTCAGTTCAAAGTTATCAAGCTACTACAGCAAACGAACTAAAAGCATTCTATTTCAATACGGTTGTTTCTTGGCTAAGTGATTTTTGTGAATATTAATTATTGTTATTTAATAAACCTGTGTATTCGTGCAAAGATACAACACTATTAATTACAACAGATTTTTGAATTGGCTGTCAAAGCTACTTAATTGTTTACAGCGGTTGCTATAGCTTTGGCTGGAAAGGTAAAAACTGATGTTAAGTTTTATTTGGCAGTACTAAAAATATTTTTTTGTTTTATTAATCTGAGGTCAAGAAAAAAAAAGATATATACAAAATTTGATTTAGTGATTGCTATTAACATTTTGTAAGGTAAAATAATTAGGCTAAATGATTTTTTCATCAATGGTATTACAACAATTCAGTAATAAGGCAACGTAGAGACAAAATGACAGCTGACTACAATATTCGATATAGCTATATCATGGCGTACTCTACTACAGGCCATATCAGCGTGCAAGCGCGAGTTAAAACTGGAGGCGAAAATTTATAAAAAGCTTGTTAATATTAAACAGTCGCTACGGTACAGGCTAGTAGACTGTAGTAGAGTACGCCATGAACTATATTAAACTGCATTTCATTGCGAAATGCAAAACTTCAACGTAGTTATTACTCAATTCTTTTTAGATAAGTTAATATTGAATTTTTTTTTGCAGATAAAAATTATTAATACGAAAAACTATTAATAGAAAGATAGATAGTGGGGCTAAAGTCAATAAACATTAAACGGCAATAAGTAAATATATAGATATCTAAAGATTTTTGTTAGGCATTAGGGTACTCAACCTTTGAAAATAATATCACCTTTTTTTTATCTCTGAAAATAGAAAAAATATTAAAACACATGAAATGCCAAGCAAAAGTAACATATGACATGAATACGGTGGGAATACAATGGCATAGTTTATCGGCAATGTCGGTGCAATTAACAAAGTTTAAAATTAATTAAGAAAGTAAAAGATACAAAAAAAACAATAAATTATTGTTATATATAAAACAATCGTTCTGAACTAGAAAAAAAGATTGTCTACGATTTACAACAAAGCAGGTTTTTAAGAAATAGCTTTGTTTCTGTTCGTAATGTGCTTGACCCAAAATTATACATAAAGGGGTTCATACATTCACTGAACCTTAAAGTTAGATACGAAACAACACCGAACCAATAGTCAACTTGTGCCTCTTTTTGATTTTGGGGTACCGCTGTTGACCACATAAGATACACCGAGGCGGGAATGTAACCAAGACCATGCGCAAATACGATAAGCATCAACTGAAGGTAGGCTCCTTTCTCCTTTAAACGCGGCTCTGCCCTTTCAAGAAAGTCCCGCCTGTTTTGAGCTTTTGGGGTCCCGCAGTAAGTTGAAAAGTCATTTGCATTTTGGTCGAAATTTCTTGACACAGTGTTACAATGATTCACATAAGAATTTCTTATTGTTTCAGGAGTCTGATTTCTGTGTTTTCTGGTGCCAAGAGATTTTTTGTTGTTTGTAAAATATTTCTTGCGTTGTCTAGAAAAAAAAAAAAAAACAAGAAACGCTAAACTTTTATCAATGTTTCTTCAATTACAGCTACTTTGCTCAATCGAGCAAGTCAATAACTACATTTATTTACTGCAGTAGTAAAATAATAAATACAATAATAAAAGTAGTAAATAATACGTAGTAAAATTATAAATACAGTAAATGAACAATAAATGAATGCAGAGATAGGCGAAAGAACTTTAGAATCAAATCTTGTTTTTTTTAAACCAGTTCATAGCCGTAACAGCCGAAAAGATTTTGAGGGCATACAATTTTTCCCGAATTTTATTCACCATCGCCCGAGTCATGATCTTGTACCATTTCAAGGAGATAACAAAATGTCACACATTTTTGTCTAAAAAACCTACTTTTTTTCTTCTTTTTTGGCCTTTCCCTTTAATCAGGGGTTGCCACATCGTATGATGTTTCTCATCAGCGTCCTGTTTTCAATGTCCTTCTCCCTCGCACCAACTTCTTCCATATCTTCCTTTATACTTTTTTTCGGCCTTCTTCTTTTCCTCTTTCCCGGTAACTCCATTTCCATCACCCTTCTTCCTACATACTCCTGTTCTCTCCTCATGACGTGTCCATACTAAGTCAGCCTGCCCTCCCTCATCTTCATTTCTAACCGTTCTACCTTAACTGTAACCCTGATGTACTCATTTCTAATCTTATCTTTTCTAGTTTAAAAAACCTACTAAAGATTAAAAAAAGAAAAGGTCTTCACTTTAGATCTGTGTCCGGTTTCTCCTTTTTTTGTCTCAAAATACAGGTGGAGACTAAAAAAAATTCTTTACATCAAATCTTAGTTTCATTTGCTCAATGATCTAGATTGTTCTAAATTGGAAAAATTATCCTACGCAAATAGTTCGTTGTCGGTGCCCGAAAAAAATCTGATTTTGCCTAAATCTGTAGTTCTCAAATTTTTCAGAGTTTTCAGGTCAGTGGCTCTTTTCAGAGACTCTAAACACCCATGGCCTCCTTCTTAGAACATTGTCCCAAAATTCAAGTGAACAACAAAAAAAGGTTATCACTTTGAAATTGCTTCTGAGTTCTTCATTTTTGTCCCAAAGGATTTTTGAAGACTAAAAAACTTCTGCTCGTGCCCGCCTTTGAGAACCCCTGGCCTAAATAATTCCTTGTAGCTATCCGAAAAATTCTGATTTTGCTTCAATCCTTCATTGCCAGTGCCCAAAAAATTCTGGTTTTGCCTAAACTTTTTTAGTGTTAGGGGTAAATTGCCCCCTACCATTCCGGCTCGTACGGCTGTGAACCAGATAATATTTATAAATAGTGCAGCAGTCAGTTTCAGACAAAGCAAATTTTGTTTTTAATACTTCTATTTAGGTTTTTCATTTTACAGTTTATACAAAAATTTACCTTGTGCTTTTTCGTATTTCGTAAGTGATCAAAATTGAAAATAAAATAATGCAAAATTGTGGTAGAAAAAACATGACACAGCTCATTATAGTGATGTAGAGCCGGAACTGATCAACACAACAATTCGGTTTTGCAACAATCGAGCATGAAGGCCAACAACTTCCCACCGGGGCATTAACTGAAACAAAACCGTGATTACTGCTTTGCCATAAAATTTTTGGTCAAATTGTATTAAAAAAAGTAGCCCATGTATTAAAGTAAAAGTTAGTTTAGTCTTCATTAAGTAGCTTGCATCGTCCAGGGCCAATAGGCTCGTGTTATTCACACATTGTAGCCCTACATCTTGACAGTTCCTTCATTTTAAGGTTTCGCTGTTTTCAGGCCACAATTATATTGTAAGTTCGTGTTAATTTTTTGCTTTTACAACCTCTCGTAGTTTAAACCTTTTTTGTTTTAGCTTTAAAATCGTAAGTTAATCACGGTCTGACGATTGTGCTAAGGTTTAGTAAAATATTTTATTGCCAGAGATAAAGTACTGTAGATTTATTTTTGGTTGTTAACTCAAAACAAAAAAAAATTGAAAGAAGTAGTATCATTTTCTCTTGTCTTGTGTAATGTTGATATCCTTGTTATAATTAAATGGCAAAAGCTACGAATTTGTTTTGATATTGGCAATTTGAGTTTTTTTCAAAGTCTTCTGCATTACACTTTAAAAGCAAGGACACAAATCTTTGATGGTTTTTGGAGCTGTACCTTTTCAATCAATTTTTTTTTAAATATAAAATTGCTAAAAATGCCCGATTTTTTGCAAAGTTTAATGTTTTTCTAACACTCAATTTTCGCCATAAATTATAATTATTTAAATATTTTTATTGAATGGAATTTCTGATTATAAGTTGCTGCTGACTAACTTCATAAATCAAAATATATAAAAAATAATTCAGAAAAGCCTAATATGCTTTTCTAAAATTTGCTCTAGCATACACTATTAATATAAAAAAAAGTAAAACATTAATTCTTACCTCTTTCATCATCGACGCCAGTAATAAACGCAAATGGTAAAGCAGAAAAAAAACCTAATATCCACAGAAATAAAGCATAAAATATCACGGCTTTTTTTGAAATTGATGCTTCTTTAAATGGCATTTTGATGGCAGAGTAGCGTAAAGCAGAAAATGAAACAACATGCAGGGAAGTCAAAAAATTGGTTGCATAATCAGCGACCCAATAAAATTGACCTGCGAATAAACGTTTCTCATTAAATTGACTCAACGAAATGGCCACGTCAAAATACTAAAGCATGATTTAAGTAAAACCGTAAAGAATTAAAAAAGTAAAACTTTAAAGTATGTTTTAACGGTTTTCGGCCAAGACCTTTACCACAAAAATCATCGGTAATGCTTCTTATTACGTGATCATCTGTCATGCCTTGTCCGATTTAATTTATTCGCATAAAAAACGTGGTTAGTTTAGGGCTTCCAAAAACCCAGATCTGTTCTTTGTCCTATTTAGGTTTCCAGATTTTGTTTTTAACATCCCTTCAAATCTGGATTTTCAAGAAAATAAATTATTATTCATTACACTAGTCTGCATGAAAATTTTTTTTCTATAAGATGTCAACGTTTTCTATCTAATTTGGGTGCGCTGATTTCAAAACTGTCATTTGTTTTTGCATATGACACCGGGTTTTACAATTATGGTCAAAAAGATATATTTTTTGTTTTGCATTTTACTACCTACTTTGTTGCCGTAACGGTATCATTTCTCAAAACAAAATTTGATACAATTTGTTATCACAGTAAGCAATGCGTACCCAGAAAGTTTCCGAGGGGGTCAAAGTTTCGTCACAATCGTGTGACGTCAGAAATCAACTTGAGGAGTGCCGAAGGCACGACCATTATAGGGTGGTCCGGGGGCATGCCCCGGAAAAATTTTGCAAAATTACACCTAAAAATACGCATTTTCGTGCATTCTGGAAGCAAGTTTTAGTATAATGCTTTTACGAGACTTATTAGAAGAATGAAATCGTAAAATGAAAATCAAGCATAAACAAAGTTAGCAGAGTTAATTGATTAAATATCGCTTTTAAAATAGTGATTTGTGCGGCTATATGTCTTCCCTCTACAAGGTTTTGTCTACCTTCTACAACTCTTATTCACTTTCAAGAGCATAAGAAATTTTGATAACTGTTTTACTTTAACCAGATAGTCCAATCTAGATTTCTACCATTAAGTGGTTTGAGCGACGAGTGGTTTTTTACAGGAAAATTGAAATCCAGGGTGAACCCCGAATACTCGCAAAAAACCAGCTTTGCCTTTGCTATAACTGCTTGGTTTTGCTTTACAGTTTTACGTTTTTAGGGTCTGAGGGGGGGCCATGGCACAGTGGCCTCCCCCTCGGTACGCTATTGACAATAAGTATTTATCTCGAAACATATTCTTTGAATGTTAATTGCGGACTCAAGCGTGCAGTTCGCATCCCTGCTACTGCAGAGATGCTGTTCATCTAGGTTAATTCAAGGTAAAAAATTAATGAATAAAATAATAAAACAGCTGCATGTCATTGTTGGTAACTTGTGAACTGCTGTTGACAAATGGGTAGTCCCACTTAGCGGCTTGATAGCTTGCCCAGTCGCTAAAAGTTTGCAAAGAAAGCAGTCTTGTCTTGTGTATAGTGTGTCTAAAAAGGACAAAGGAATAACCTAGTAGTGTTGGGTTTACAGTAGCAAATGCAAATCTCATTATGTACCCCTGATAAGTCAATCAGTAAGTAGACAACTAAAATTATATGAGAGTGAGATATACGTATACTGAATGACTGCATAGACATGTGATTGTAAATCTGCAGACCTGAGATTTTTTTGTTTTGAGTTTTTGACCAAAGCAATTTCAATAGTTTAGATGTCACAATGCCTCAAAAATTCAGTAGCTCACCAAACTCTTTCTGTTATATCAGCGGAGAGTTCAAAATTGCAGATGATAGATGTAGCATAACAACGAATGAAAAAAAACTTTATCTCGCCTATTTTGGGATTAAACTTTGTGACCAGGATAAAGGTTTTTCCCAGCATATTGTTTAAATATCATGTATAGCAAAGCTACGAATGTGATACAAAATAACTCAAGAGCTTTTCTTTTGGTGTTCCGATGGTATGGAGGGAGCAAGAAAACTATCGCAATGACTGTTATTTCTGTAAGGTAAGCACTAAGGGGTTTAACAAAAAAAATAAGTTCAAAATTAAGTACCCTAATTTAAATTCAGTTATTAGGCCTGGGCCACATTGTGATGAAATTCCTGTGCCCAATCCTCTAGCAGAGATGCAAAGCTCTTTAGAATCCAAATCTAAAAGAATTGCAAGTGACGGAGAGCACTATCAAAAAGAAATAAACAATGACTCTCCCAAACTGTTTTGCAAGTTTAACTGAATGATCTCACAAAAAAGTTAAATCTTTCAAAAGAAGCAGCACAGATTTTAGGGTAGAGATTAAAGGAAAAGAACCTTCTTGAAAAAGATACAACTTTTGCATGGTACGGTCACAGAGAGAAAAAATTTACAAAATTTTTCCGTAAATAAGATACTCTGGTTTATTGTACGAATGTCCAAGGCTTGATTAAAGCACTTGGGATGTCGTATCAAGCAGAAAATTGGTGACTGTTTGTAGACTTATCAAAGACAAAACGAAAGCTGTGTTGTTGTACAATGAGCTATCCGTGCCATCTATATCTGTTGCACCTTCTGCTGAAATGCCCGAAACATATGAAAACATTGAAATGCTGTTGAAACTGGTAAAGTACTATGAGCATAATTTGATGATATGTGCTGCTTTGAAAGTTGTAGCTCTCATACTTGGATTTCAAAGTGGCCACACTAAATTTCCCTGTTTCTTTTGTCTTTAGACAGCAGGGCGGATGCTTCCTACTTTACTCAAAAATTGTGGCCACCTGAAGATGAGTTTCTGCCAGGATCTAAAAACGTGAAGGCACATCCTCTTATTGCTTTATTGCTCAGGCACATCCTCTTATTACCTTTGCATATCAAAGTTAGAGTGCATGAAAAATTTTGTTTAAGCTTTGTACGTACAAAGACGGAAAAGGATTTAGATACCTTTGAGGAAAGTTTTTGCTTTATCCTACGCTAAGCTGAAAGCAGGTTTTTTTATTAGACCTCAAATCAGAGCACTGTTGAAGGATGGAAATTTTGAGAAAAGTTTATAATGGAATTGCAAGCATGGAAAGGGTTAAAAGCTGTTATCCAGCAGTTTTTGGAAGCAACAGAGCCTCCAATTACGAACAACTTGTTACCCACATGCTCGATGCTTTTCAGAAACTTGGGTGTAATACTAGTGTCAAAATGCACTTTTTGCCCTCCCACCTCAAATTACTTTCCAGATAACTGTGGGATGTTTAGTGAGAAGCAAGGTGAATGCTTTCACCAAGAGATGAAAGTGATGGAGGAACGCTACCAGGGCCAGGGGAATGTCAGTATGATTACTGACTACTGCTGATGTCTGAAGAGAGAAGACTTGTCTAAACATGCAAGAAAATCGGGACGACATACATTTTTTTTGTGATATAAAAACCGATTTGCCTATGCTGTTGTGCTCAGTGATGGCTTTATAGGGTGCAAACGGAGCAGCCGCACCAGGCCCCCCCAAAATACATCAAAAACGGCTCCCCCGAAACAAGAAACTGCTCTATTTTTTCATAGTAGCACCAGGACGTTGATGGCATTTCAAAAAGAAAATAAAAAATTTTTGAAGATCAGCAGCATGCTCGGCATCTGCTCCTTAGGCTGTGTCACTTGTGCTTATGGAAGTAAAGACCTTTTTTAGAGATCACAATGTCTTGACACAGTAAAATGTACCTCTCCATGCTTTGGATCACCCAATAGTAGCCCCCTAAATTGAAGAACTTTTTTTTTTTAGAGATCACTTTGTTTTCATACACTAAAAATGGCTTCAGCTACCTTTTTTTAGGAGATTTGTAATAATTCTGTGAAAACTTTGAAAATTTTCGAGTAAAGTGTACTTTTGACATCTTGCAATATTTTACAATTATTCACCAGAAACGGAATATCAGGTATAGCATTTATCTCCAAAACCTGATGTGATGGGGGAAAAGGCAATACCGATTTGAAATCACCACCCCAAAATTAGCTGTTATTACATACTTTCAGCGAAAAAAATTTTGAAGTTGAAAAATGCAGGCCAGAATTGTTGTCCAGAAGTCAAGTGAATTAATTTTTTAATAATTAATGTTGAAGTTTATAAAGTGGGACCTCTGCTTGCAGGAACGCTTTTACAATATTTATTGTAAACTCTTTTTGATTTGCTGGCAAAAAAGATTGCGTTTTTGCTCTCTGTTTAGCTGATGAGAATCACATTTTTCTCTGATGCTTTCAATTTCGGCGATTTCATTCAACATGGAAACGTTTGTCACATATGACAATGGTTGCACAGAGTTGACAGAATAGCTCGTTTCGAGGATTGCATAAAAATTCTTGGGGATATTCGATGACATACATTTTTGTTTTTACAGCTTTTGGCTCTGCTGCTTTTCCCATTGTGCTTTTTCTAAAAATTTCGATTATGCTGTTTTAATTTATGTACTTTAACTAAAATAAGTTTCAACTGTAATTTACGATTGGACATTTATCACAACTCTAATCTAGACATTGTTTGTGACACTGACATCACAGTATCTATAACAGGGGTGGGCCGTAACTTTCAACGTCGTGCCACATTGGGGCTTTTAGAATGATTCGTGGGTCGCACTTAAACTGATATTTGGTAAATTTTAATAATTGTAGGTCATTATGAAATGCCATTTGTCCCTAAAATGTAATGATCTCTAAAAACAAGTTCTGCACTTTGGATCGGTCTCGGATTTTCGTTTCTAAAATGTAGTAATCTCTAAAAAAATCTTTACCTTAAATCTTAAAACAGTTACCTAAAATTTGGTTGGAGACAAAAAAAATCTAATTAATTTTTTTTGACTATATGCTTGAGGATTGGCGGGTCGCAGTTTGCCCACCCCTGATCTATGACATGCAACACGCAAGCATATGCTAATATTCTTTCACCAATCACCATTTTCATACAAAGCAAAACGAATTTGATAATCAAAAACCTAAAATTAATGACCTAAAATTTCATGAAATCTTTTCAATTTATGACATTAATACCTAAAATTAATTTTATGACCTGACGTATAAAATATGACTTTAATATGACCTTATAATTTCTGCATAGTCACCCAAGGCCAGCTATGCGTAATATCGGTACGTGAAGTTGAAGTCGAAAGTAAAAGTGATGTTCATTGTGTTCTTCGATATTCAAGACATCGTTCATTTCGAATTCCTACCCCAAGGCCAAACAGTGAACCAAACCGTCTATAAAGAGATTCTTCGGCACCTCGTAAGGTCAGTGCTTGACAAGAGGCGGAGCCTTTGAGAAGCCCACGCATGGGCGCTCCATCACGATTACGCTCCTGCTCACACAGCCCTGAGTATTCGTCAGTTTCTTGCAGAAAGAAACATTGCAACTTTGGAACAACTCCCATATTCCCCCGATCTGGCCCCGTGTGACTTTTTTCTCTTCCTTAAGATCAAATCTGTTCTGAAGGGAACCCATTTTTCTGACATCGATTCCATCAAAATAGCTGCGACGGCGGAGCTCATAAAGATCCCAGAAAATGCCTTCCAAGAATGTTTTGAATCGTAGAAAAGCGAATGTACAAGTGTTTTCAAGGAAAGGGAATTATTTTGAAGGAATTTGACTTATGTATATTTCAATATTTTCCAATAAAGTTTTTATAACACCAGTCTCGTTACTTTTCGGACACACCTCGTATATGGAAGATTTAATCTATGTTTGAGCTGCATGAACGCCGCTCACTCGATGTAATCATTAGCGTGACCAAAACTTTTTAGCTATAATGCGTATTTAGTAATAAACTTCAATATCATTCAAATTAACACAATCTGTGCTTTACAAATGGCAGATTCAGGGACGGCAAAAGTGGTGGGCCAGGGGGTAATTGCTTTTGAAGTTCACAAGATAATAGCATTGTTTTAGATTTGTCTTTACGATTATATAATCTCGACCAAAAATTTAATTTAACAAGGTTTGATTTAGACAAGGGGTCAACTAACTTTTTTCGAAAAGAGCCACCTGATAAGTGTTCCCTAACTACTTCGCGGTTCAAGTTACGCGGCTTCAGTGCATCGCGGTATTTTTTTTCAAAAAAAAATTTTTTTGATTGGCTGCGTATGACATCGCTGATTGTCTTCGCATAATCACGCCATTCTCGTTCACCTTGTTAACTGTGTCTCGTGTATCTTACGGTTGTAAGTGTTTATTTGTGATTGCAGTACTGTACTGTTAACCCTTACTATGACACCTAAGCGCCATGCCCCTGCAAAAGATTCGTCTAGCAAGCTCAAGAGGAAGAGGAAGATGATGACCATCAGCGAAAAACTCAAACTTTTAGATATGTTAAAAGAAGGCAGAAGCTATGCCGTGGTGGCATGTCATTATGGAGTGAATGAATCCACTGTACGCTACATTAAGAAAGACGAAGCGAACATCTTCTATAGTAGCGGGAATTCTATAGTACCGATACTTCGCGGTTTTTCACTTATCGCGGTGGAGTCATTCATACTGCACATTTAAAGCATACCTCTAAATGCAAACTAAAAAATAAAATAAAAATTTTTAAGCGGACAGATGTATCTTGGCATCTCCGGAAGCAGGTCAAAGTAATAGTTTGACAGTTCCTCTATGTACAGCGGCTCCGACAATGTGAGTCAGGGAGTGAAGAAGATAAAAATAAAGATAAAAAAATAACATTAAAAATTAAAAGATTATTTTAATTGTTTTTTCAAGTGAATCTTTAAAAGTGTTTTTCTTTTGTTACACCAGGCCCCTTTCGTAACAGACATCAGGGCTTATAGTGATCAGGTTTTCGGCTCTCACGCGCAACCCCCATAACAAATTTCTGCAAACGCCATTGTATAAATCTAATTTCTTAAAATAAAATACCAAATTGCTAATATGCAATACCAAATTAACCTATCCCAAGATAAACTAAAAATAAACAGGGGTAATACCGAAAAAAACCCCAGCGAATCGGTAATTTGTTTCTATTCGTTTGCATAATTCTTCATTGTTTTTAATCATTTTGAGGTGATTTATTAGATGAAGTCTGTTCTATGTAAGCCAAAATTACCCAACAAATCTAACAGCTGCAACACGCTAACACAGATAACCGAGCTAGTCAAATATTTGGCTGAAATTTCAACCATTCCCGTGATTACCGTGCCTTCAGGATTTTGGAGTTAAAAAATTTTTTTTATGGATATTCTGATTTTTTCAACATTGTTAACAGAGTGCCTTGCGTATTCTGACTTCCTTCTGCTCAAGTTGAGCGAGTTTTTAAAGAGGTGGTTTAATGATGCAACCACAAAGAGTAAAGCCCTTTTCAACATGTTAGAGATACTTGTTTATCTAAAAGTAATCTGAGATTATTTAAAAAATAAAAATTTATTGTTTTTGGAATAATTGAAAATGGCCTTTATTGTTGAAAACTTTTCGGTCTCGGTCTTGGTCTCGATTGTTTCCGGTCTCGTTCTCGAAATTTTCCGGTCTCGATCTCAGTCTTGGTCTCGAAAAAATTATCAGGTCTCGTTTTCGACGTTTGTGATCTCGACTATATCACTGGCAGGGCATGCTATGGAATGGAAGGAAAATTTCGGTGTGGAATATGGAATTGTTAAAGCATGGAATGGAATGGAAGATTTTATTAATGGAATGGAAAGAATTTTCGATACTTTCATAAGTTTTCCATACTTGCTCATTTTAATGTTGTTTTATACGAAGTGCAATCAATAAAGCTGCCTTTGATCAGATGTAACAAATGATAAAAGAAAAGATAGATTTAAATGAATAGGGTAGGAAAAAAGAATGGAAGTTACAACCAGATTAGTGATATTTCAGTGGCGTTTAAACAGTTTGCAACTTTAATATAGGGCCAGTTTTTAAGTTCAAGTCTGAGTGCCTTGTTCTGTTGCGGTCTATCTCTCCCAGAAAATGTAAAGATAGATAACCTTCTTGGTTGCCCCATTGGAGTATTTGCAGTTTAAATAATAAAAATAAGATGTATTTATAAACTGCTCTATACTTAAAAAGTTCATATAGTCTCAGAATGGTTGAACATGAATGAAAAACACCACAACAAATTACAAAAAAATTGTTAGATCTAATCAAATATTAATGCGGATTATCAACTTTTAAATGCACATATTTAAAATAAAGACTAAAATTACAGATTAATCACTCAAACAAGTTAGACAAGGGATGGACAAACTACAGCCCGAACAATTTTTTTTGCGGCCCGTGAAAGCCTCAAACAAATAATTAAAAAAATTATTAATTTCTGTTTGTTAAAAGACATTACTCTCTAACAGACATAAAGGAATAAACTTTGATTTACTATCAGAACAACAAAGGATATTGCTAATTTCTGTTTGTCTTCAACCAAATTCTTGGTCCTTCTTTAGCCATCACTGGTTTTTAGGTACAAAAATTAAGAAAATCGGCACAAATTTAAAGTGAAGACTTTTTTGAGATCACTACTTTCTATAGACGAAAATTAAAAATTTTGAGACAGATTCACTACTTTTTGGGTACAAAAATCAAAAAAATCGGGACAAATTCAAAGTGAAGACTTTTTTTAGAAAACACTATAGTGTGGCCATCAAATAAAATCAATTTCTCAAAGCGGCCTTTGAGCTAAAAAGCTTGCCCACGCCAGAGTTAAACTGATAAAAGCACTTATTAAAATTTACTTGAAGTTTAGGATTTTTTAAATATAATACAAAGTATGGAAAAGGTTTGGAATATGGAATGGAAGATTTTTAGTACGAAATGGAATGGAAGATTTTCAAGTATGGAATGGAATTGAAGATTTCGTAGGATATGGAATATCAAACATTTCTATTCCATTCCTTTCCATAGCATGCCCTGATCACTGGTGGCGACGGTGGTTGAGACAAGCCAGAGCGTCGAAGTTGAGAATCGTGCAACGGGGAATTGCTTGACTCGCCTGTTTTTCTTTATATATTAGCATCTGAGCTTACAATCAATTAGTATACATCGAAGTTTTTAAAAGAACTTCGAGCAATTGTGAACAAAGTTGTATCATTTTTGATTGATTTTTCTATTCAAGCGACCGTTTAGCATTTACAGTGTTCGCCTTACGGATCACACTACTTTCTTTTGCTGATGAGCGGCTTTCAGCGAGTTAGTCTTCGCCTTTTTTCCACGAGAATAAAGTTTCTGGCTTTAGCTTAAAAGAAACATGACGTAAATTTAAAAAATTTAAATGCTCTAGTATAGGTCCAAACCCTGGTTCTTAACCATTTGTTTTATTCATAATTGCAGGTTTGCTTAGCAAGATTTATCTTGGTATTTCCGCCTGGTCAACCAGATACCAGGAATTAAACGCAATAATATTAATAATATAATTAATTAATTCTAATTAATTAATTATACTGTAGAAAAATGTAAAAAAGTTGAAAAAGTAGGGTATTTAGTTATATCATGGGCCAGTTTTTTATTTATTTTTGTTAATATTCACTTTATTTTCACCTAACGTTAAAGAAATTTTTAGGGACAAAATTTTGTTAAAAGGTTGCAAAAACGCTTGAGTTTTGAAAAAAATAATTTCATTTTTTTGTCCACAGGGAGATAAAAAAATCTCAGTTTATCTTGCTAAATTAGTGATACGCGATAAAGAATGGGTTTTTCTTCGTAACTATATTTCTTATAACTTTCATTTACAAAAATAATTTCATGTATCAGCAGTCGCTAGGCGTACTCACAGTAAGGTCTTGGGGCTCAAGAACAAAAGTCTTTATTATTTTAACTGCTAATAATGATGTGTTTCGGTTCGTACACTTCTCCCCCATGACAAATTTCTGCACACGCCACTGTCAGCAATTCTAAATTTAATTTAAAAGTTTTTTTATTTTAATTTTCATCTAGGCTATTTATCGTTCTGACTCGCACGAATCGTTGGAGGTGCTATACTTTGAGCAACCATCAAGCAATTACCCTGACTTATTTCAGGAAATCCGAAAATATTGATGCTCGGTTAAATTTTTTGTTCTAGTTGTTTTTTTTTAGTTTTATTAGAGTAATGACTGAAATTTAGAGCTGTTCACCGCGCCAAGCAGAGGAAAGTGTTATTCTCAAAGACACAACGGAGTGAGCGAGTAGGTTTTCAACCTAGACCGTGTCGATCACGTTCGCCATCAATACGAAGCTCTTGACCGCTCAGTCAAGCCGCTGACTTTGTAAAAAGAATCCGAGTTTCGAGACACATTTTCTTTTTACTTAAATGAGGATAAAAATTTAAATGGGCAAGCACTTTTACGGTATAAGTTAAAGATTCTTAAACTGAAAGTTGCCCACCCGATTTGGGCCGTTCAATGTTAAAAGTCTCCTGGAGGGGCTTATCTGTTGGTAGAATATTGTAAAACGTGTCAAACGTATATTGCTGATTCAGAACTCCTATGAAGAGAAGAAGGGCGAAAAGTTTTGAATTGTCGCAAAGATTCGCAGCCCTGGAATTTTTAGAATACACTGATATAAAGTGCAAAACAAAATGTTAAAAGTATTTATAGCTGCTCAAAAAACTTTCAAATTAAGCAAGAATTAATTTTTTATAAGTAAAATTCGACAAGGCAAAATTTTGACAAATCTTGACTTTATTTTCACCTATAAAACTCATTCAAAAATCCCTGAGCAACCCAAGCTAATATTGTTTAAGTTTGATGACTTAACAAAGCCCTTTAAAAGTTTTGGCTTCATTTGACTTTGGCGGACCCTATAACAAAGTGCAAGAAAGAGAAGTGCGATATTTAGTTGGCAGCGTGGTTGAGCGGCTAAACCGCCGTGCTTATGATCAACATAGTCTCGGTTCAAAACCTGCTCACGCCATTTTGTTGTGTCCTTGGGAAAGACACTTTTCCCTGCTTGGTGGTCTTGGCAAGCAATTCTAAATTACAGACATAATTCTATTAAATTACAAGCGGACAGCATTATCTTTGTCGGCAGCGTGGTCGAGTGGCTAAAGCACCGGACTGATGATCAACATGGTCTCGGTTCAAAACTTACTTGCGCCATTCTGTTGTGTCCTTGGGAAAGACACTTTACGGCACTTTCCCCTGCTTGGTGGTCTTGACAAGCAGTTCTAAATTAAAGTCATATCTCTACTAAATTACTAGCGGACAGCAATATGATGGCATCTCCGGAAGCAGGTCGGGGTAATTGCTTACCCTATGTATAGCGCCTCCGTCGCTTTCCTGCGAGTCAGGAGGATAAATATGGAGATAAAAATAAAAAAAATAAAAAAAAATCCCCGGAAGCAGGTCGGGGCAATTGCTTAACCTATGTATTAGCGCCTACGTCGTTTTCCTGCGAGTCAGGAGGATAAATATAGAGATAAAATAAAATAAATAAAAATAGTCATTGAATGCGTTGTTGTCATGGTGATATTTAAAAAGTTAAATTCTTTTTACTTTTTCATAAATTTATGCGACAGAATTTTCTCAAAAAAAACGACGGTTATTTGTTTTATGTAAGGGCGCCAGAAGAGAAGGACAAAGGGAGGCAATTTCCCAAAACTAAATATTAATATCTAAGTTGGCTATAGTGTTTTTTTGATAGTAAATTTGGTTTTGATATGCATACATACATGAATAAAGTGACAGGGTCTCAATAAATTGCTTATGAGCAAGAAAATCTTTAAGGTTAATTTTTTCTTAAAATTTTTATAAAACTATTGCCTGGTAACTTAAAAAATAATACTCACAGGCGTTTTCTGTTAACCACCAGTGCTGAAATCCCCAAGTCCGTCTGTATAACCATAAAGGTGAGCATAGTGCAGCTGAAATGAGATCCGAAATACACAAACTAAATATAAATATGTTGGCTTTTGTATGAAGGTGCTGGTTTTTTCCGATGACCACAGCTGTAGTAAGACTTCCGATGAATCCAACCACAAAAAAAATTCCAATGATTACCGAAATTATGATGTTTGACAGCTCATTTGTGAGACCTAAAAAATATTTTTTGTGTTGCTATCCTTCTGCAACAATTTAAAATTACTTGTAAATATAGAGCAAGCAGTATTAAACATATTACCATTTATACCTTGTAATTGCTAAATTTTTTGGCTGACGGTTTTTGACTAACATAAAGTATTTATTAAAGTATCAAAATTTTTAATTAGTCATATATCATCAAAATTTAAACAATAGATCAGGGGTGGACAAACTACCGTCCGCGGGCCGAAGCCGGCGCCCCAAGCATTTAATGTGATCGTGTAAGAAAGTAAAGAATTTTTTTGGCTTTCATGTCAAGAAATGGTGTACCAAATCAAAGTGAAGACTTTTTTTCGGTCTTGGAGTGAAGACTTGTTTCCACTGAAAGCGTGGAATGGAGTATTCTTTGATTTTTTATTTATTTTTTTGCTTTGCTTAACTTAGCGCTCGCTTAGATTTTAAGCGTGGAAGGATCAATAAAACAAACAAAGAATGCTCCAATCTACGCTCATAGTGGAAACGAGCCAAAGTTTGAGGCAGGAACCATGTTGTAAATACTAATGCGGGGCCGTCGATCAAAATTATTTTCCGAATTCGGCCCTATTTGCCCACTCCTGCAATAGACCATAAAAAATTATCAAAATACAAATAAATTACAATATACTGAAGTCTGTTGAATTTTTTTCGAAAAAAGAACATTGCATTTTAGTATTAATAATTTTATTAAAAATACGAACGAAAAATAACAACCGCAAAGCTGATACAACACACAGAATGCAAATAACAAAAATAACGATCTTTTTGTTGGTTCAAAACTTTAAAATAGCTCTAAAAACCAAACGTTTCATTTAAAGCTCTTTTATTAATTGAGTAGACTTAAAAAAGGCTGTTTTGAAATCTCGAACGTTTTCGTCTAGCTCCCTTCAGGAGGTTTTGCTAGAAATGAATTGCAGAACGGAATGTAGTATTTCAAAAGCTTTAAGACTGATTCTGATTGGCTAAAAATTAAGGTTAGTAACAGTTATCATAATAATTAAAAATATTTAACAAATTTGGAACTAAAAAGAAATTTTTTTACAATTATACTAACAATTTATCTTTCAACGTCTCAACGTTTGCAGGACAGAATCCGCCAGCATATATCGAAGTCGATTCGGAATAGAACCAGTCAAGAAAGTAAACAACCAGAACGCCCAGGAAAACTAGTTAATTCAATACCACATTGTGACTCAGCGATTGAAAACCATTTATTACATAATCAAAAATGTGCATCTCACTATAAGGACAATCAATTTTTTATTCTTTCCAAAGCACGATCCGATTTCCATTTATCAATCTTAGAATCAATTTTGATCACTCTTCGAAAACCTAATTTGTGTCGACAGAAAGAATTTGTTTACAAACATAAATTGTTAGTATACCGTAAAACCTCTATTTCACCGCCATGGCGCTCTATTTTTCAACCCTTCCCCTATAGTGGTGTTCTATCAGAGGTGACGTTTAATTAGAGGGTGGCGCTCTATTTTTCGACTAGCTGGTCAGAATTTCGAAAAGATAAACTTTATGAATGAAAAAAAAAAACATCTAACACATTTATACCATTTCATTCATTCATTCATTCGATTGTAATCGTGCTGTATCGTGTCAAATCGTTCGTACGAGCGTGCGTGTGCTTCAACAAGAAAGTCAGGCGCAGTCTGTGTTGATTTTACCGCTTATTCGAATAGAGTCAACACCGATAGTGTAGTTGGCGTTTAGGCCACCGCCATTAGTCCATTTAAGAAACTACAGGGACTTCCCAGCGTCTAACGTGCAATTCGACAATCCATTCTTCCCTTCTTACACCTAGAAAGGCGATTTTAGCCAAAATAGAATTCATCAAGGTGGCGTTTAATTGGAGGTGGCGTTCAATTAGAGGGTGGCGCTCTATTTTTCAACCCTTTCCTATAGTGGCGTTCTATTAGAGGTGGCGTTCAAATAGAGGTGGCGCTCAAATAGAGGTTTTGCGGTAATTGTAAAAAAAATTTCTTTTCAGTTCCAAATTTTAACATAAAACTTGCATAATTTTGTTCCGTTTTTTGCCCCAAAAAATTTTTTACGCTGACGAAACGTGGTTTTCTTTGTTAAATATTTTTAATTATTATGATAACTGTTATTAACCTTAATTTTTAGCCAATCAGAATCAGTCTTAAAACTTTTGAAATACTACATTCAGTTCTGCAATTCATTACTAGCGAAACCTCATAACGAGAGCAAGACGAAAATGTTCGAGTTCTTCCAAACAGCCTTTTTAAGTCTACTCAATTAACAAAAGAGCTTTAAATGAAACATTTGCTTTTAGAGTTATTTTAAAAATAACAATCTAAAACATATTCAACAAAATCGATGATCCATTCACAAATATCCCGTTTGTATTTTTAATCAATTATTCACCAATTTCCTTTTATGAAAACCTCGTGTGACCAATTTGATAAACAACTACAGTACGTAATCAGGTCATTGACCTCCATCTTTAAATTTGAGGGCAAAACTTCTTTATAATTTATTCATCTGAAGAGAGCTGATATGAGCCGAAAACCTTTATGGTATTTCATATTAGTTCATTATTTCTTTTTGTTTTGTTTCATATTTTAATCTGGTATAAAATTTTTCTCTTCAAATTTTGAATGTAGTGCAAAAAAACTTATCGCCAGCAAACAAAAAAATTGGTCTTGTCAGCCAATAGATAGGTGAAAAGTGCGAGTTTAGATTTTAATACTGTATAATCCAAACATAGAGTGTACTATAAACAGAATGCTGGGCGTTAATGGGTTAATGAAATGAGTAGTAGATGCCTACAAATATGCTGGTAAACTCCAGTAATTAATAAAAAGTCAATTGGCGCAGTAAGGGCAAATTATCTGTTTAAAAAGAAATCCAGTATTATACTGCCTGTCCACTAAAGATTTCGTTTGAAAAAATTTGTTACTCGTTTTTTGCCTTTTAAACGAACTTCTCAATTTCACTGGGTGAAATTTTAAGCTTGCATTCCAGTAAATCAACTTTACAAAACTTGTAAACCTTTCAAATTAAAGTACTATCAATTTATTACCACAAATGCGGATTCTCCAAAAGTAAAAAATCTGTAATTACTGGCTCTTCAATGGCCAAAAAATTATTTTATATTATGCAGAAAAAGTTTTGAGCACCAGCTAGGGTTACCAACTTTCTGTTTCGCCATTCCAGGACACCTTAATAAAGGGGCGTCGAGCCTTTTTCAGCCGAGGGCCATTTTGGCTCATCAAAAATATTGGCAAGCCAAACAAATGAAACACCTCGATTTTTGTCCCAAAATCGTAGTGATCTCTAAAAAAAAAGTCCTCACTTGAAATCAGTCTCGGATTTCATTATTTTTCTCTTGAAAACTAGTGATATCGTAAAAAACAAGAGAAAAAAGAGTTTCTACATAAAATCTGTCTTTGATTTCCTGCAAAATTTTTGCCAAAATAGGCAGGGCAGAACCCAAAAAGTTGCCCCAAAACAATCCAAAGAGCTGTCAGTAAATTCCGGGACAAAAGTGACCCAGCCCGGGACACGGGATGCCAGATGTCAATTCCGGGACTGTCCCGGCCATTCCGGGACGGTTGGTAGCCCTAGCACCAGCCGAATTAACATGTTTCCTCTTGAAAGCCAGCACACAAAAGTGTGAAATAACAGAGAATCATATTCAGCACCCAGGTCTTGGCATAATTTTCCAAAAATCCTGGTATTCAGAACACTTGCTTTTATGTAGTTGACAACTTTAATTGCATAATTAAGCGTTTTCTTAAGTGATTGTGGCATAGTTCTTGATGCAAAAGCTTCTCGATGTATAATGCAGTGCATTCCAATAACGTTAGGGTTTTTCTGTTTGACAAGAGACAAAAAACCAGACCGCACCCCCAGCATAGCAGGTGCAAACACTTCCGAGTTTAGCTCAATCGAAATTTTCTTCTGTAGAAAAAGTCCTTCACAAGCATTAACACATCGCTAGCCTTTATCGCTGTTTGCAATGGGCGACAAAAAAGAAAATCTTCCTCAATTGTTTGATTGCGGATATAGCGAACAAAAACCATTAGTTGAGAAAGGTTTGCACAATTAACCGATTGATCAAGCTTTATTCCAAATACAGGTGAAGCTTTGATATTTTCTATGAGTTGTGATTTGATATCACAGGTCATATCAGCAATATGAGATCTAACAGTGTTATTGGATAAGGAGACCTTTTTTATCTTTGATTTTGCACTTTCACCCAACAAAATACCAGCGCAATCTACTGAACAGGGCTTTATCAGTGTCTCGGCAATGTTATGTGGTTTTTTGGCCTTTGCCACTTGAAGAGAAACTGCGTTAGGAAGCGCTCACTATCGCGTTTGATTGGGTCCGAGATTGTCCTGCACTGTCCATTTTTATTTTTTTTAAGCTGGATGCTTTCATTTCAAAGAAGCTCCTGTTTTTATAAGTGAATTGCGGGTGGATTTTCGAAAGATGTTGCTTCACTTAATACACCTTCATGGAAGCATTAGAGAGGGTTTTAAAATAAATAACACATTGTGGCAACTGCTCATCTCTTTTCTCTATGAAAGTGAACCTATAGTTGAGATAAGTATTGTTATATTTTCTTTTATCTTTAGCCATTCCTTTCTGCTATTGAAAATTTAGCTATACTAAGTATACGAGTATGTAACAATAAACTCGCTTTCACTAGCTCTTACAAACTCGACCTTGATCAACACAAAGACTGCTAGAAGGAATAAAACATGTATGTTCAACTAATTACCGACGTGCTGGCTGCTACACTGTTACCTCATAAACGCAATAAAATGTAATTGTGCGACACAAAAAATTTGGTTGTTGGGTAAAAACAATTCTAACAATTACTACATAATACAGTATGACTATGATAAAACACAACAGCGAAAATTAGACCAATTACTGCAGGCTACAAAGATCTAAGACAAAACAATTACGTTAAACGAAATAAAATAGTAAATTCATAAATCCAGGTGCGATATTTATTTTAAAATTTTATTTAACTTATCTAATTACCATCTACTATCTCCTAATTACCCACTAGTGGGTAATTACCTATAGGTTGGGAACCACTGCTGTAAGTAGATAAAAAGCTCAATATTACTTATCTCGCTTTTTGCAGGAGATTATTGTTGTCTTATTTTATATATCTAATTTTCCCTGCTAGCAACAGTAGCAAAATTGTGTTTGTTGCTTGTGAAATATTATGGGAAATTGTTATATTAATTCTAAATGTCAAAAAGAATTTGCGGCTCCCGTTGTTTTCTTTTGTATGGGACCAGATCCAAGTTGCTCTTTGAGTAGTTAAGGCTACCGACCCCTGACTTAGGCCTTCAAACTTTTAATTTCTAATTTGTTGAGTTCAAATTTATAAAAAACTCAATTCAAATAGAAGTTTTATTTCAAATTCTCACTAAAATTAATGGCATAAAAATTAGGGAGAACGATTGCCGTATCTAAGTTTTCTATCATGTCATAGACATACTTTCCGGGGGGCAGGGGGCAATTGCCCCCTTAAGCAGGGTTACGGAGTCGGAAGATTATGATCCGACTCCAACTCCGACTCCTAAAATTTCTAAAATGCCAACTCCGACTCCAACTCCGAATCCCGACTCCCTAGTATGGGCAAAGTATTTATCTTAAATTAGATTTAACTAAGCAAAAATCATCTTTTTGAGTTGACAGTTGCACAAAATAAGTCAGGTTTTTTAAATACATAAAAAGATATTTACTTTAAAAGATTATGTACATGAGTATATATACATATATAACTGCAAATGACTGGTGCTCTTTAGAAGAGTGCTTAATGGCTTCAATAGTCAGAACGATTATTCCTGATTATCAAAGCACAAATATTAAAAATTTTTTATTAAAATAGTCCCAACAGACTGTTTCACCTGTAAGGCTCATCAGAGGACACAGTTAAAATAAATTTTTACGCTTCAGATGAAAACTTGCATCGTAAAAAAATAACGCTATCAAAAGTTTGGGTTTAAACAATTATTTTACTAAAGTAAGTGATTGATTAGCAAATAATTAATTTTGTTACGAGATATTAAAAGAAAACATGCTGTAATGTTGCGCATAGATGTATTCTTAAACTTGGCCGAGCTACCGAAAAGATTACCGGCAAAGCGTAAAAAAGTTTATGGATCATTAGTTAAAAGAAAATGTTATAAAAGAATCTTTTTATAAAAAAAGTTTTTATAACACTCTCTCTTAACGAATGATCCATACTAATGTTTTATACAGTATAAAAAATTTTTTTTATAACACTTGCTCTTAACTAATGATCCATAAACTTTTCTACACTTTAAACTTTTCGGCAGCTTGGCCAAGTTTAATACATCTACGAGTATGCGCAACATTACCGAATATTTTCTTTTAATATCTCGTGACAAAAGTAATTATTTAATAATTAATCAATCACTAACTTGAGTAAAATAATTGTTTAAACCCAAACTTTTGGTAGCGCTATTTTTCTAAGATGCGAGTTTTCATCTGAAGCCTAAAAATTTATTTTAACTTTTAATTTTTGCTTATTTTATTTGTTTCAACATAAATAATATTGCTTTTTTTAATTGTTGTGTTTCCTGATGAGCCTCACAAGCGAAACAGTCTGTTAGAGTGTCTATTGGGACTATTTATGTTTTGATAAATACGTATATACATATAATTATATTATATACACAACCCATTAACTATAATTCTTACTGTGTTTGAATGAAACATTAATACAAATAACATTTAGAAAACTAACTCGAAATGGCATACATAACTCGAAACTAAATATGTGTTCTATACTTAATGCTTATTACATTTTCTGAACATCAAAGTATTTTATGGATAATCATAATGTTATCTCTAGTCTATTTTACAGTTATTATTTTTCCGATGGTAAATCGAACCCACGACAAACCTTAATGTTAATAAATTAATGACTTGTGTAGGCCCTGGGTGTAGGACTAGACCCTGAGTGTTGTCTCCTACGTGTAGGACTACATCTAGTCGGTTCGAAACTCAATGAGGTATGCATCACTGACGAACTTTAACAAGAGCAAAACTCGAGTCTGGTGCTTCTTGTGTTTAGGTGGCTTAGTTTCGTTTTTATCAGTACGTAATGAGGTTAAAACGTAAATATCAATATTTTATAATTGTAAAAATTTTTACAAATGTAAGTAATAACTATGGAATTTATTAACAATGAAAATTTGAAAACAAAAGTTTATAAAAGCAAAAGAAACAAAAAACCATATGTAAAAGAATTAAAAATTTAAAACCCACAATTATAGACTACAAGAAAAACAATAAAATGCGACTAATTTTAGAATTTTCCTGAATCACTCACTACATATAAAGAAACTTCAGAGAAAAATGTTGACATTTCCATACCAATAATAAGCTCATACTTATTTCTCTCAAATAAACTTCAGCCATTAGTTTGATGGCATGGAGTCCATCTTCACAGTAATTCATGGTTATATATTAATAGTAAGAATGCAAAGTAAATTTTGTCGGATTTTGTGAACAAAATAAAAGGGAGTCTGTAGTTTCTTTCTCATGAATATTTCAATTATTGTAATTTTCTACGAGACTAAACATGCAGGTTCCCTGCCGTTTATTGACATTCATATTAGGATATTATTAAAAAATTCACCTTGGTTCTAAACTTTGGTTGATATTTCTTTGAAAGAATAGAGCAAGAAGAGTAAGCTATAATTTTCCAAAATTTTAATTTAATAATTTGCTCGTAAAAATAAAATTGCTACTGTGAGTTTCTCCTTCATTGCAGCCCTTTAGTCTGTTCTGATGAGACTTAGTGATGAAAACAGACATTTAACACTCGCTTTTGTTGGAGGAAGTACTTATTTAAAGACACGTCAAAAATAAAAAATGGGGGGGGTATTTTGGAGGCTGAAACGGATTAATGGCATTTACATTAATTTCAATGGGAAAATTGGCTTTGTCATACGAGTAAATTGAGGTACGAGCTCGCTCACGGAACCAATTAAACTCGTATGTCACGGTACCACTATACTATAGAAAAAGGCTGCTTAGGGTAGTAATTGATTATGCACCTGGCATCTGCTTCCTGTCATTCGATTGAAGAAAGAGAAGCAACTAAATCGGCTGCTCGAGCATAGCATTACGCAAAATACTATTTGCTTACAAATTAAAATGTAAACTTTTTATGAGTCGCGGGCTGTGTCGGGCGATACGCGGCAAGGTTCTCTTAAAAAGATTACTCCACTGCACTCCACTGCCACGCGTGGCCGCGTAAGTTGCGCGGTTAACATCACTAATATGTAAAGAAATTGGACATGAGGAGTCGGAGTCGGATAAAATATTCCGACTCCGACTCCTAGTCCTCTTAACAGTCCGACTTCGACTCCTTCCTAAAACCTCCGACTCCGACCCACTCCGACTCCGACTCCGCAACCCTGCCCTTAAGTCTTCAAAATTTGGGCGAAACAATTTTTTCTGCATCGAAAATAAACATTAAATGAAAAAAAAGTTTAAGATTTAAGGCAAAGACTTTTTTACATTTTTAAAAATCACAATGTTTTGGGACGAAAATAGAGGAATCGCAGAAAGATTCAAATTAAAAACTGTTTTTTGTTCCTCACCCTAAATTTTTTACAAAATTTCTTATCATATCTATAAAGTAGTAAAAAATCATGATTCGGACAAACGTCGCAAAATTTGAACAAAACTGTCTTGCCCCTCCAAATTTTTTTCGGTTGGTACGCCTTTGTATCATGTAGTTTATCAAAAGTCTGTTCCTCGAAAAAAAATTTTTTAAACTTGAAACATAAATGGAAAAATAAAACTAAAACTATTTTGTATTAAAAAAGTACATTTTTTTGTCATTAAATCTTTAATATTTAAGACAAAGGTCAGGAAAAAGCAATTAACTTTAGCCAAGAATTATACAGCGTTTAAAATAATCAATGTACTCGATTTATTCTGTAAAAAATCATTATAATTAGTTTGATTTAAATACTTTTAAGAATACAATATTTTTAAAAAAATAGCTACGGATTTAAGGAAATATTTAAATTAATTTATTTTTTCTTAGTCATTCATATAATTTTTTAATGGTTTTGTGTTTTGGATTGCTATATAAAAGATTTAATTTGTTATTTCTGAGCAAGTTATTCTTCCTGAAAAAAATCTAGAAAAACGCATGAAGAATGTTTAAGGCCAAACTGATATTGAAAATATTTTTTGCCTTGGCATTCACATTTTATTGCAACCACTAAATTTCAAAGTTGAAAATAAAAAAAACATTCTTCTTATAGAAAGTAAAAACTGTACACGTTTTATCATACAAACAAAGCAATTAATATTAAAAAAGTTGTAGGAATAACAACTTCACTATTTTCTACGATTGCACTCCTTGTCTGCATGCTGTTCGTACAGCACACAAAACTTTCAAAATCTGCTTTCCAAGTACAATTTCTGTTCTTCTCTTATTACGACTACTTTCGTTTCGAACCGGTTTGTAACAGTTACTAAAGGTTAAAAACAATTATGATACTCACCGTGATCCGGCGACGAAGTCGTAAAATTATCCATTTGATCGTTTTCTTACCTTGACAAGTATAAAAATAATAACAGGCTTCACTAGTAATTCAATCGTGCTTCTGTGTTTTTTCTGCATCGTATTGATTTTCGCTTTTTTTGTTGCGATATCCTGCTTCTTGCGCACGTTATTTTTTGTTTGAACTATTAAATTTTATGGTTGTTTTTCCACATGTATTAGACAAAAATATAGGAAAATAATGACTCTTCTTTGCTAAATGACGTAGTTACGCAAACTTTAATTCCTTCGACATTATATGACTTCCACCTTTGGCATTTTACCAGTTAGTCAACAACCAACAAAATCAAATTTACTTTTCTGACTTGTACTCTAATTAAACGCTAACTGTTTTTAACGTTGGCTCGAAGAAGTCAAAGAAAACTTCTAGTAAATGTTTATTTTAGTGTTTTCCAAACTTTTTTGTCAGTGGAACCCTGCAAGGGCTTTAAAGTTGAAAAGGAACTTTTAATACGCTAAAAATCTGGTGAAGGCCAAAAAAAGGGTTATCGATTAGCAACTGTTTCTAACTTTTCCATTTTAATCCCAAAAAACTATTAATGACTAAAAAAAGGTCTTCACCTCAAATCTTGATCAGATTTCCAGATTTGGATCATATATCATACATAGTACTGTTAAGACAATTATGATTGTATAAAAACTTTTTTTAAATCTTTTGTTCTTTTTGCGCAAATACATCTGTAGCTGGAGCTTATGAAATCATCCGGAAATTCGATTGGAACTTCAAGATTCCGCTATCACTGGTTTATTTTGTTAGTAGACTATTGTGCTTTTATGAAGTTATTGTACCAATTTTACTTAAAATTCAGAATTGTCAGTAGCGTAATAGGAACATTATCGCGCAAAGATGATTTTTTTCTCTTTCATAAACATTTACATTTTTTATTTCTTGTTTAGGTAGCTTTCATTCATTAAGTGTATGATTTAAGTATTTCAATTGTTGTTCACTATTTTAGCTTATTCTACCCTATCTTTATCTTTAAAACTAATTATACAGGGTGTTTCATCTCAATATGTCACTTTATGATAACTTATATCTCAATAACTGTTGGAGATATGAAAACCAAACTTTTTTGCAAAAAACTAATGTTCTTAAGTTTACGCAGCAAAAATTTGAACGCAAAAATCCAAGAAATAAACGTTTTATTAAATTTTTCACAAACGTTCAAAATGCGAGCCCTTGGTTACACGGCACACATCGAAACGGTATTCCATTTCTTGCCGAACTCGAACAAGCACATCAGGATCGATGGTTATCAAGGCCTCAAGTTATCCGAGTCTTCAGATCATCCACTGACGTTGGAAGAGAAAATTCTGTCAGAAATTTACGTTGAACACATGTCCACGAGTTTTGTTTACCAAATTCCAAAACACAAAACGCTTTCTCCTTTTCAATAAAAGACATTTTAAGCAAATAAGAGGCAAATTGATGGAAATGATATTTTACGCAAAGAGCTGAAATTTTGATTGTGACATAACAACGGTCTGGCAAAACAAAAAAATTGGAGATTTTACCTATCCAACGAAATCAATTTTATTCTGCTACTTTTGCCAGTTACCGAGGTATGTTTCTAAAGTGACGTTTGAGATGAAACACCCTGTATGTTTCCTTCGAATTTGCGTTTAAAACCGATCAAATGGATTGCTTAAAACTGGGGCTGTGAAATTTAAAGATTAATTAATCGATTAATCGTTAATTTATTTTACAGGTTAAGTTTTTTTTTAACTATTAATCGAATTCAAATTTTATTTTTAACCCATCTGGATAAATGTATTAACATCCAAAAAAAGTAATAGTAATAACCAGTTGTGGATATTGGGTAAGGCGAATGAGGCAGTTGCCTCGGGCCCCCCCTTTTTTGGGGGCCTCCCCTCGAAAATAGCAAATATAGTTTTATTTCGTTGTAAATATTTTTTAGAGATCGTTATGATGTCGGGACAAAAAGTGAGAAATACAAGCTTGATTCGAAATGAAGACCTTTTTTTTTAGAGATCACAGTGATTTTAGGAGAAAAAACTGAAAGACGAGATCAAGGCTCTTTTTCTTGTTTAGAGAACATCCATTTTCGGAAATCCTTGCCTCGGGCCCCTGAATTTGAATATTCACCATTGGTGATAACAGTAAAATGGCAAAAGAGAAGAAGTGATTTATTAAATATAAACCTGTATCAGGTACTGTAAATTACAAGAACATAGTGGATTTAAATTGTTGGCTGACCATAATATCAAAAATGCTGACCAAGTTTATTGCATTCTTAGTGACAAATCGTTTGCATACCATGAATCTAACAGGTCTCGAACTTACCACCTTAAAAAAACACTCGCTACAATATTCAAAATTTCAATTTGCAAAATCAGCTTCATTTAGTCAGTTAATAAATGCACTGCAGAAATTTTGATTTAATCGAAATTAAATATTAATTAATCGTTAATTTCCTAAAAGTTAACTATTAAAAATAAAATTAATCGTTACCATCCCTACTTAAAACTAATTGTATGAGAAACCACAGCCATACAAAAAGGGGGCGATAAAACTTATTTTTTGCGCCATAAAATGGTTGTTTTAGAAATTACTTGCGAAAAAAATTTACATTTATTTAAATTTAAACGAGCTCGGAAAGTAAAAATCAAACAAAAGATAAAACTCTTGCCACCTGCTGTGAAATTCAAATAAGTTTCGGTGGCGTATGAAAAATACTGAATATGCTTATTTTCAGCAAACGGCATTGAAAAAAGCGAGAAAAACTGAAATTTCTTGGAAACTTTTGCGATTGGTATAACCTGTTAGTAAGTTGATTGTTGAATAATACAAAATATATTTCTTTTCCGGTCCATATACTATTCTTCTCGTGTGCATGCGCATATATAATTACTCATCTTGATACTAGCCCGGTTGCTACTTCAGTGGAATCATCATTGTTGGAAGATGACCTCATTTGTCGTGCATTGCTTTTCCGAAGGTTAGAAGGGAAGTTCGTCTGGTAAAATGACCATCGAACTCACGTCCTCCTGCCAAGGCTTTATCAGACTGAGCTATCGGCGGATAAACAACTCGAGATGTTCGAACAAACTTTACGTACCAACGTTCTAAACAGTGTCATACAATTTGATTTTGAATGAGTCAAAAAATTTTTGACGTAGAAATCCCGTGCGGCATAGAAAAAACATAATGGCTAATGTTAAACTTTCCACCAGCTGCGTCTAAAGCGTAGTCCACATGAAAGGGTGGCCGGCGGTCCATATATTAGCAAAAACTTTTTCATGCAAAAAAAGATCTTTAATTGCAGAACTCGGCTGCGGCATTTTATTTGCTAGCCCGTGAATATTTTAGCTAAGCTAAAATAGCTCTCGGCTTAAAAAAATTTGGACACTTCTGGTTTAAACAAAAATTTTAAGAAAAAAGAAATATTTTTTTACTGCCAATGAAAAATGTCAAAAAAGCTAAAGTATTCTTCCTAATAAATCTATAACATGCCTACTTATTTCGGTTCAAATTTTAATTGAAATAGGAAAGTTATGTGGGTACAATCTTTATCAATAAAGTATCAAATAAGCTTTGTCACAACTTGACTCGGAATTGTTAAAAGACCAGTTGAACTAAGTAACCCGAATACCTTTGCTGAACCAAAGCTGTATTTATTTTTTATTTTTCTTCATACCGGCTTAAGAGATAGTTTGCCGCGAGACTGAAGTTCTTAATACAGTTACTTATGGCCAAGTACGACAAATTCTCTCGAAAACTTTTCCCGACCAATAGCAAGAAACCACAGTTTTTTAACCGAAAAGACTATATTATTTACAAAATCCACAAACTCGATTAACTCTCGCAAAGCTTAACTTGCAGCTTCACAAAATTTGAAAGCAACTCACAGCGTCAATCAACAGCGAATATTCACTCAACAATTTCGCTTACTACCTTTAAGTATAGTTGACATGAGGATTTACTTCAGTGGTTTTCAAACTGTGTGCCGCGGCACACTACTGTGCTGTGAGAGGTTTCCAGGTGTGCCGCCAAAAATTTCGGAAAAAAATTAGTTAGAGACTTTGAATTTTGCGGTTTTTGTATATAAAATAAGTGAGATTCGGAGCGAAGACGGGTTTTTTTAGAAAGAACCAATTTTGGGAAGGAAACTCACAAGAAAAAGCGTGAATTCAGGTGAAGATTTTTTTGTTTTTGTTTAGAGCAGGGTGGTCCAAACCGCGAAGTGAAGACCATTTTCTTTTTTTTGGAGATCACTATGATTTTGGGAGAAAAATAGCGAAATTAGAGATCAAATCGAAGTGAAGACTTTTTTTTTTATAGATCACCATGATTTTGGGAAAAATAAGGGAAATACGAGATCAAATCGAAGTAAAGACCTTTTTTTAGAGATCACCATGATTTTGGGAAAAATAAGGGAAATACAAGATCAAATTAAAGTGAAGACATATTTTTTTTTTAGATATCACCTGATTTTGGGAACAAAAATTAATAAAAACGTTCTAAAAGTCCCGCATTTTTGATGGTTTTCAAAAATGTGCCGCAAACGGAAAAAGGTTGAAAAACACTGGTATATGCCATAGTTCAATAAATTGTTTTGTTACTAAATTATTTATTTCTTGTGCTCGTTTTTCGTTGTTTGCGAGTTCTTTGCAAAAATAGTGTTTTAGACCAGTTAGTTGAAAAGCAATTTGGCTGCGGTCCGAGTGTGCCGCGTTTGAAATTTATGTTATCAAGTTGCCTTGAGCAAAAAAAGCTTGAAAACCACTGATTTAGTTGATTAAAAATTAAGCTGCTTTAAAAACGACAAGCACCAGACCCACGTTTTGCTCTCGTCAGTGATGCTTATAACTCACTGCGAATCGAACCCACTACCTGTGGTCTTCCAGGCAGGAGGCAACACCACTAGACCACACAAGCCTTTAGTATAATTTAACACCAATAGACCTAACTTTAAGTAGAATTAACACCCCGATAGCTAATATTAAACTTTTAATAGTTCGTCCAAACAATTCTATCTCACTATAGAATTAATTTCTAAGGCGTCAAAACTTGACCCTAAGCAACTACGTTGGCATAAAAACACAAAGCGATCTCTACATTTTAACTGAAACTAAATCTGAAATGAATGAAAAACAAACTGCAAACTAGGTATATGAATCAGCAAAAATTCTAGTTAGAAAGCGAATATACCTGAATAAACACGAATTCTTAGATTAATTATTTTGTTAATTTTAGCAATCAAATAAAGCGCTTGATGACATCACAAATACAATCTTACGATCAAGTACAAAATTGTTTATGTAATTTGCTTCGAACTAGTGCGGCGTTTCTCAAACCATGGGTCGCCAAGACTATGCGAATGGGTCGCGAAGGGTTGTAAATTACCGCACGTAAAAGAAAAAGATCTGCGCACACAAGATTTCAGAAGTGAAGGACCTTCTTAAGAGATCATTACGATTTTAAGACGAAAATCAAGAAATCAAAGTCAGATTCAAGGTAAAGAGTAGACCCTTTTTTTTTAGAGATCACTACGTTTTTGAGCCGAAAATCAAAAAATCGAAATAAGTTTGCTCACGAACAAATTTCTGCTTACACATTTACAACTAAAAATTAGACAACCATTATTGGCTTACATAACAATTTCGTTTTGTTTCTAATCAAAATAAGAGCTCACTCAAATTTATTTGGGTCGCAGTCGTATTTGTAAATTGTTGTTTTTAGCGATTTTGGGTCGCAGAAAAAAAGGTTTGAGAAACGCTGAACTAGTGGATAAAAGTAAATAACACTAATTTCAAAATCAAAAGTAAATGAAAGCTACGTCTCGCTGCAGCAATGTTCTTCGCAAATAGCTTAAAAACTTCAGTCAATCAATGCGCTTTGAATTAAACATAATACGACTCTTTGTAATAACTTAAAGACAACTTGCAAACAAAATAAATTGAGTAGGGGGTGGCGCACCGATTACCTAATCGCTACGTAACAATGGAATATATGACGTCATAATTAAAAGTTTTTAAAAATTACTCCAAAAGACTCGAAATATACACCAGGTGTATATAGTTAAGACTATGATTAAGAATGAGTATGACAGGTCTCTTTTCTTAAAAAATTGCTGAAAGTGTCACCACAATGCTTCTCTCGGCCTACATCAGTGTTTCCCAACCTTTTTGCCGTCGTGTACCAAAATAACGTCATGCGTTGAACGCGCGTACTACTAATTTATTTTAATCAAATTTGGGTGTAAAGCATAGACAATTCTAGGTCTAACCACTTCAAAATAACGCTAAAAACTTACAAAAAGCAATTTTAACGGACTTAACAATAAAAACCAGATACACAAAATAATTTAATGCGATTTTTGATTTTGTTTGTTGTCAACCAAAAGATCGATACGCGGTTTAGTAGATTCGCTGATAGCACATCGAAAATCTTATCAGTTTTGCTTTAGGGGCAACTAGCGCATAGGGGCAACTTAGCGCATAGGGGCAACTAATCGGTTTCGCTTTCTTGATTTTATGTTTAGAAAGGTCGGAAATCCTTGCTCACATTCCCACGTTGATGGAAATATTAACAACTGTGAAACAGCACGAGAGGACAGCGTAGGGTATGATGCAGCAACGTCAAGCCAGAAGTTAATAGCAGGACGATCTCTATGTCTTATCTTTACATCATTGTCCTCTTGCAAATCTACTAATTCTTCCTGCTCACCGGTTCCAACGGCCAAGTCGTGTGGAGTAACTGAAAAGGGATTTGTTATGTACTCATAACTGGGCGCTTCTAAAAAGTACTGTTCCAATTCCTCTTTTAGTGATACAAGATGACTAGCAATTTCTTCAGAAAAAGAACACTTCCTCATTAAAGATGACACTTGAACATCCCAAATTGATTGTTTTCTGTGAACATCCCAAATTGATTGTTTTCTGTGTTCCTCTTCCACAAATCCAATTTTCGAACGAAACACCTAGCTTTGAAAAGAAATCTACGATTGACCCATTTCGTCCTTGAAGCGATAGATTCATGATATTGAAAGCTTCAAAAATGTCTGAAAGGTATGCTAATCTTTGAACAAATTTGTCGTTTTCAAGATCCTTGGAAAACTCGTGACCCAACTCTTTAAAAAGCAATAGCATCTCGTTCTTCATTTCGAACAGACGTTTAGTAGCATTCCGCGAGAAAGCCAACGAACTTCGGTGTGATAAAGAAGGCTGGTATGTTCCGAGCCTAGGTCTTCACACAGCTGCTTAAAAAGCCGGGTATTTAAGGCTGATTTTCACTACTTGTTTTAAACAAGCTAACATCTGCACAGGCAGCACTTTTGTGCATAGGGCGAAACTACGAATAAAACAGTGAACAGACGTGACGTTCGGCGAAACAGCTTTAACATACGACTAAAACCCAGACCTACAACCAAGCATTGGGGGAGCGCCGTCTGTGCTACACCCAACAAGATTTTTCCAGTCTAGTCCATTTTTCTTAAAAAACTATCCAAGATATCAAAAATATCCTTCCCTTTTGTTAGTTGTAGAAACTTCGTGATTCAGTAGTAAATCAGTTTTCATTATATTCGCCTGCGCATAACGGACATAAACAAGTAATTGACAATAATTGGTAATATCTGTTGATTCATCCAATTGTATTGCAAATCCAAACTTTGATTCCTTTGTCTCTGCTAGTATTTGGTCGGCGACATCATCTGACATTTCCTCAATTCGGCGCTTCATCGTATTATCCGAAAGGGAAACAGCATTGAACTTTGCGACTGCTTGCTCTCCGAAAACTCGCTTCACTAAAATTTTAGCTCCAGGCAGAATAAGAGACTCTGCAATAGTATGAGGTTGTTTTTGTTTGGCCACTAAAAGAGCAATCTCAAAAGAAGCCGCAACAACATCTGCACTTTTCTGCTGCATTTGGCTCGTTTTATCCATACGTTGACGCTTAAAGGTTGTCAGCCAATCGCTGAAAGTAGCTCTTGTCTGCGTTCATTTTATTCAGGTGATTCCTTTCCAAATGGCGCTTTAGCAAACTAGGCTTCATAGCCGCATTACAAAGCGTTTTTGGCAAACTACACACTGTGATAGAATTTCCGCTTTGTGTTCAATTGAGGTAAAGCCATACTTAATATATTTTGGATCATAATATCGCTTGAAATGACTGAAGCGGCCAAATTTAACTTTGCGTATGCTATTCTTCAGTTTTGCCAAAATTACTTAACAAATTTTTGCGAAAACTTGCTGCACGTGCTGCAATACTCACTGCTCACTGTGATTCAAAAGTTTCTTGATGTGACAAACGGCAAAAACGCTCTTTATTACGTCATAGATCTCATTTATTGCTGATTTAAGACTAGTTGGAATAGAAAATTACAAACTGAAAATAAAAAACTAACCTTCAAAAAATAATCAACTCGCGTACCACCTGATAGACCTTCGCGTACCACCGGTTGGGAATCACTGGCCTACATCATCTGGGAAGCACAGTCAGTTATGTGATATAATTAGGCTGACCAGATTAAATTCTGACAAAAACGGGACATTTTGGAAAAAAAAACGGGACATTATGACAGAAAAAAAAGCAAAAAAAATGGAGAAGTGCGAGATCCATTAGCTCAGTCCCTTGCCGTACAAAACAGCCGAACGCGAAAAGAGTGTACGATTACAAGTTACAACCTTGTCCTGAAACATGAATGTTAATCGATTAAAAAAAAATAAATTATTTTTAAATTCGTCTGAAACATGAATAAGGCTTGTATTGTAGTGTTAACTCTAAAATCAGCTAATCTTTATAACATGTCAAAAATATAAAGAGAAAAGTCATAGAGCAGCATTGTAAATACAATTTGCAGCAAAATATTAAACACGAAAATAAACCAAAAATGTTGCAGGTCATCCATCACTTATATTTTTTTGATAAAGCGATCTTTCGCAGCATATTCATATCTTTTAAGACTTTGTGGTAAAACTTGTCGCATTCCATGTCATTGTTTTATCTCACGATTAGCATTGCTTTCATTGTTTCCACACTTAATCTCGATTTCTCCTTTGTCCACATATTATTCATAACAGAAAATATTCTCTCAACTGGAGCTCTACTTTCTGGAAGGCATAGGATAAATCCTACAACATTACAAAAGTCTTGAAAATCTAAATGTTTTTCGCGCATTTCTCGAAATATGTGTAGCCATCTATCCGACACAGGAAGATTTTCTTCATTCCATTCATCAACATGCCTCTCAGCTATAAGCTTTATTAAGACCCACTGATCAAATAAACGAGTTTCTTCAGCTTGTACACAAGAAAGGATTCGTGGTTAATACTGTCACCAATCTCCTTTCAAGCAGGCGTCTTATTTAAAAGAATCCACTTGAACTTATCTGTGTTTCCCAAGCTGCATATCCATTTATCAGCATACTGTAAGCTGGTATCATAAAAAGATTCAACTACTTCAAAAAACTTCTCTTCAGCGATTTCTTTCGATTCCACTAAAATTTCAAGTTGCTTTTTGACATCTGTTCCGTTCCTAAAAATCGCCCAAATTATGTAGATTCACAATCTCATAAAAAATATCTTTGATTTCGCTTTGGTCCGGCTCAAATAGCCGAAGAAATAACAGTTTTATGAGCAATTTAAATAATTTATTTTTATTTACAAGAAAAAATGGCAACACCGCTTATTTTTCACGAAATTTAAAGTAATTTCCAGAACTATCCGATTGACCTGTTTTGATTATGACGTAATAGTTGTTTGCTTTGGAGAATGTCAGAACATTCGAGTAATCTTACTGAATGGTATAAATACGATTCGCTGAAAAGCAGTATTATTAAATAATTGGATGTTTCGTTGTGGTAACTTAAAATTGGAAAATTGTTAACTGTGTGAAGTCATAGTTTTTGAACGCAAGTCTTTGGTGGTCTACGTGATTGTGAAGAATTAAGCTATTGAGCTTTAACCTGTTGCTTTGATTTATACTATTCGGACTCCTAAGTGGATTGGAGCATATTTCTTAATAAAGAAGATATTGTAGTAGTCTGAGCTGTGATTTAGCTAGACTATATTTTTGCTGTCGCTGGTTCGAAGGTTAGATCCAGCAAGAAGATTAAGAATTATCGTTTAGTAGACACCGAGATTGTGTTATTGGCGAGGCCTTCTTAGCAGGCGCCAAAAAAGGTAGACGATTAAACAACGTACTAAGTTACCAAATAAATTCTACAAAATTTCAAAAAACTTTTTAACATCGGAACAAAATTTAAAAAACTTTTCAAAATTTAGAAAACTAAAATTTGTGGAAGTAACAAAATTTCAAAAACTATTTACTAAATTTCTCCAAAATTTCAAAAACTTTTCGCAAGGTTAACAAGCAAATTTCAAAAGATTTTTCACAAGCTAACAAGTAAATTTCAACAAGTAAAGTTTTAAGAAGATCAAGTAAATTTGTTATATAAGAAGAGCTCTTAAATTGAATAACCTACTTTGAAATAAACTGTTGGTAAAATTGCTTAATTTAATTGAACTGTGTGAAAAGAATAATTTAATTTGAAGACTCCAGAGGGGAATTGCAAGAAAATTCCTCACAACTAAAGGTACCGTGGAATTTGGATTTTCTTTTATTTAGCTGTGAACTGGTAGTTTATTAATTTGTGGTAATTGTATTTTATTTCATTTGGTGGTGTATTTATTGTTAAGATTTTTAGCTATGTCTAGTAAAGATATTGACGTAGGGCTGCCCGATGTTGGCCTGTCTGGTTTGGGGTTAGATGAGGTTGTCCCGGGAGGGGTGCAGGTTGGTACTCGCTTAGGTATGACCACTAGATCTATGGCCAGGGGGGTAGATAATGATGGGATTATTGACCCAGAGGATAGTGTCTCCAACTTGGGGTCTAGAGCTTCATGTACCTCTGTTTTGTCTGAAGCACAAATTGAAATTCAACGGCAGATGGAGACTAATCGCATCATGGCTGATTTAAGGTTAGCCAAACTGGCTCGGGAGGAAAAGCAAGCACAACTGGCCCAGGAGGAAAGGCAGGCACAACTAGCCCGGGAGGAAAGGCAGGCACAACTGGCCCGGGAGGAGAAAGAGGCAGAGCTCAAGGCGGAGCTGGCCTTAAAAGAGGCAGCATTAAAGGCTGAATTTTTAAAGAAGGACTTGGAATGCCGTAAGTCACGGTCTGGTTCTCAAGTCAGTTCAAGGCGGTCAGCCCACACCAGAACCGATTTTCTTGAAACCCATGGTGGGTATTTGAATACTAATAGTCAGCAAAGTAAGGCTGTGATCTCTGGTGGTGGTGGTGAAACTGGTGATGTGTTACTCCCCAAGACTGCTGTCCGGGAGAATTTAACCTTGCAGAAGTTTTCTGACTCAAATAATTTGCTAGGTAGCAATGATAGGTCTCTGCGAGGCAATGTGGCTTTTGGGGCCGCCCAAAGTGTGCATCCTGACTTTCAGAACTATGTAGTTTCCCCTGGTGTGCCGACTGGTCGGGCAGAGACATGCCCTAAAAATTGTAATCCATCTGGTGTTAATGCTGTTGAATATGATGGTGGTGTTAAAAATAAGTATGCTAGTGCTGCCTTACCTGCTGTTACGAATGCTAGATCTTGCAATGTTGGTGGTTTAAATTGGAATAATGGATTGTCTCCTGTGCAGTCAGGCTCGACTCAGCAGGACAGTTTCTTTCAATATCAAAATTGTCGTACTTTCATAGATAAGGCGTCTTTGATTAATTACAACGGAAGTAATATGCCATATATTTTCTTTCATAATTGCATTAAGGCTTTAATGGATAGTTGTCCGTTCGAAAATTCACGTTTAACTTTGTTGCAAGCTGCTTGTGTTGGACTTGCTGGCCAAAATATTGCTAATCTGGTTGCTGACACACCTGGCCTGTCTGAGGCTAGGCGCATTGAAATGTCTCTTGAAAGATTGTCGCAGAGATTTGGTGTTAGAGGTGGTTTTTATGCTGAATCGGAAATCCGCAAGTTTCGGTATGGTGATAAATTAAAATCAGATTCGGCCTTTGCGCTAAAAGAATTTAAAGACCAATTGTCTCAATGTTTGCTCTACGCCAAAGCTTATAATCAACCAGATAAAGTAGAAGGTCGATTTGTATTGGATTTGGCTAAGCGTTTGCCGGATGTAACTAAAAAAGAGTTCTTAAAGTTTTTGGCAAATCGGTTTGGACACACAAATGAGCCTAGTTTTGAAAGCTTATTTGAATTTATAACTGAAGAAGAATCTTACAAGTCGACAGATTTTGGTATTTCACTTCTAAATGCTTCAAGTGAATTGCGCAAATTTGAAAAGCCCCATGATAAAAGTAAAAAGGCTTGCCCAGTAAGACAAACTTCCGTTAAATCACCTAATCTCCCAAGAAGGTCTGATATAAAGGATAAACAGAAGAAGTCTCCAACTACTAATAGTCGACCAGAGCATCCTATGTGCATCTACTGTTCTTCGAAAGGGCTGGTTGAGCATCATTATCTGTCAAATTGCTCTGAATTTTTGCGTTTGACACCTATTGATCGCAAAGATGTAATTGTTAAATCTGGTCGGTGCTTGAACTGTCTGCGTAAGCATTTTGTTAAAGATTGTTTTGCCCCCAATAGCTGTAGAAAATGTGGAGCTGCATATAGTAGAAAGCACTCTCTCTTGTTGCATGATGCCTTTGTTACACCATCTCAAGCATGTGAGAGTGGTGATAACACTTCAGAACCTTCAGTTACTGTGCGCAAAGTTGGTATTGGGAGTGTGAAGGCTGCCTTTAGTCGTGTCACTGCTGCCCGCATAATGAACCCTGTAAATGATAAAAGCAGGTTGGTGTATGTACAGCATGACCCAGGGTCACAGGTTACTCTGGTCTCAAACAAGCTGGTACAAGATTTAGGTCTAACTGCATTTGATAATGTTTCATTTGAAATGCAAACAATGACTAGTTGCAAGGCTACCACGGCAGATTTAGTCAAGTTTAATGTGCAGTCATTGCATACTGGTGAGATCTTTGGTAATGTGGTGTCAGTGGTCAATGAACCTTGGAGCGATGATGAAAATACTTTGCCTCATAAACAGGACTTGAGTGTGTATGAGCACTTTAATGATATTGAAATTGTTTGCTTGGATAATTGTCATAGTGTGGATGTGTTACTGGGCAATGACAATGCCCATCTTATGTATGCCAAGCAAGAACGAATGGGCAAGAGTCAAACTGACCCACATGCACTACTTTCTCCATTAGGCTGGTTAGCTTTTGGAGGAAAAACATCTTTAAGTGAGGTACCTGTCAAAGTCTTAAGAGCCAATGTTGAAGACAAGCAAAGCAAGACATTAAGCTTGCAACAGGCTATTGACAGAAAAGATGCAGAAATTGCTGAATTGCGTAGTGTTGTTAAAGATTTATCTGTTGAAGATGAGATACCTCAATGGTCTCGCACTGATACTATTGCCAGTCAATTGGTAGAGCCCTCCATAAAGGTAAAAGATGACTGGTTTGAGATTCCCGTACCTGTGGTTGAGAAAGCAACATTGCCTAATAACTTTGAGTTAGCACACGAGCGACTGTCTGCCCTGCATAAGAAGGCCCTTCGGCAACCTGATCTTAAAGAATTTTTAGTTGAATCTATGGCAGAAATGCAGTCCAATAATTACATTGAACGTGTGCCTGATGCTGATTGTGCGAATGACCAAAAATGGTATCTACCTTATTTTGTTACCTCTCAAGTTAAGAAGTGTATAGTGTATGATGGAAAGGCCAAGTTTAAGGGAACCTGTGTGAATGATATTATTATGTCTGGACCTGATCTTCTAAACCCCTTGCTGCATGTTTTAACCAGGTTTCGCTTAGGTAAGTATGCTTTGATGTCAGATGTCACAAAGTGTTTTTTCCAAATTCAGTTGCCGGCTTCCCAAAGAGACCTATTTCGCTTGCTGTGGTTTGAAAACAATGATGTAGAAAGAGGTAAGTTGGTATCCTACCGTTTTCGAGTCCATCCTTGGGGCATCAAAAGTAGCCCCTACATTGCCTGTCTTGCATTTAAGAAGCTTGTTGAGGAAAACCCCACATGTGCTAGTGACATGACCCTTCAAAATATACTGCAGAACATGTATATGGATGACCTTATTTTTTCAGTAGATAGTTTAGAGAGTGCACAGACAATCACAAATGAGGCAGTGAGTCTATTTAAAAGTCGTGGATTTAAACTTGTTAAGTGGAGCACAAATAGGGACACTATGAGTGTTTTGTCCTCTTTAGGTCCTGAACTTTTGTCAGCTTCTATAAGAGAATTAGACTTGTGTGGTGAAGAGCTAGCCTTGCCTTCTGCCAAAACCTTAGGCTGTGTCTGGGATCCTGACTCAGATGAGTTGCGTATTGACTGTTCATTAAAGCCTCTTGGTAAGTATACACGTAGAACCATGCTCAGTCAATTAGGACAGAATTTTGATCCACTGGGATTTGGGTCCCCTTTCTTTATTAAAGCACATTTGATATTGCAGCAGTTGGCTATAGATAAGTATGATTGGGATACAAAAGTCCCAGATGAGATTGATAAAGAGTGGGATGCATGGCTGCATTCACTTTCATTGCTGCAGAGTTTTTTGCTTCCCCGGTTTACAGACTTACGAGGGCCAGTAAGTACCATTTATTCTGATAATGGAACTACATTCCAAGCTGCAGCCAAAGTGCTGCCAAAATTGCTTGAGTCTACAGAATTGAAAAATTCACTTCGTAAAAAAGGTATCAACTGGGAATTCATTCCCCCCTATGCACCCGCACAAGGTGGGGCTTGGGAAACTATGGTGAAGCAAATCAAGCATGTGATTGCTAATATACTTGAAAAGTCACAACGCAGACCCAGCTTTGTAGAATTGCTGACATACGTGGGAAGTGCCACCAAGATTGTAAATGATCGACCTTTGACCCCCTTAAGTGATGACCCTAGAGACTTTACAGCAATAACCCCTGCCTCACTCTTAACTCCCTATTCAAGCCCATATTGTGTGGTAGGTTCACCACAACACAAAGACAATTTAAGGAGAGACTATCGCTTTAATATCTCTCTTAGTGATCAGTTTTGGAAAAAATGGCTGGAGTTTTACCTACCTTGGCAACAGGGGAGAAAGAAGTGGTTGAAAATGGCACAGAACCTAACTCCAGGCCAATTGGTAATCTTAACCTCAATGGAAGATGTATCAAAACGAGGCAAATACCAACTTGGGAGGGTGCATGAGGTCATTCCCCAGAGTAGAAATGGAAAGCAAATTGTGCGTAGAGTTAAAGTTGCCACTACTAGTACAGATAAAAGCACTGGTGATGTCAAAGTGGTTTATGTATTAAGGGACCTTTCTTGTATTGCCCCAGTAGACTGCCCCTTAGATAGCTGAATTTTCAACTTGGCAAGGCTGACGGAGGGCAGACCCTGCCATAATATTTTTACTCTTGTGTTGTTATTTCCTGTGTTTTTGTTTATTTATGTGCTTTGCTTATTGGGTTTTCTATTGGAAGAATAAGACGTTCCTGTTGATAGTAGAAGACATTAGCTGTAGCCTATGCTATTTTGGCCCTATTTACATGTAATGAATCTGAGATATTGCTGCTTAAATTGTAAAAGAAAGCTGTGTACTACTTCTGCCCTGGTGATTCATAAATGCTGACTTTGAAATTGAATTGTTGATTTGAACCAGGCAATAAGTTGCAGCAAATATAAACTACTCATGTTTCTGTTATTCACATTTGTGCTGTATACAAGATATTGATTACAATTGGCTGCAGTGTTAAAGTTAGTGTATTTCATTTATTTATTGTGCTGTGTTTCTTTTTTATTGAGTATTGAGTTAAGTGAAGTTGTGTATTTGTACATCGAATTCAAGTGTCTTTGTGATTTGTTAAGTTGCGATTTTTCGAACTTCATTTGTGTTTGAAATTTGACAACTGTGTGTCAAATTGGGGCCGCTTTGTTCCGTTCCTAAAAATCGCCCAAATTATGTAGATTCACAATCTCATAAAAAATATCTTTGATTTCGCTTTGGTCCGGCTCAAATAGCCGAAGAAATAACAGTTTTATGAGCAATTTAAATAATTTATTTTTATTTACAAGAAAAAATGGCAACACCGCTTATTTTTCACGAAATTTAAAGTAATTTCCAGAACTATCCGATTGACCTGTTTTGATTATGACGTAATAGTTGTTTGCTTTGGAGAATGTCAGAACATTCGAGTAATCTTACTGAATGGTATAAATACGATTCGCTGAAAAGCAGTATTATTAAATAATTGGATGTTTCGTTGTGGTAACTTAAAATTGGAAAATTGTTAACTGTGTGAAGTCATAGTTTTTGAACGCAAGTCTTTGGTGGTCTACGTGATTGTGAAGAATTAAGCTATTGAGCTTTAACCTGTTGCTTTGATTTATACTATTCGGACTCCTAAGTGGATTGGAGCATATTTCTTAATAAAGAAGATATTGTAGTAGTCTGAGCTGTGATTTAGCTAGACTATATTTTTGCTGTCGCTGGTTCGAAGGTTAGATCCAGCAAGAAGATTAAGAATTATCGTTTAGTAGACACCGAGATTGTGTTATTGGCGAGGCCTTCTTAGCAGGCGCCAAAAAAGGTAGACGATTAAACAACGTACTAAGTTACCAAATAAATTCTACAAAATTTCAAAAAACTTTTTAACATCGGAACAAAATTTAAAAAACTTTTCAAAATTTAGAAAACTAAAATTTGTGGAAGTAACAAAATTTCAAAAACTATTTACTAAATTTCTCCAACATCCGAAGTTACAAATCTTCCTTGTTTTTTAACTTTAAATTGTTCAACAAGTTTTCACTGGTCATAGCTACTTCTGTAGCTGAAATATTACCTTTTTCAATCTGCCCAATGCATGCTTGAAAAGTAGACACTTGGTCTCTGGCAAAAGATAACCACAATTTCAAACAGGGATTTTGAAAAATGTTTCTCAGCATGACTGGGCATTTTTCTTGAGAAAGAAAGTATGCACGAAGCCCATCAAACATGCTTAAGATTCTTTCTATTGACGGACCCAAGGACAAAAATCTTGTATTTCCATGTTGCAACACTTTATTGTAATTGTTTCCTGTAAATTCACAAAAGCTTTTTAGTTATTCTACTCTGACACTGTATATATAAAAGTATTTGTACACTTTCACAGCAAAACATTCAATATCGATTGGCAAACAGTCAACAGCACACTGCAAGCAATTGTGTATTATGTGTGCTCCGCAACCAATACCAATAATTTTTCTCTCCAGTTCAGCTTCAAGTTTCCTCCATACATTGTTTTTGCCAAGTCTTCTACAGCCACCAAAATTGGTGTTCGTGTTATCTGCGCACAAAGCAACAATTTTGTTGCGCAAGTTGAATTTTTGAATTACTTTTTTCAGCATATCACACTGCAAATCAGATGTTTCACCAGGTAAGGAAACAAAATCTATAATTTTATCTACAATTCCCCTAAAAAATATCTTACAACAATTGGAAAAAGTTTGATGTCTTTTTTGTTAGAAGCGTCAAAACTGAGGGTAACGCTCTTCGCTTCATGTAAGTCTTCTATCACTTCTGTCATTACATGTGGTGCCAATACATTGCAAATTATTGCTTGCGATTTAGTACGTGCTGAAGAAAATTTAGGTTCAACAGTGGTCTTTATTAGTTTCGACAAGCAGTCATTGGCACAAAAGCTTTGACCATGATGCACACCGTGATAGGCTATGACAGCTTCAATTGCTGCAATTTTACGGCTTTCAGTGTCATCACTGTGTGTAACGAAGTACGAGCTGATGTTTCCCGCAGAAGCCATAGCTTTTTCAGCTTCCTTGTGTTTTTGACTTTGCAAATGCTGATTGATGTCGCTTCTATCTCCATGTGAAACAGAAAAATGGGCGTTACATTGCTGACATACAACTTTAGTTCTATCTTTACGCAGCCTATCAAATTTGATAAACTTGAATTCTTTCTTGAGATCGTCATTAAATGTACACTTGCGCTTTTTTGACATTTTTACACTTCAACTATACTCTAAAACTAAATTTAAATTTCAACTAAATGAGCACTGAATGGTAGGCGATAGATAACAAAAGTATTCATTTAACCAATAAGAATAATAACAATGAACGAAAGACTATTTTGTTGCACTAATTAGTGATTTCATATCATAATATTATGGTAACTAGGCTAGCCTAGTTAAAATTGCAGCAAGATACTATAGATATCTACAACAGACGTTAAATGCTTCTTTTTTACGACAATCGAGCGCTCCTATGTTAAAGCGGTTTTCACGAAACCACGCGATAATCTTACAAAATGATTAAAAAACGGGACATTTGACAAAAAGTCGGGACACTCAAAATCAGGTGAAAATACGGGACTGTCCCGTTCAAAACGGGACGTCTGGTCACCCTAGATATAATTATCACAGAGGAGATTCGATGCAATATTGTGTTAGATTTGGTCAGCTGGGTGATCAAATCCTAATCTTGATGTAAAAGCGCTTTGTCAACTAGGTGTATTCTAAATAAAATAGGTTGGTTACAGTAAAATCATTGTAAAAACTTATTCTTCTTAAGATGTTTATATATTTTTACTAAGAAATTGCTTGCCTGTGTAGCGACCCCGCTACATTTTGGTGACCCGACAGAAAGAACAGCAATTTCAGTTGGAATAGAAAACAAGCTTTAAACAAACAAAACAAGAAAAAAAAACAAAAAACAGCTGGACTGCCTTCACCCATCAGCAGTTTGAGTTATAAAAAAAAAAAGAGAGTTGAGACAGAATAAAGTCTGGACGTATTTATTTTATATGTAGTAGGCTTACAACAAGTTAGCAAACCAAACAAATATACGGATATATAGCAAGTTAGCCGCTACACCTGTATTAAAAACCAAAAGAAATCAAAATTAAAAAACATACAAATAGCGTTTGTATCTTTGAAACACAACCAAAACAAATGAGATTGATGTACTGACTCGATTGGTGCCAAAAGTGAATTCGAGAGAGAAAGAGAATGATTTTTTTCTTCTCTCGTTTAGTTGTTGACCTGAAACGATTTTTTAAGCAATCGCTCAACCGTTATGTTCTCCACCAATCAGTGCCAGTTTAATCGCTAAGCTTTAACGATCAGCTGAACGGTTACGCAGCGTCATAACCAAACAATAAGCGACTTCGTTGGACATTTAAACTTTACTCGTGTTCTGGCAAAAAGCAAGTCTACGCTTGTCTATAAAATTCGTTAAATGGTTGTTACTCAAGGACTGCTGACAGCCTCCCACAACTTGCAAGTATTTTTCAGTTTTTGCTTTTGAAACAGTTGTTGCAAAAAGCTAAGTTCAGTTTGCAAAGTCTTTTTAAATGTTATCTTCTATGAGAAAAGGAGTGTCGGCAGAAAAAGCACTTGAAATTTTATGGAATGAGGAGAATGAAATTTATTCCAGCGCAATAAGCGATACTGATAGAGAAGATACATTTGAAAATAGAATTGTAAGAAACGGTGCGTATAACTCAAGATCATTAAATTATTACTACAAAAAAAGTTTATTATTTGGCATGTAAACACTAGTTTCAATTTTTGTATTTACAGTTTACTTTTCATGTAATTCTTTTTTTGAGGTGTCTAATTTATTTTTTTGGTCAAATAGTTTTTCGATTGATTTTGAACACAATCGACTACGAAACGATGAAAATAAATACAAAAATGAATTTTATTAAAAACAATCAGAAAATTTATTTTTTTGAAAAACCTTGAAATTTTGGATAATGATTTCTAATTTTAATAATAAAAAGAATGGCTAAACTTTTTGTGTACTATTTAAAAATAAAACCACAGAAAAAGTTTAAATTATGCAAGCAGCTTGGTCAAGAGCAGTTCTTCGCAACCGGTGGATCGCCTAACGAACACAGGTGTACCCCGGAAAAACGGCGATATAAGCATACCGCGTACCGCAAGTTCGACTCACCAGAAAATCAAAATATTAATTAATTCAAAATTAAATTTGCATGACAAAATTACTTGGATGCTTCAGCAAGAAATTGATATTTTAGTCGAGTTAGCTAAATGAAGACTTTTTTGTGATCTTCTCTTCGATTTCAACGTAAATCTTAAATGAAAAACCGGGATCAGCCAGGCAATCCGTTTTGGTCTTCGTGAGGCCTTCACCCCGCGGTAGATGTGCTAGAGTACCGTTCGACGAACGAAATGCTTTCGGTTCAACTCTTACTGTCATCATGTTGTTTGCCCAAATAGGAGAGGTTATTTTTTTCTACATGATTTCATATTTTTCCTCACAACATTTTATTTGGAAATCTTAGTAAACACTCATTTTTTCGATGCAAATAAAGACAAATAAGAATTTAATCAGAGGGCATTATGCTAAGATGTCCGAAACAGAACGGTCAAATTTTATAGTACCGCTGATTTCGTGGAAATCAAGAGGATAAGTTGCAGATACAATGATTAAAATGAAAGTCAAAAACGTTCCTATGCTTTTTTAATAATATATCTGTCGTAAATGTGGTTATTTTAAAAAAGCAATACAAATAAATTATAAAACATTTATGAAATGATATTCGATATCTGTAAATCTAGCTATTTATAATCTGACAAAACAAAATTATTTTTCAATATTATTAGCAGTAATTAATTGTAGCTTAATAGTATAAGAGCATATGAAGACTCTTAATTTGAGCATGGTCAAAACCTTTAAAAAATTCCGCAAGACTGACTGCATCGTCTTGTAAAAAAGCATTTTGACTTTTATGACACAAAAAAACGGATTTAATTCAAATTTTTATTCAATTTTGCAGATGATTCTGGAAATTACCTTCTTGGTACCAAAACTTCATCAACATCAGCGGTAAGCATCGTAAATAAAAACAACAGATGAAGTGAGACTATTTGGGTAACTACAAACTTTTTATTCTTTAGCGCAAAAAGAATTCAAAAGCAAAAACAATAAAGTAACACTATACGTATAGTCAGGCTAAGCTCTTCGCAGACATCAAAAAAGCTCGTAGAGACACCAAAAATATGCAGTTTTCGTGAAAATTTAGAGGAAAAATCTGATTACCGGTTCCTTTCTCTTGGTTACACAATAGGTCATAAAATATCAATTTTCGAAACACTTTTCTTTAAAATTGAAATTGATACTTTACTAGCTAAAACATATATAGGCTTAGTATGTTTAAGGCAAATCTTGTCATTTTTTTTAGTTTAAGCCGTATTCTAATCTTCTGATATTCTCTTCAACTTTGCAGAAAAACAAGGGTCAAAAATCAACAAGTTTCACTGAAAAAAATTCAAGTTTAAACAAACTTTCCGTCAAACCCGGTTTATCTGCAAAAGCTTTTACTTGCCCGGTTTGTTTGGAATCTTTTCTCGAAGTAATTAGCTAATGTTTTGCTTTGTTTTGTTTTTGACTATAAACAACATTCAATTAAAATGCAACTGTAAGAAAAATACATTTTGAATCAAAATTAACTGAAGATCTGCAATGTCTTTTTCACGTGTATTTGATTAAAATCGAAAGATTAATTATAAGTTAATTATACTTATAACAATGATAACATCGCTTCAGTTCAACCGCGCTTTTTTACATGGTTGGCATGGTTTGTCAGGGCGGTTGGCACATGCTAAATAGAATATGACAAGTCGGTATTAACTATTTAACAATGTTTGAGTAAATTGAATAGTTTATAGTCTTGGGTGAGAAAGGCTCCCAATAAATATATTGGCCAGGATTCCAGCCTCAGATGCGGAAGGTTCCGTTTTGCTTCTTTTTTTGTCCTATTATTTTTCTAACAAAGAGTCCATTATAAGTAAGGGCTTGTTTCCACCACAAGCGCTGGTGGGAGTATTGGTTGTTTGTTTTATTAATTTTTTTGCTTTACTTAGCGCTTAAGCGCGGAAAGAAGTAAAAAAATCAATAAAATAAACAAAGAATACTTCCACCAACGATCATAGTGGAAACGAGTCTTAATAAGTTTTTTAATTTTTCGCTATTCTATTTGCGGCTCTAAAGTTTGAATAAATCCAAAATTTTTTAAATTAAATATTCCTACGTAATGAATCTTTTTGAGTGTAGCCTATTATGTACATTTTAAAAACGCATAAAACATAAATAAAAAACTAGAAAAAATTGGGACCGACGATATATGTTTCTACGTTTACCATCGAAAAACAGCAAAAACTTGTGCAAGTAAAGATCGACGAAAGTTAGTTCAATATATTTTGTGAAATCAGATTTCCGAGTCAAAATAAATTGTGCAACCCATGCCAAGTGCCATAACCAAACACGACCATAAGGAAAATCAGTGAAATTTTTTTCATCAGCAATCTGTTACAAATCAGCATCAAACGAACAATAATGGCTTGAAATCTCGAACGTCGATAAAGGGCCATTTCCACCAGGAGCTTGAAGAGAAGCATTCTTTGTTTGCTTTATTGATTTTTTTACTTCTTTCCGGGCTTAAGCGTTAAGCGAAGCAAAAAATGAATAAAAAAGCAAAAATACTCCATTCTACGTTTGTAGCGGAAACGAGTCTTTATCATTCAAGTCAATCGGGAACCGTAGAGCTTATGGTAGTTCCGTGAGAGCAACTAACTGGTAAACAAATCACTACTCGAAAACAAATGACGTCATCGATTTTGTGTGTTTAATTAATCCTATATTAAGGCTGCTGTCTCTTGGAAATAAAAAAAGATTTTTTGTTTTTTAAAGTTTGGAGAAAAGTCTTTGTGCTTAAAATTAACACTCCACACAGTATGGACGCTATTGATGCAAAATAGCGTCCATACTGTGTGGAGTGTTCTGACGCTCAGCATCTTATTCACTAACCTAATAAATTGTGAAACTATGAACTTGGAAACTCTTATTTTATTCTCTGTTATTCTCTGTTTATTGGGCTCGGTGAAAACACTGTTCTTTATTAATAAAAATAGTTTTCAGCTTTTTTTTGTATTTTTTAAATTTTGAATAGAAAATTGCCATCAATTAAAAATTTAGATCGTATTAAGTTCCTTTAGCCGCTCCGACTTTTGTTTGGATTCATATTTTCGAAACGAGTTAGCTGCAATAAAATAAACGGTTTCAGCATCAGATGAAAGTTTACAAAATATTTCCAAAGCATTGGCGAAAAAGAGCTGATGCTGATATATTGGTTTTCCATATTTGGTTTAACATTGGCATTAATTCAATTGTTAGTTTGAATGTACTTCAACTTGATCGCATCAAACAAGTTGAAATTCGAAGAAACTGTTATTACTCTACCGCTGAAACAGCTAATGCTGTTCACGTATTACAGCTGCAGTCCTATAACTTTTCATTTATAGATAATACTTCTTTTAGTATGCGGAAAAAAGTTTATATCATTCTTCAAAAGTTTTATGAGCCTGAAGCGGAATGTCAACGTGCAGATTTACAGTTTTAGAACTTTCTTTTTATATTTTACTGCTGTTATAGATGTTTCCTTAAACTTCGCCATCAATTTTTTACAGCCTTAAGGCTCATTTTCACTACGAGCATGGAATGGGGCATTCTTTGTTTCTTTTATTAATCTTTCCGCACTTAAAATCTAAGCGAACGCTAAGCGAAGCAAAAAGATCAATAAAACAAACAAAGAATACTCCATTCAAAGCTCGTAGAGGAAACAAGACCTTAATATGCAGCAACAAAGACTTTTTAATTTATTGTGAACAAGTATTAATACACTGGACTGCTTTTAATTTTAGATTCTTCAATCGGGAAGAGAGCTTTCTTCTACAGTTTGCGGACACGTCTTTTGTCGTGATTGCTTGACGCTTGCAATAAAATCGAATTGCAAATGCCCCAGTTGTCGAAGAAAACTTGACGACGCGAAGTTGCACCCAATATACTTGTCAATAAGTTTGGAATAAATCTTTTGTCAGTACTTTACCGTTCTATGGCATGAGCCACAGGAAACTATTTCTTCGTGGAGAAAAATGACATAAGACATTAAAGATGGAAAATCGACAATATTCTTTAATATTCGTAAAGAAAAAGGACACGAAAGAAAGCATTTTTAAATATTGTGTGTGCAATGTGCGTTATAGAACTTTTATCACAATAGTATGCTTCGCTCTCCACGTACTATGTTATGACATTGTAGCAAGTAGCTATTGATAATATTTTTTATACGACAATTCCTGTATTGCTGTGATTGTAAACTCCAATATGGACGGTATACAGTCTTTACCAAGCTGATACTGACCCAACGATTGAAAATATGTCTGGATTTTTTTGTCTGATACGGAACTTGCACTTCGTCATACCGTAGATTTAGTAAAGTTAGCACAAATTTTTTTTTTTTTGTAAGGTTTTTACACAACAGATCTTTTGTTAAAGATAAAAGATTAGAAGAAAGATGGCAACTTAACTTTGTTTGAATTAGATAAACTGTTTGCTTGTCATCAATCTAGCAGATCAAAAATTTAATGAAATTTAAACCAAAGCATAGACGTTGATGAATCCGAGCACCAACCAAAGGGATCTGTAATCTTTAGCAATTTGTGCAATTTACTTACACAAGTTTGAATTAATTCGCGCGACTTAAAGTTTTGAAACACTTTAGTTAATTTAAAGTTTAAATCGAATAGCAAAAAAGTTATCACCTTACTCTCGATAATATTTGTAGTCTTAATAAATTTTTGTACACTCCATAAATATTTTCTGCTTTCTTTGAACAGGGATAAGACAGCTTATCATGACGGAGATTTGATGCTTTATCACCTCACACTTATAAGATTTATTGCTTGTGTTAGCGATGTTTATGCTTCTTTATTGAATATCTAATTTGGAATTACAATTAAAAAGACCTACTTATTTAAAATTATGAAAACAAGTATACAGTACAGCTTGCACAGAGCATCTGAAGTTCATTGATAGTTATTTTTTATAATAAATGTTTAGTATTGAAAAATGCAACTTCCTATCGTATGTTTTAAGAAGTTAACGTTTGTTTAACAAGCAATTATATCAAAAAGCAAATTTTGCGTTGTTATGACTTATATGTTTTTGTTTTTCGTATATGTTTTGGGAAAGCCACTAATAAAAAAAGGATTGTAAAATTATTACTTTTTTTTTGAGAAATGGTAATTCAAACGTAAGTTAAATGCAACTTCCTATCGTATGTTTTAAGAAGTTAACGTTTGTTTAACAAGCAATTATATCAAAAAGCAAATTTTGCGTTGTTATGACTTATATGTTTTTGTTTTTCATATATGTTTTGGGAAAGCCACTAATAAAAAAAGGATTGTAAAATTATTACTTTTTTTTTGAGAAATGGTAATTCAAACGTAAGTTAAATGCAACTTCCTATCGTATGTTTTAAGAAGTTAACGTTTATTTAACAAGCAATTATATCAAAAAGCAAATTTTGCGTTGTTATGACTTATATGTTTTTGTTTTTCGTATATGTTTTGGGAAAGCCATTAATAAAAAAAGGATTGTAAAATCATTACTTTTTTTTTGAGAAATGGTAATTCAAACGTAAGTTACATAATTTTCTATGGACAAAGCTGTTTGACATTTTTCCAACAAACTCATTTTATCACAAACCAAAGCTGTAATGACTCAACTCCAGTTTTTGGACCCGAGTATATTTAAAAAATCGTAGAAGGTCTTGGACTAGACGCGGGTCCTCACTGCCAAAGATTCGGACCCAAATCCAGTCCTCGTCGCGGTCGTTTAGAAGGGCATCCACTCTACTGTAGGTCAGGAACAAACAGGACTGGGGCCAAGGGTTTATCCTTTTACTACCCCATACTGCTTACTGCCCGGATCAGATTGCTGACAGTGATGGTGTTAAGCCAGCATCGAGTTTCGTCATCCGAAACCGTCAGGTCTCGTGCTCCATTTAGTGCGCGATGTATGGGACACGTTATTAGGACGTAGTCTGCAGTTTGTTCAGGGGCGCCGCACTCGCCATTCGGTGAAGAAGCAAGACCCCATTTGTGCATGAACAAATGGAATTGCCTAACACCTGTTCGCAGGCCATTTAGCTTAACCCAAGCTGTTCGGGGCAAGCTCAATCCAACAGGCCTGGCATTGGTCATGGGTATGAAAACACGGAGTCTGGATGTATTTTCACAGTACTCCTTGTTCCATCTGTATTTGTCCACTGAGAAGCGCGGATGCCAAGTCCGGCAAGGTTGTTTAAACGATTCCGCACAGCTGGCACAAACGAACGTCTACTGTAGATCTTAGTCTCTCTTGATGAGTATCTGAGGACCAACTCAAAAGACCATGCAACATATGGTCAGGGTTCAGAGATCCACGGTAAGCCAAGGAGAGTGTCGCTCCTAGTTGGCGAAGCTCAGATGGCTGGATGCCTGAAAGTATTGGTAAGTGGTCCATTAAAGTGGGATGTAGGCATCCAGTGACTATGCGCAAGGCATCATTCAGAACACTGTCTACGAGGCAAGAATGAGCGCTGCGACACCAAACTGGTGCGCAGTACTCAGCTGTTCAGTAAACAGAGATAGGGCAGCAGTGGGCAGTGTTTTGGCACCAGGACTCTATCCTGAGCCTACAAGTCGCCTTAGCAATCTGACGCGCAAAGATAAATTTTTGCGCAATGCTACTAGATGGCGATGGAACGTGAGCGATCTGTCAGTTTTACTCCAAGATAAGAACGGGTTGGACAAAACGGTAAAATTCTAATGTTGTTGTAGAGTTTTAGCTCACGTTTGGCCTCTCAATTATTGAAATAAAAAGGGTGTGGTCACCATCTTAGTGTGACTGAGCTTTAATCTCCAAGTCTGGAGATATGCTGAAAGTGTAACCATGTCCTGACTTAAAGTCCCCTTCAAGTCTTGCCAGTTTCCAGAAAAGTGCAACAATGCTACATCGTCTGCATAAGCAAACTTTCTGGAAATCATGGAAGGCCGATCGTATGTATAGATGTTGAAAAAAGGGGGAGCCATGACCAAAGCCTGAGGAACGCCTTTTTTCAAACGGCGTAGCCTGCTTTGCTTGTTATCATCGGTAGCAAGGGTTTCGGACAATTTCCATGATTATTCTGATTATGTGCTTATTCGGAAGAAACCTCAGTAGCTTGCAGATAGTGGCCGGTCAGATTGACAATTATATAACACCGGCCTTCTTTGTAGCCTCAAAAGATGTTATGAAAGTCCTGGTAAGCCGCATCCACATCAAGTGAATCCGACAGCAACAAAGTCTTTTCAAATTTGTTTGTCAAAGCAGTGTATTGACTCCATTTGGCCTTGCGGAAGTTCCATCGCTTAACAGACATTCTTGGCACTGACAAAGCAAACCCTGGTGGTGTAATACGCTAAGGTCGATGTTGTGACCTGGGGAACTTTTCAAGACTATCAATACTTGCCCAGCATGCCAAGCACTCACCGTCCTGACTGTTATCATCGTAAATGTTTTTGGAAATTTGTGAATCAAACTTTTGCGTTTCCAACAAGACGCTAAAAAAAGGCCGCTAAAGAAGGCTTAAAAATGTCCTCTCTATTTAAAAAAAACATGAATTAATGAAATTTCTCGGAAATTTGATAGAAAGATAAAATTCTCTATCACTACTGTAATTGTTTTGGAGCAATCCTACCACGACTGGTCTTTTCTACCAAATGAGTTTTACCTGCAATACATACGGACGTTCTTCCCACTTTTCAACAAAGTAATGTTGTTTGCAAATACGTGTGGTGTAGTCGGTACGTGGGTCGAACGTCCCAAAGGTTGCAGGACAGAATCCGACAGTATGAGCTTAAGTTTATTCGGAACAGAACTGGTCGGGAAAAACAACAACGAGAATCCCAAGGTAAATCAGCTAATTCTACGAGTATACCTTGTTGTATCTCGTATACCTCATTGAGACTCGGCGATTGGAAATCATTTGCTACACAGCCAAAAATGTGCAGCTCACTACCAGATAAATTTTTTTGCTTTCTAAGCCAAGATTCGATTTCCATTCATCCGTTTTAGAATCGATTTTTATTATTTTTTGTAAACCTAAATTATGTTGATGGAAAGAGTTTGTTTACAAACATAAATTATCAGTATAAGTGTAAAAACTTTCTTTTAACACAAAACTTGCATAGTTTTGTTTCTTTTTTGCCCAAAATTTTTTACGCCGACGAAACGTGGTTTTACTTTATTAAATATTCTCAAATATCATGATAACCGCTTTAACCTTAATTTTCAGCCAATCAAAATCAGTCTTAAAAATTTTCAAATACTTTATTCAGTTCTTCAGTTCATTCTAGTGAAACCTCTTGAAGAGAGCTAGACAAAAACGTTTGAGATTTTAAAACAGTCTTTTTAAAAGCTACTTATTTGAACAAAAGAGTTTGAAATGAAGTCCTTGGTTTTAACAGATACTTTGAAGTATTGTACCTTCAAAATTTTTTGCAATACTTTTGTTTATATATATATTCTTACTCGCCCAAATTCTTTAGAAACAGAATTTTTGATGTCCAATTTACCCAATCCAATTCATTTTGATTTTTTTAATGCTCAAACAACAATTTTCGTCATTTAATGCTCAAAAAACATTGAGGTTGTGGTGTCGGAGTCGTAAAACTTTAAATAGCTGGAGTCGAAGTCGGAGTCGGAGTTGGAGTCGGAAAAATTTCTTCAACTCTACAACCTTGCTTTAAATTGACTATAGTAACATAATGAAAATCCAGAAAATTTGAAAGATTTGCTCAAATCATATTGGCCACAATGGACAAATTTAGTCCTACCAGCAGCGATGCGTCAAAATGTCCTCAATGATACTTCTAGTTTAACAAAAGTGAGTCTATTTACTGGCCAAGTAAGCTAATTAAAACACTGTCATCAAATTTCTTTTTTTTCTTGTGGTCTACACCAAGGGTTCTCACAGGGGCCATATGGCCCTCCAAGGGGGTCGCGGACATTTACCGGGGGCCATACGTTTATAGAAATATGATTGAAATTTAGAACTGCTTGCCAAGCAAGAAAAATTACGGTAAAGTCTTTCCCAAGGACACAACAGAATAGCGCAAGTAGGTTTTGAACCGAGACCACGTCGATTACAATCACGGTGCATTAACCACTCGACCACGGTAGCTTTATTTCTAATTTTTATATACGAGATGTTAAACCTAAAAGTAACAGTTAAGGTTATTCGACCATGCGCTTTTAAAAGGTTTATTCAATGTCTAACTGCATTTATTTTTGCGGCATAATAATCATGTTGAGTTCTCATTTCACAACTATTTCCTACTTGTACAAAAATCCATCTTGAGTTCTCACTTCAGTGAGTTTTCCTCATAGTAGGAAAACAAATGCTGCATGCTACGTGATCAGGTGGAATTCTGCGTATCATGGTTCTTTGTCAAATGAATCTAAAAATTTTATTGTTTTAATTTTTGATAATTTTCGTGACATTTCAATCATTTATTGACTGGCAATTCTTTGTTTTGATGGAGGCCTGTTAAATATATTGCTTTTTTAAAGTAAAACGACATTCTTTATGTAGCGAACAAGGCGTCGATTTATCTTTTGGAGCTGTTGGTACTTAATCCAGGTAGTGCAAAATAGGCGGTGCTTTTATTGTTAAGCCAAAATTAACTTTGACTCAAAAATGTTAAACAGTTGATCCTGATCCAAATCCTTTTTTGATCTCTACTTTGTACGAAAAAAGATTTTTCTTTCAAATTCAAATAAAGACGTTTTGGTCTTGGCTATAAGGTTTCAGAGAAAAACTCCCCCATTGCTAAAATTTAGGTTTGTTGAGACTGCCTTTTCAAAAAAAAAGTGTCTTGTTTTTAAATTTTGCCCCCCTGCCTAAACTTCTGTTATTTACTGCATGGATCTTTTCGAAAAAAGTTTGGTAACTCTTTTCTAAATTGATATTTACAAATTTTTTCGATTTAATTTTGGTCAAATTTATAATTGTTAAGGCCGATCTAACACAATGTTTTTGTCTTGTAGATCCTAAATGGCAGCTTCTGTCCCCTGTGCCCCCACGTTTTAAAAATATGGCATAGTTACGGAGCAATTTCTCCCTGTCCCTCGCTTTTAGCACCCCTGGTTACCATCCGAACTGACAAAAAAATTAGCGCGGGTGATCACGCAGCAAAACATGCGGATTGTAGTTGTTTTGAAAATGTTTTTAGAATGAAAACGATCTCTAAAAAAAATCTTCGCTTGTTGTTAAACCGAAAAAAAAACACTTTTTTTAGAATCTTTTAGTTTTTACTTGTCGTTTCAATAATCATGTTTTCGAGAGTGGTATAGAAAACAAAAACTTTTTAAGCATTGTTAATAAAAACTAAGCACTTCAGTCCAAAATAAGCATATTAAAATTTTTAAGACAATGTTTATAAAAATAAGCACAAATTTTAGAAGTAAGCGCAAAAGGGTAACCTAGTCCACAGATCTGATGCAGTTCATATTATTTTGATAAACCATGTAACTAGATTGTGGTTACTTTTAGCCACATATATCAAAAATATAATTATGAGTCATTGTTTAATCTGAGGCAGGTCCGGACTTTCTAATTTGGGAAAAAACATTATAGGTTTTCACATTAGGCCAGTAATAAAAAACTTCATTGACTCAATTTACATACCTGTATAAAAGATTACCCAATGAACAAGAACTCAAAGCAACTCATAAATAAAAATTCTTTTTTTTTTTGTTAAGAGCAGCTAATAGTTAAAAGTACATTTTGCTTGAAAAGCAACCATTGGCTAATTTCCAAACAATTAGTAATTGCAGCCTATTGCAGCATATTTGAGAAAATATTCAAAATTCTGAAACTTTACGCCTAATAACTCTTGTATTTTTTTATGCTTATCTATCTGATAAATTCCTATAGATTCTTGTGAAAATTAACCTTTTAAATTATTAATAAAAGAGAAGAAAAATACAATATAACTGCTTGAATTTAACAAGCAATTTAATTAAGCCGTTTATGTTTAAATTTTCTGTTACAGTCAGCTGGGCTAAAAACATAAGTTTCAATTTTTTTCAGTATTTTTTTGAAAGCTCTGGATTCATGCAAAACTGCCAATGCTTCTGAAATTCTTTTCTATGTCTTTGCTTCTGTAAACTCTGATATAAACTATTTAGTAAGTTCTATATTGACGTTTTTTGGAAATTAATTTTCGAGACGTTAATGTAGATTTACATAGGCTTTAACAAAGAATATATGGGCCTATTAGTTACTACTTTTTGGGGAGCTAAAAGCAGCGTACATACTTAATTGTTATAAACTTCAAGAACTCTTCTGTGAGTATTTGCAACGTTTTTTTTATTTTATTTTATCTCCATATTTATCCTCCTGACTTGCAGAAAAGCGACGGAGGCGCTATACATAGAGCAAGCAATTACCCCGAACTGCTTTGGGAGATGACAAGATATTGCTGTCCACTTAAAATTTTTTATTTTGGGTTTTTAGTTTTATAGAGATATGACTGAAATTTGAAACTACTTGCCAAGACCACCAAGCAGGAAAAAATGCTGTAAAGTGTTTTTCCCAAGGACACAACAGAATGGTACGTTCCAAGGACACAGGTTTTGAACCGAGAACATGTTGGTCGTAAGCACTGCGCTTTAATCACTCAACCACGCTGCCAGAAACGGTGGACTGTTGCAGCGATTGCGACGAGAACTATTGCAACGGATGGCAAGCCATTGACAGATTTTGTCAGCTTCATAATCAAAGCTTAGGTATGAGATTCAACCATCGCATAGTCAGGGTTGTTTGTTAGAATATTTGTATGGTTGGTCACATAAATTTTTATTCAAATTAAATATTTATAGCTCATCGTAGCAAATAAATTTGAGCAAAGCATGAAATGCCAATGGCAGTACACCACAAATAAATTATTGCGCGCTTATAAAATATTGATTAGTCTTTAATATTTCTGAAGCAACTTTGAAGATCAATATGTAGAAATGGCATGAAGGTTTTTTTCTGTTGGTAAACATTTATCTGGTTTGTTCTTTCAGTATGTAAGAATGATTAAAACAAAGTTGCTGGCAGTGTTTCTAACATTTTTTAAAAAGTTTAAATTTAGGAATCGATATTAGATAATATTTTTAGATACAGAAGGCCTACAAGCAACGCTTCTCAATTTGTTTTTTACCCTAAACCCAATGCATTTAATGAGCCAAACTTGCCCTCCCAGTTTTGCATAAGATTTATTTTTAAAACTGTAAACTTTAAGAAGATACTGTTACATGCTTGAGTGGGTTTTTGCGAATCCAAACAGAAAGCTCCGGTTTACACTTAAAGAATTTGAAAATTTCTACTCAATGTTAAGTTTTGAAATACATAGTGTCTTAAAGCCTCAGGTAAACTAGTACTCACACTTTTTAGATAGAAATAATCTATGGCCAACTACTGTGGAACGAAAAGAAATATTTACACAACTGAGCTCTAAAGAATAAAGAAAACATTGATAGAATAGTTGTAAAAACAGGAGTTTTTAGATTCTGCTTTACAACCTAAAAATTGAATTTTTGAAATTAAAAAATTTTTTATTACATACTTTTTCCAAAAACATTAATTTTCTAATATACAGTACTTACAGTATTAACCTTAAAGAGTAGAACTGCTTAAACTCCCGTGATCTCAAAGAAACTGTGCGTTTATTTATTCTTAGATTGAATACACTTTTTAACGTTAAAAATGTAAAAATAATTAAGTTAAATTTTCAAAAAAATTGTAGGCAAGGATTAAACGCTTAATCAAACCAACGTTTTTCGTAAATTATTTCCGAGCTTGTTATTAAGAATTTTCTTATTTGTCAAAAATTTGAAATGACGAGTTCTAAAAAAAATTAGCGATTAGTTCTTTTAACTACGTGAGCAACAACAAACAAATCAAAATCACAAGCACATTCCTAAATTTAGAGAAATAAAATTAGCAACAGCTTGTTACTCAGCGAAAAATACAATTAACCCCTTCTCAGCGGCACTCTGTTATTTCATTAGATAAATCAGGTATTCTTTTTATAAATTACGTAGCTCTTCTACCAAAACAAAACAAAAAAGTATTTGAATTTTATTTGAATTTAAAAATTTTCTGTTTGAATAAGCTGTCGGAAGAAGACGAATAAACGAAATTTATAGAGCTGAGAGGTATTTATCTGAGATTTTTTGTTAAAAATAATTTTTTAAAAAAGTATGTTTAAATAAATCTTTTAAATCTTATTATTTGTTTTAAAACGTTTTCCACGGGTATTAGAGTAGGGTTTTCAAAGTGGTCACTAGCGGAAGCCTTTTTTTAGTTTTCACGTGACTTTTCGGACGAAAATGAAGAAATCAGAGACAGTTTCATAGTGATGATTTTTTTAAATGTTTCACTAGTGTTTTGGAATGATACTCTAAGCAGGGGCCACGGGTGATAAGAGTTTTTAAAAAGGGGGCAACAAACCATAAAAGTTTCAGTACTACTGGGTTAGAGCTTCAAATCAAAAACAATGTTGAGCTTGTATTTTTACAAAATCTTTCATATTTTAGGAAATCTAAACTTTACAAAATAGAGTATAACCCTAGCAAACTAATAAAAGTTAGGCCGAGTTAGGCAATCAGTTGTCTTTATATTTACTGATGAGTGATAGTAGTTTTTAAAAAGTTTTACGTGACTTCAAAGCTATACCAGAAAGATTTTAAGCGAAAAAAACAATTAAAAACAATATTTGTCAAAATGTTTTCTTTTAAAAAACATTGGCTGAATCGATGTCGTTGATTACATCACGCCCATGCAATTCACTTAAATTTGGGGGTGGCATACTTGCACAGCTTGATTTTCGGTAGAGAACGCTAAAACTGTGGACAAAAAGAAAAATCGTCAACACTCAGTTTTTTTGTGGAATATAATTTGAGTTAACTTACTTTGCAAACAAAAAATTGCAAATCTGATTTGGCATGTCCTGTCCAAAAAGTAGGCACAGAACTTCTTTTTTTTTTTGTCTTTTACTTTTGTCAACAGCAGAAGCAAGAAGTATTTGCCTTCATTAACTTGTTAGAAAAATTTAAAATTAAAGATTAATAGCTAAATAAAATTCTAGCTTTAGTACATTTTTAAAATATTTTATTAATGTATACCGACATTTTTTTCAAAAACAAAGCTTATGGATAAAGAAATCACCTTCAAGATCCCATGGGTACAAAGCCAGATGGCAATAGTCGTTCATTTAGGCGCAAACTGTAAGAATTTTACAACGTGAAAAAACCTATATTTTAAAATAGACAATATCTTTATCTGGTAGTTTATCCCCGGGATGGAAATGCATACTTTTGCTTTATTTTTAATTGAAAAAGGTAGCGTAAATAGTCTTTTTTTATTGAGTGCATAAGTTGGGAAATACGACTTAGGGATGAGGAGTTTATACTACATTGTTTTCTTAGCTGTTTATTATTAGTATTCGGCAAAAATCACTAAATTATCCATTGATTGCTGTTCTTAAAACAATCTAAATTTTTTACAAATAAGGAAAATCACAAAAGGTCAACATGTAATAGTTGCTAAAGTTGGTAGTAATTAACAATTGTTTTTTTTTTACTAAATTTTTTGACAAAAAAATAGTTCCTCTCCAAAAATTACAAAAAAATAGACTCGCGGCAATTAAAGCAAGCATTCAATTCTCCTTTAAAGTGTTTTTTTTGCAATAATTAAACTTTTGCTAAAAAAACCTTTCCTTTCCTTTTTTGAGGCAGGTTTTGAAATATAATTTGATAAGTGCTACAGTCTTGGCGCTACTCCATATAATCATATCATATAATAATCATATAAAAAAATCATATAGGCTTTGCTATAGTTTGGTAGTTTAGAATAGATAATATTATAAACATAAACCATAAATATGATATAAGTATGTAACCCTGGGAAGGCAGTTACTCCAAGCCGAAAAAAAATTGGACAGAATCAGATTTTTTTGGGAATTAAGCATGCTTTTTTGGGCCGAAGGAAGTTGTTTTATCCTAAAAATTTTTTTTTTTTTTTTTTAAATTTTTTTCGGGTTTCAAATAAGTTTTTCGGCAAGACCAATATAGGTATGTTCAAATTGGTCTCTGCTATGATTTAAAGTTTAAAAACAGTTAAAACCAAAAAACGATCTTTACAGTAACCCAAATTTTTTTGTTTGAACTTCTCCATGAAATGATGCATGATTTTGATTCAAGATTTCGTCGCATAGAACTCGGGCAAACTTGTTTCGCCCCACAAAATATTTTTGTCTTCTGATACGTCTGTGTATGTGTACGAAAAATCTATACAAATTTTTTAAGAAAGCGACATCGAAAACAGTCTTAATCTTATCAAATTTTAAAGCGAGTGATGGAAATCAATGGTACAACTATTTTAACTGATGAAGCCATACGTTCTCTTCTACTTGAACAGAGGAATAACGCGGTTCCGACCGTTGTCATAGCAACAGTTTCAATTCAAGCATTTATTGTTTTGGTTGGAATCATTGCAAATTTTATTGTTATCGTAGTTACCGCAGTCGGACGCGACAAACAGGTAAACAGTTTATTTCACGTTTTCATGGTTTGTACGTACTAATATACGAGTACTTTGAAAAATACACAGTTGCCAAATACAAAAATTAAAATTTTTTTCAACTGTTTTAAGAATGCTTTAGTGAATTATCATTGTGTCGGGATTTTATTGCCGTAACTTTTTTTTTTGATTTATTCACAAATAAAAATTCAATAGAACAGCCTGCTAAAGCTATTTCGGAAAACTTGCAATTGCTTAAAATTTTTTGCAATTTTTGAAATTAATCAAAATTTTTTTCTTAAAGTAAGTAAAGCAATAGCGAGGCTTATGGTCTACAAGAAAAATACAGCCGAATTAGTCCGATTTTAGCAGCAATTTCGAACCGGCCAATTGAATAGCTGAACGAAAAAGCCTGTTACACTTGTGCGTGCATCGTGCATAAAAAGCAAACGTCTTCGACATACTCACTTTTTTAAGCCACATGAGTCAGTAGCGACTCCGGCACTCGGGCTACTCGGGCACAGCCCGAGTTACAACAAGAAAGCTGGCATTGTTTAATTTAAATTTTTTAAAGTCAACAATGATTCTACAAAACTCAGGCTCATTACAAGATATCTGACATCGTATATAGTAAGATGCAGAAAAAGTATGCCGTAGCAGTCGTTCTTCTTGCTTAGCTTTTATGTTGAACTCGGGCCACAGAAAAATAACCTTACTTACAGGATAGAGAAAGTAACTATTCTGAAGTACGCGTAGACAATCGAAGCAGACATTCTTTGGTTAACTTTTATGCTTAACTCGTGCTTCGGAGAAATAGCCATAGATTAAGACATGGAAAGATAAAAAAGAAATTCACCACCGCGAGTAGAGACTGTCGAACCACATATTTCTTTCCTTAACTTTTATGTTCACCTCGTGCTGTAAAGAAATAGCGGAGGCTAAGTTTAGAGAAATTACCTTTCATTGTGACTATTGTGCCCGAAAATCATTAGTGGTTGGGTAACTGTAGGCAGAGAGCCTGAACAAAACTTTGTATTCTGATAAGGTATGACAGATAATTAACAGTTTATAGTTCTAGCCACCACATATTCTCATTTATTAAAAAATTTAAGTCACTATCTTTAGCGTACAGTAACAATCTACTGTATAGTGTATATGTAAGTTGTTACATCGGTATCAAACACGAGCCCAAGTAGCGAGTAGGTCCTGGAGTCGCCCCTGACATGAGGGTAAAGTCCTTAACAGCTGCAAAGCAGTTGAGCTTGCAAAAGTACTGCTACTAAGTACGTAAACTTGTGCTATTAAGTGTGTAAGTCTTCTTCACTTAACTTATTTTGTTTGCAAGTTGTCCTTGTAGTGTATTATACAGATTCGTTTTAGCGTTTTATTCAAGCTCATTGATTGACTGAAATTCAGCATTGCGATGTTTGCGCATTATTTCGTAATTTTGGCAAGAGTGTTCAAGAAAAGATCGTTATCATCTACTATAGGGGTTTCCAAACTTGGGTACATTTAGGCTTCTCAAGGGGTACATTATTTATGTGTCAGAATGTCCTTATTTAAGTTAAATTCCGTGACGGGAAGAAATAATAGACTCAAGTGTCTAGAATTTTCGAATCCGGTCGATTGTAATTACGTCAAACAGGACAATTAAGAGGCAGTGGTGAATATTGGGTGAGGCGAATGAGGCAGTCGCCTCAGACCCCCCTCAAAAATAGCACATACAGTTTCAATCCGCTGTAGATGTTTGTTCAGAGTGTAAAGAACGATTCTGAGTGAAGACTTTTTTTTTTTTTTTAGAGAACATCCTGATTTCGGGAGAAAAACGGAGAAATCAGAGGTGAAATCGAAGTGAAGACCTTTTTTTTTTAGAGAACACCCTGATTTTGGGAGAAAAATAGAGAAATCAAAGATGAAATCGAAGTAAAGACTTTTTTTTTTAGAGGACACCATGAGTTTCGGAGAAAAATATGCAAGCCAAGATCAAAGCTCTTTTTTTTTCAGACAACATCAATTTTTGAAAATTCTTGCCTCGGGCCCCTAAATTGGAATATCCACCACTGATAAGAGGGAAGACTTTTTTTACAGATCACCGTGATTTTGGGTTTGAATAGGGAAATTTTCTGGCTGCTGTAAAGTGAAAACTTTTTTTTTTTTTAGAGATCACCTTGATTTTCGGCATAAATTGCGAAAATTTGTATCTGATTCAAAGTGAAGACCTTTTTTTTTTCAGAGATCATCTTGATTTTGGGCATGAATTGGAGGAAAATGAGTGGCTGATTCTAACTGAAAGCCTTTTTTTTTAAAGAAACGTCACAAAATTTTGGGGGTACAGGCAAACCTGCTACAGTATCCAAAGGGTATCGATCAACTAAAAGTTTGGGAAAACCTGATCTACTACTATAAGTTATGTAACTTTTACGATTGTATCTTATGACGTTTATGACGTCATAAATTACTTGTCCGATTGCTAAAGCTATAAGCCTATAATAAATAGTCAAGAATTCTTGCTCGATGTAGTATCTTCGCTTTTTATCTAGTAACTTTGAATGATTTATACACAGAATATATACTGTACGTGTATACATACAGGGTGTCTATAAAGTCTTCAGACAATTTAAAAAATTTATTACAAAGGCAGTTGATGAGATATCTTACATAGATTTGTTTTATATTAATCAGTGTTTATTAAAGTTTTTAGTTAAACTAAAAATTTGTGTTTCAGATTAAATTTTTATGTGTTTAATAAACGTGTTTATAAACCCGTGCAAAATGGCTACTCCTCAAGAGAAGACGCAATGTGTATCCTGGTTTATTGAAACAAAATCGGATGTTCAGACTCAGCGAAAATATAGAACTAAGTATGGAAGAGATCCACCATCACGTTCTTCAATTTATCGATGGCACAAGAAATTTATAGAGACAGGGTCAGTGTTGGATACAGTTAGAAGTGGGTGACCAAGAACATCTCGGAAAATTGTGCCTTCTCTTGAAGAGTAGCCATTTTGCACGGGTTTATTAACACGTTTATTAAACACATAAAAATTTAATCTGAAACACAAAAACTTTAATAAACACTGATTAATATAAAACAAATCTATGTAAGATATCTCATCAACTGCCTTTGCAATAAATTTTTAAAATTGTCTAAAGACTTTATGGACACCCTGTGTGTGTGTGTGTGTGTGTGTGTGTGTACAAAATAGATATAAATATCAGAGACCTCTGAGGCTGGTCATGCAGTTGGTATGCCAAAGCTGGTCATTCATTGGGTATTTTATGGGTAGTTAATGGGTAAGACATGCAACATTTTATGGGTAGAACAAAAACTTGTGCAGGATTCTAAGACATAGACCAATTTTTGTCTCAAATTAATGGTGTTTTCTAAAAAAAAAGATCTTCACTAGAAATCAGACTCAGATTTTACACATTTCCTCCTAAAATCATAGTGTTGTCAAAACAAAAAAATAAATAAATAAAGTTCTTCACTTAAAATCAGTCCAAGATTTTACACATTTCGTCCTAAAATCGTAGTGTTCTCTGTAATGTCTTAAAACGCGCCCAGTGATACGCGAGACATACACAAGGGAAAACGCGCAGCAGAGTTCTTCTATCAAATTCTTTATTACAGAACGGTCCAACGCTGCGGTTTTCTGTTAACAGAAAAGACAGAGTTGGAGAGAAAATTTAGAATAAAACAACAACAAACAATTACCAAATTAACAGCATATGAAATAACGATAAACCAACAAGTGCACATCATTAAGCAGTAAAGCAGATTTACAAAATTAAACGATTTAGTGAAATTAGAATTTAATTTAATTACAATTTAATTTTAAATACTGTATCTGTACCGAATTAATTACCAGCTAAAATTATTAAAATAAACATTTAACTTCATTACGATAAAATTTCACCTGAATTTTCTTCACTGGCAATTCTTTATACTCTAAATATTTGACGCTACAATATATACTCAATTCAACACAATCTTTGTCAAAACTTTACTGCTCGTACGCATTGTCTATAACTTTCACTGGTTGCAGTTAATTCCTTTGTCTTCGAAATCAACGAACCGTTCACTAGGCGACCATTTTAGAACGTCGCTAAAACAAAGCGAGTTATTTAAAATTACGGATTGCCGACAAAGCGAATTGCGATGTTACATTCTCTAAAAAAAAAAGGTCTTAGCCTCGGATCAGCTTCACATTTCTCTAATTTCTTCCCAAAACAGTGATGTTGTTTAATAAGTTAAAAAATAAAGGTCCTGCAACGCATGACTTGCGTGCCCAGACCACACGTCACAGATAAATATACAAAAGATAAACTTTTCCCAAGAAGATATTTAAATAAAAAAAAATTGTTTTAAAGTTTATTTTGCGAATCCTCAAGAATAAATTATCGTCTGCCATACCGGATGACTTATGTCGTCCACGTAATCTTTAGTCACAACAAAATTAAATAAGCGGCTACACTGTAATGATTGTAAAAACTTCTTTATCAAGTTTGATAACATTATGGCTTATTAAATATAGTATTAAGACACTGCTGAATATATTTACAATAAATCATAACGTGATTGTAACATTGATCGCAGCGATCTTCATGATACTAGCTGCAAAAATTTTGCAATTGAGCTTTTAATTGACATTTTTTATAACAGGAAGCAAAAAATTTACTGTGAGGCTGTTAAAAAAGAATCGCTTTGCACATTTTAAAAAAGACATCAAATTCAAATTTGGCTTTCAAAATTGTTTGAAAATTTTTTTGGCAATTTGTGGGAGTTTTATGAAAAAACTCAAAACTTTTTTTCTATATTTATTGTGGTTGTGGCTTTGTTTTAATTGATTGCGTTTTTAATTTGCTTTCAATTTTTTCGTTGTTCATTTTTAAACTCATTTATTGAATTTGTTTTAAACCAAAAGTGCTTATACATGTAGACTCATAATGATCTGTATAATTTAAAAAGTATCAGTGTGCGAGACCTTGCTTTTAATGCACAATGTGACGAACTTTCTCACTCGGCGATTCAATCGGCCAGCTGAAAATTGCTGCTAAAATGTGATTGATTCCGCCGTGTTCTTCTATTAGGCTATGCAAGGACTCTAAACCAGATTTAGAGAAGCTGCGGCCTACGGGCCCAATTCAGCCGGCAAGGTATTTTAATGCGGCCCGCAAGTGTTTGGGAAGCCAGAGTGCCACGTTTTTCTTTCTGGTCTTCGAATTCGGCCTCAGAGTTAAGTAAATTTTTGGGATTTGCCATAGAATCCAAGTGAAGATTTTTTTCAATATCAGTGAAGAATGAAGGTGAAAGTGAAGAATTCAATGTCAGTGGCAGCTAATGTAAAGATTTTAAACAACACAAAAATTTTACTTTTAAAAAAACAAGGCCAATTCGAGTTTGGACAGACGGCTCTAAAAAACCCGACATCTCTTTATCTATTTGCAATGCCTTGCAACCTAACTTCAGAACGCACTATCATTTAAAAACTACTGCTCTCCAATAGATTCTGCAAATAATTGATCGAAGCCCAAAGTTAGGTTCAAAACCTTTAAAAAATTATCGCAAATACAGTATTTGAAAAAAGTATTCACTTTAAATTGATGACCAAAATATTGTTTTTTTTGAAGTAAATGAAGATCTTTTATTGCAAATTATTAGTCTTCATTTCATTTTCGGAGGAAAAAGGCTCATAAATGTTAGGGTTGATGTCGCCAGATTTTAGAGGTAGATTTAGTTTTAAGTTTTTAACAAAACAATTACATTGTTTTGGAATTTTAGAAAACGTCTTCAGTCACTCATTATGTGACAAATTTGTCGCTTTCGAATTTTGCTTTTCTCATCACCATTCCCTTTAAATTGGTCGAAGACATCTATCTTCGCTGGATGCTTGGAAATGCATTGTGTCAGATTGTCTCGTTTATCAAGTTTCTTAATTTTTCGGTGAGTTGTTGTAGGCCTACTAATGCGAAATAAAAAATATTCAAACATATATGAATATAGCATACAGTATATTGCTTTACAAAAAAACTTATAAAACTTTGTTTATTGTAAAATAACAGAAATTTTTTGCATTTTGAAATTGACGTTTTCTCCTTATTAATATTTTAATTTTTTTTGCTTTATCAGGCTATTTAAATTTTTAGAATAAAAATTGTATAAAAAAATAAATATAATGTACAACAAAAACATCTAAATGAATTTTCTTTCAATTTTATTTCTAACAAAATTGAAAAAAAATCACTTTAAACTTTTTCTCATTTGAAGGGATGTTATCAAAACCAGCTCCAATCTTTAATATTTAGCCAATCAGAAAATGTAGTCACAAGAGCATAATTGAATTTTTATGATCGAAGCAAACGACACTTTTACTGAGCTGAAATACATGATTTATTTCATTTTTACAAATATTAGAGTAATCTATTTTTTAATCTTATTTTGCCAAGAAAGCAAAGTTACAAGCGAAAACTAATTTGGCAAAACAGAAATAACAATTGCCAAATTCAAAAAAGAAAACTAGGGATTATTTATCCAAATGAAAGAGGGAGATTGAGGAACATCAAATTAAAAAATAAAAGTGTAAACTGAAAATGATTTCAATAGAGAGCAAAATTTTCTGCTCGACAACTATTTCAACCTTTAATATCTTTTGGGACAATTTGATATTGCATAATTCAAAACTTAAAAGTGAATCAGTGTGATTGTAAAAGATTATTTGTTCACTTGAAAATCTGGTAAATCTAAGCAATACTGTAAATACACTTAAATCGGATTTGCAGAGCTAATAATAAAATTTATGGCTTGAGTTTCAACTCCCGCTCCGCTTCGTTCTTTTAAAGACGACTGGCTCCAGCTCTAGCTCAAGATCCTAAAATTCCTCCAGCTTCGGCTTTCGTTCAAGCTCTGCTGCCGTGATTTAAAACAACTACATCATAAAAGCCGTTAAATTTTAAATTAATGGATCAAGTTTTTATCAAAATGAAGACTCAAAAATTAACTTTTGAACATTGGCGAAATAATCAATTGAAGCAATATCGATTTCTACTTTTGTGCAAAAAATTAGATTAGATTAAATAAGCAAATTTTTTTCAGAAAGATTTTATAACTTTTACACTTTTATATACGTTTACTTAGATTACAAGCATACACATTTAACATTTACAATTTATCAAATGAAAGTCTTAATCCCTTATTCAAATAGAATGTTAAACAAATATTATATCTGTAAAAAGATGAGTATAGGGAATCACTCCTAACTCTGCCACTGCTTTAATGAATATAACCAAAATCACTTTGGCCTGCAATATATTCAATTGATCGAGAAAATGCACACACAGGGGTAATTTGACCTCTTACCATCGAGGCAAATGACACATTACTGTGCAAAAGTACAAAGACTCATTCGATTTCGACCAATATCACATTGGTACTTCGCTGTTTACGACCGCATTGCGCTAATTTTCAACAGCCAGGACAATTACTGGTGAAAATTGACTTGGTAAAGTGCAAACAATAATCAAGCTAGCTAATTTGGGGAAAAAAAAAAAAATTTATCTAGACACAAATATTAGAAGATTGAAAGCATAGTTTGGGGGCCTCAATTTGTAAAAGAGAAAAGGTAATCTTGTCATAAAGCTTAGTGTATATAGCCTAATTAAAAACAGAAAATACTATTGGGTAGCAAAATCCTCCGCCAGACAGCTGTTTCGACTATTGAAGTCTCGTCAGTGACGGTTTGATTTTTGCAAATGTTAAAAAAAAAAAAAAAACTGAAAGGCAAAAGGACTGAAGTGACAATTTGATTTTTACAGAATGTCAAAATTCAAAAAAGATTAAAGCACCGAGAGAAGTCTTTCGTAAATTGGAATCCTAACATCAAAGTCAAGAGCTAAAATTAAATAGAAAATCCGAATAATATAAAACCAAAAGTAATAAAATGCCAAAGAAATTGACAAGAATATTAAAGCACTAAAGAACTCCTTTGCAACTCTTTCGGAAATTTGGAATTCTAACTATCGAAATCAAAAGCCAGAATTAATTACAAGAATTTCGGACGCCAGCGAAGTAACTGAATGACGTCGCCTATGTAGCCTACATCAAAATATCAACAAATTTGTCCTAAAATATTTTGATGTTATTTGAAAAGATTCTTGAAAATGGAACCTATTAGACTAAAAATGATAATACGGGGAGCTTCTGGAAAACTTCGAAAGAGACTAACTATTAAATAATGACTAGAAAACTTCAAAAAGAAATAAACTATTAAGAAATGACTAAGAAAGCCATAAAATTGGATTATTGACAAGTTATCAAGCATAACACCTTCACCGCCCTTTATATACAGTTTCAAAGTGACACTGTATGTGAATTTTAAAGATCTTTGGTTTTATGGCAAGCAAGAAATTTACTGTAAAAAGATGAGTATAGGGAATCACTCCTAACTCTGCCACTGCTTTAATGAATATAACCAAAATCACTTTGGCCTGCAATATATTCAATTGATCGAGAAAATGCACACACAGGGGTAATTTGACCTCTTCCCATCGAGGCAAATGACACATTACTGTGCAAAATGTTGAAAATTAGCGCAATGCGGTCGTAAACAGCGAAGTACCAATGTGATATTGGTCGAAATCGAATGAGTCTTTGTACTTTTGCACAGTAATGTGTCATTTGCCTCGATGGTAAGAGGTCAAATTACCCCTGTGTGTGCATTTTCTCGATCAATTGAATATATTGCAGGCCAAAGTGATTTTGGTTATATTCATTAAAGCAGTGGCAGAGTTAGGAGTGATTCCCTATACTCATCTTTTTACAGTAAATTTCTTGCTTGCCATAAAACCAAAAATATTATATCACACATAGTCTAATCTAATTACACTTTTCATATATCAACTATTTCAGTTCACTTATTCTGTCAACATGGCCGAAGAGATATAGCTAAAAAAAAAGAGATCGACAACAAGCTCGAGAATTAAATGAAAACTATGCAACTAAAAATGATTACGTAATTGATTAAGTTAATGTACATGAGTTCGAATCTCGAATTCGTAACAATAACGAAACAAAACAAAAGATGGTTTCGTGGAAGAAATAAAAAATGTGTTGATTGACAATTGATTAGACGACTAGCTTAATTAAAATAACATCATGTACGAAATCTTTTAATAAGCAGAGTTGTAGTGATACCCCGGGACGTGCCGTCAGGGGAGGCAAGTGAGGCAGTGCCTCACCTGTCGAAATCAAATAAAGTAGGAATGAAACATTGAAGTCTAAGTCTTTGCAAATAGATGAAAGTTGCTATTAGTTTAAAAAAAAGTAGTAAAAATTATACCGTAGTTGTAGCAGTTAAATTAATTTCGCTCTTATACCCTAATTTTTGACCTTCTAATCGTTGTATTTTCAGCGCTTTAAAGGCCCGTTTCCACTACGAGCGTGGAAAAAAGCATTCTTTGTTTATTTTATTGATTTTTTTTTGCGCTCGCTTCAATTTTAACCGCTCGCTTCAATCAAAGATCAATAAAAGAGAGAAAGAATGCTCTTTTCCACGCTCGTAGTGGAAACGGGCCTTAATCAAGCGTTCATGTCAACAAAATTGCTAATGCACGCTAGTGAGGCAGCGTAAAGATTGCCTCCCTTCAGATAAAAAAAGAAACAAAAGTAAAACACAACGGCGCTGTTTTCTCTTATGTTGAAAATATTTGTTGAAATGAAAGAAATTTGAGGCATGCCGCAATTGTGTCGTCGTAGAGAAAAAAAGTTTTTCTATAAGGCCCGTTTGTAATACGAGCGTGGAAAAGAGCATTGTTTCTTTTTCTATTGATCTTTCCGCGCTTAAAATTGAAGCGAGCGCTAAGCAAAGCAAAAAAATCAATAAAATAAACAAAGAATAATCTTTTCCACGCTCGCAGTGGAAACGGGCCTTTACTCCGGAGATTTGCTAAACAAGATACTTAGAAATAAACAAAGAATAATCTTTTCCACGCTCGTAGTGGAAACGGGCCTTTACTCCAGAGATTTGCTAAACAAGATACTTAGAAATCAAGCAATATGAGAAAGCACCAGACTCGAGTATCGCTCTTGTTAGAGCTTTTCAGTGATGCTTATCTCACTGCGAATCGATATGCTTATCTCACTGTGAATAAAACTGCGAGTACTATAAAACTAGATAAATCGTTTTTTTCTCAGTAAGTCGAAATACACGCCTTGTGCAACTGCAAAGCGATTAATGTATTGTAAGTATTAGGAATGGAAGATGATTTAGTATCTTAGCTAAAAAATTTTTCAACATTAAGCTTTCAATTTAATTTTGGTATATTTATAATTCAGTGTTTGAACCTCAATTTTTGGCAGCATTTTTATATTTAGAACTTACATTTCTAACAAACACTAACTCATAAATTATCCCTTACCTTAATTTGTAAAAACTGATTGCAAATTTTTTTACTTCCATTGTAAGGACAATTGAAACTAATGAAGCAATTGTCATTGTGAAGAACAGTAGCCCTTCTAAGTTTTAGTTTGAAAATGTAGAATGTCCGGCTGTATCTTTAGACGACTGTCGGGAACTAAGTTTCAAGTTAATTTAAGTCAGTAATTCTTGACAAAAGACACGCCTCTCTTAAAGAGGTTTGAGAATGTTCAGGGGATCAGTTTTATTTCACATTTTTAACAACACATATATTTTGCCAATTTCTAAAATATTATTTGTTTCCAATTAAGTGGGCATAAGAATTAAAGTCTTGTCTTTCATTTCAAGAAAATACTTTTTAGCCCTCTCTCCACAATTTTAATATTTTTATACTATGACGTTGTTTTTACTTCACCAAAAGAAATTTATAAGGAGACAACTAAAAATTTTGAATCGCTAGGAGGCATGGGTCAACGCACAATCAAAAGTTTTTCGGCGACCTCCTAAAGGTATCTAAAGGAATTCATGATTGTGCCAAAAAAGTAGGTTACCTGCCTAAAAATTTAAGAATTTAGGCCCCCTTTGCCCCTCTAGATCCGATTGTGAAAGCTTTAGCAAGCACGTGAAATCGAAGGCACTCATTTAAAATCAAATTTCTTAAGACTTTTAAAACCTAAAAAACTGATTTGTCTCAAATAAACAAATTTTGCAATTTTAATTTTAAAGGAAACTGAAAAATTTTGCAAGTTTTTCTCACAACATATTTTTTTCGTTGACAGCGTGGTTGAGTGGTCAAAGTGTCGTGCTTGTGATCAACGTGATCTCGGTTCAAAACCTACTCGCGCTATTCTGTTGTGTCCTTGGGAAAAACACTTTTCAGCCCTTTCCCCCTGCTTAATAATCTAGGAAAACAATAAAATTATTACAATCATTATTTCAAAAAATTAGTGCCTCACCAAAAACAAGCTTTACGGCAAGTCACTGGTGATACCTTACTTAAGTTTTCTAACTAAAAAAACTGATAAGTGAGTTTAGAAGAGAAAAAATTCGACAAATGTTTATAATATTTAGTAATTTTTGACCAAAGCTGCCCAGCAGATTTTAATCTTGAGCTTAAATTCACAGGTCGTGATTTTCTTTCTCATGGTCATGAGCATCGATCGATACTTAGCGGTGAACCGCGCACTTTCCTCCAATCATCTGCGATCGACTCGAGCGGCGTCAATCGCTTGCTTTTTAGTGTGGTAAGATTTATCGATTTGCTCAAATTACATTGCTATCAAGAAAAGTCAAGAAATTTAGTTATCGTTGGCAAAAAAACATTTTATCTTCTGTATTCGCTATTTGGTATCAGATACGACCCAAATTTTTTTTCGTCCATTTACGGCAGGATTTCTTAAACTGGAGGCACGTCGTTTTCTTTGTGGAACGTGAAAGATTCATAAGGGAGGCCCTAGTAACTGAATGAAAATTAAATTGATAGCTGCATTGACATAAAATAAGTAAATAAAAAAAAGAAAGCACGACAGTGATTATTTAAATTATGGATTTATAGAGAATGGTTGTTCTCTTCAATACCGCAAGATTTTTCAATATGATAAGCATATCCATGCAAGCCGGGGTAGCACGATAAATCATCCCAACCTAGAACGATTTAGATCAAAGTGAAGACCTTTCTTTTTAAGTCTTTACCTTTAATTTTTGATGAAATGGAATATTTCGACTCTGATTCAAAATGAAGTTTGTTTTTTCTTTTAATTTTCATTAGATTTTTCAGACGAAAATGTGTGACATTTCGACATCACCCTGAATTATTAGAAGATCATAATTCGGGCATTCGTCGATAAAATTTGGGCAAAATTGTATTGCCCTCCAAAACGCTTTTAGCTGGTGGGGCTATGATGATAGGGTTTGGGTCTTGTTGGTATCGTCAAGGGCGGCGAGCGCGTCTCAAAAAGCTGAAGAACCCCTGGAAAAATCTTTAGTTTTTACACGCCCACTAACAAGTCCAAGTTTGAATTTTGTACTTTGTACCACACCTGTAAACGTACAACCAATTGTGGACCATTGTTGTCAGCGCAGAGAGTTTCAATGCTTACTGCAAGCCCTGACTATATTGTTTACCTTGAAATTGCGGCAAACCCAACTTGGTGATTTTAATTTGGCCTAACATTAACAAGAACCACCTTTTTTAGGCGTAATGGTATAATTTTATGCTTTGTTAAATCGGTTCATGAAGCAACGTCATAAACTGTTAGATTGAAAGTTTTGGTTTATCTTTCGAGTTTTTTTTACTAAAAATTAATGTTACTGCCAGGGCGAAAACAGTTGGGCGCTACTTTTTTAAACGAGGCTGAAACTCATTGCAGGTTGGTATCTTTTGTCAGTGTCATGCCTGTGGCTTTATTGCATACAAGCGAAGAAATGGGCGTTCGATGCAATCCTAGGTTTCAAGATCGGCTTCGTTTTAATCTGGACTCCTACGTAGATTCTATCAAAAAAGAAAACAAAACTTTTGAGTATATTGGTTATCCAGGTGATTTTAATGTTTTCATTTGACAGGGAACAAAGTCGTCGTCGTTCGGAAGGGCACCCACCCTAGTTCAGACGCAACAAGGCTGGGGCTAGGGGTTTATTCTTTTACTACCCCGGATTGCTGTACTGCCCAGATCAGATGCTGGAGCAATGGTGTTGAGCCAGCATCGGGTTTCGTCATCCGAAACCGTCAGACCTCGTGCTCCATGTGGTGCCCAATGTATGGGGCACGTTATTAGGACGTGGTCTGCGGTTTGTTCAATCGAGCTTACTCTCCTAGAGCTTGACGAGCGATGGAAGAATAACTGACGAGCTCTAACAAGAGCGAAACTCGAGTCCGGTGCTTTTCATATTTTAAGTGGCTTGGGGTCTAAGTAATTATCTAAATCCTCGTGTATACTATAAAATTCTTCCTTCGCTCGTCAAGCTCTAGGAGAGTAAGTGTGACGCTTAACGCTTGTCGGGTAAATCCAGGTCATGAGGTGCGGCCTTGGTCTTACAACGTAGTGGATTCTGTGTATTCCTTGCGGTAAAACCGGGAATAATTTTTGAGCTGCTTAAAGTCAAGTTGTCTCCCGGCTTGTGTATTCTGGTGGTGTTATCTCCTGCGTAGAAAACCAATTGTAGCCGGTTCGATTCGCAGTGAGATAGCATCACTGACGAGTTCTAGCAAGAGCGAAACTCGAGTCTGGTGCTCTCATATTTTAATCGGTTTGGTTTTAAGCAATATTTTTGTAAGATTTTACATTTTTTTATGTTTTTGTAGTAGTAATTTTAGATAAGTAGAAAAAGATATATGTATGTATATCATACCTAAAGTAACGGCTAGTTTTATAAAGGTTGCCTATATTGTTTGCTGAAAAACGTTAAAGGTACTTTTAAGCATTCATAAAAAATTCATCAAGGACATATTATGTTCAGTAAGCAAAATATTAATACATTAGAGATAATGTGAAAACACAAATTTAAAAGATTTTAAACTCATTTTGGTCTTTTTTCTGGGACAATTAAAGTTTTCACAAAAGCCACATGGTTTGCCGTAAATTTCTACTGTGAAAATTTTTAAATAAATAATTACTTTACGTCACAATAATTAGATTTTTTTCAAAAGCTTTCGTTCGGCATTTTGTCAAAACAAAAAAATCGATTGATTATTTTCGTTCAACTGCTAGACGTAGAAGTTTAACCATACAGTGCAGAATTTCGAGCAACACGTAAATCAATTTGCTTTCGCGGAAAAAGTGGGATTTCAAAAGCGTAATATAGGTGCCTTTTAACCTGAATAGGCGAAACAATGAACATCCAACAAAACTAAAAGAAAATTTTGTGTTATTTTTCAGTCTTGCCTATTTGAAGTTGTGCAAAGCAGAGCGTGTTTTACGGCTCGGGCATGTGGGCAGACATTATTTGGACAACCTTATTTACGCTTGACAATAGAATAAAGACAATTTTTTTATTCTTTTAGCTGGTTAATTTTTGCTTCATTTGGCTCAAAACGCTTTTCAAATCCTATCTTTGCCACCCAAAAAATTGGTTTGTAGTTCGAAAATTTTGCATTTTGTTTGCGCTAGTTTGGTCAAAAGATTTTCATCTTTAAGGCCCGTTTCCACTACGAGCGTGGAAAAGAGCATTTTTTGTTTCTTTTATTGATCTTCGATTGAAGCGAGCGGTTAAAATTGAAGCGAGCGCAAAAAAAAATCAATAAAACAAACAAAAAATGCTCTTTTCCACGCTCGTAGTGGAAACGGGCCTTTACGATCGAACAATAAAAGCAATCAAATTTTCTTTCGTTGCCACAATTCTTGTTAAAACTATGGCATGTTTTTATTTCGTGCTGTTTTAAAATTTTGTGCTTCTAACAATTTTTATGTTTTACCGTTATAGTGCGCAATTTTGTATAATTTAAAATCATATTTTTTATTTTGATAACATAATTTTTTAGATCCAATTTGCCGATATAGTACCGAATCAAATAATTTTACAGTCTGGACAATTTGTAACTTTGCCTGTTCTTATTTTGTTCCATTTCTTGTCATAAGTGAGTTAGTTAAGCAATTTTTGCTCAACTAAATATTAAATTAAAGAAACAATTTAATTTGTATATTTGCTCAAGATTTAAACGATCCAGTAAAAATAATCAAAAACTTTTCAAAACCGTTCTAATTTCGCCAAGCACTTTAAACATTATATTTTTTTTGTTTACAACCAAGATATAAAGAAATTCAATTAAAGCTTTACTCTTTAATTAAAGCTTTACTTTTTCCAATGCTAAACGTGAAGCAGGACGAAACAATTGTGAACGCCAATTTTAAAATTATTTGTTTCATGGTTTGAGGCGATTCGAAATGAAACACAGTTCTACTCAGCGTCAAATACTTTTCTAACTCAACTAACAGAGGCTTCAAAAAGTTTAATTTAAAAAGATTATTTAACTGATTAAAAAAATAACTTCAATAAATCCTTCTTTCTTTGAAAGATAAAAATAAAAATCATTTTCATTAAAATCTTGTATGTTAACAAAATGTATTTCTGCCTTTTTTTGTGGCAGGTGTTTTGAAGTAGCCTACAATAAATAGCTTTTTTAATACGAGTGAATAGATCTTTTTCTCAATCAAACAATGTAAAATTTTCACATAAAAATAGCCAACATGCTGTGGTCGAACACAAATTTTAGTTAATTTTCAAGCTAACTGTAAAAATATATCCAACAATTTTAATCAACTTCAAGTGGATCGTGGTTTAAAATCGCCTTCTTATAATAATATTTCTCGGGTTAATTTATTGATTCTCAAACTGGGCGCCGCGAACGAATTGCGCCAAATAATTTTGATTTTGTTTTTTAAAAGACGTGATTAAAATAGATCTTTTAATATCTTTATTCGTGCAGTTTGAAATATCAAGCAAAGTGACGATTATTAAAAACAGGAAATTTTTTCTTTGATATTTGTCTATATCGATCTGTTTGCTCTCGCTGAAAACGTTAGATTTCCATAAATCTGTTAGCGTGTGTTGCAATTCAGAAAGTGAGAAACGTTAAGCTAATTGATAAAGTAGATATTGTTTTGTTGATATTGATATATGTTGAAAGTGAGAAACGTTAAGCTAATTGATAAAGTAGATATTGTTTTGTTGATATATTCATATTTAAGTTTAGCATAAAGTAAAATGTTGGAGTAATCCCAATTATCATGTTGTCGTTTTTCCTTCCTCCAAGGCTGATCTTAAAGGCACCATCTCTTATTCCTTTTACAAAATCAACCTAAACTTCCACCTTTTCATACTCTTTGCTGTTTATAAACATTTTTTTCCACAGAATAGTGTTGTGGTGTTGCTTAACTTCTTTGACATTGTAATAGATATTAATTTTAAACATTTGAGTTTGGGTACTGTTTGAATAATAAGTTTCTTATAAAAGAACTTTTTTAACATTAAGTTTCTTGAAGTGGGGCTACTCAAAATATATGTAAAGCCATATTATTGAGCATAAAAAGAAACCAAATTAGTGAATAAAAGATGCAGCAAATATTTTCCTTTATAAGTTACTGTGGAGCTGAACAAGTTAACTTCATTCCGATTTTTTTTACTTTTTGTTATTATAGTATTCAGTGATGACCTTACAAAAATGGGGCCCGGTGCAAAAAAAGTAAAAGGGGGCCACTATTTCGTGTCCTAAAAAAAAGGTAGCTGAAGCAATTTTTAGTATATGAAAGTAAAGTGATCACTTAAAAAAAAGGTCTACACTTCAAATTCATCTCTGATTTCCCAATTTTTCTCCGAAAATCATGATGTTCTTTAAAAAAAAGTCTTCACTTCGAATTGTAGCTGTATATAGCATGTAAAGTGTCGTCAGTCAAGGTGCTTTTTTTCAAAAATTTTTTCTTTTTTTTGACATGCCATCGATATCCTGGTGCTGCTTTGTAAAAATAGAGCAATTTCTTATGTAGGGAGGGTCACTTTTTGATCTATTTTAGGGAGACTCGGTGCGGCCGCACTGCTCGCACCTTATTAAAGCCATTACTGATGGTATTTCATATTTCTATTAATGCTCGCAAACAACCAGATTTACATTTTAGTTTGTTGTTATGTCGCCATTATAAGAAGAGTAAGAAATCCACCAAGTCTCTTGAACCCACAAGGACATGCGACTCGTGAAATAAAACGAAAGGTGACTCGGATGTCAATTCTCCTTGTTGCGTCATACATCGTTTGTTATACCCCCTACCATATTTGGCAGTTGCTACGATTGCTCGGTGTTCCTGTGCCGAGCATTAAGGTAAGTTCTACTTTGCTTGTGACTACATCAGGTATACGAAAGTGGTCAGAAGTAATTGCCGACTTGTGCATTCTCGAGTCAGTTAAATCTGATCCCGTGTGTTCCAAGGGTTCTCTTGCGCTGCAACAAAACCAGCGGGAAGAGGCAAAACTGCTCAAAAGATGAGCTCGCAAACTCGTGACACACTTTAATACTCGAAACGACGTGAACATTAATACTTAAAACACTAAAGTTTCTATTTAAAAAATCGTCCGATATAAATAAATTGATAAAATCTGCGTGTAAAGAGAGGGGGGTCGTAATTCTTTTGCAAAATCTATCTCTTGCAATTGTAGTAAAGTATGAAAACACTTAAAACAACTAACACAGCAAAAAAATTCATTTAATTTTTCCTTGTTTTTAGATTTGTTTTCATATTGAAAGATTCAACGCAACGATGGTCTATTTAAACAGTTCGTTGAATCCGATCTTGTACGCATCGGCGAGCGAAAATTTCAGTAAACAATATGCTCAGACGAAAAAAAAGATTGCTTTAAGAAAAAGAAAGAAAAATTTATATTCAAACGCGGTTAGTTGGTAGAGCTAGAAACAATATTTAATCTTTTCATTTTTCTTTTTTTGTCGGTGACTGATGGGAACCATAAAAAGCCAACTGAACGTTACTGTTCAATTTTCGGCAGCGTGATCGAGTGGTTAGAGCGCCGGGTTTGTGATCAACATGGTCTCGGTTCAAAACCTACTCGCGTCATTCTGTTGTGCTCTTGGTAAAGACACTTTATGGTACATTTCCCTGCTTAATGGTTTTGGCAAGCAGTTCTAAATTTCAATCTTATCTCTGTGAAATTTCAAGCGGACAGCAATGTCTTGGCATCTCCGAAAGCAGGTCGGGGTAATTGCTTACCCTATGTATTAGCACCTCAGTCGCTTTCCTGTGAGTCAGGAGAATAAATAGAGATAAAATAAATAAATAATTAATTAATTTACAAGTAAAAAACAACAAGTAATAGAACCCAGGGTTCTTGCAGCAACTCTTCTCTGAATTTTTGTGTTTTTAATAAAATTTTTGCAATAATATTAAAACAAACTTTTCTACTCTTTGTGCAATAGAAAAATTTATATTTTTTTAAGAGTTTGTTGCCTTTAAATTTAGGCATAACAAGTTTCAAAATAAACCTAACAAGTTTTTTTTTAATTTTTAACTAGATTTTTACATTTTGGTTTAAAACTAGGACTTAAAAAAAGGTTTAAGTGGGAGCAGCTTTTAAAAAGTGGGAGAACTCCACGAAAACGCAGGCTTGCAAATAAAATTTTTTACGTTAATATGTATAAAAAATCTTTTTTAAAGATACTACTTGGTGAACCTGACATTTTATTTTGCTTCCGTTTGTTTTTTAGATTTTTTAATAGTTTTTGAAATAGTTTTGTTTCATCATATAAATTATATAAAACAACTTTTGAGATTTTTTTTAAAGAGACTCTTAAAAAAGACAAAACAAAAACTATTGGAGCCAAATCTGAACAACAAGGCAAACTGGGAATCAACAAAGCAAACTATCGATCGTTCTCCGATAGAAGTGGAAATGAAATAATGAAATTCTAAGAAAAGTACCATCTTCTACACCAACAAACATAAAACAAACCATTAATTTTTGTTGTTCAGTTTTTCGTTTTGTGCTTTTGTAAATTTGTTTAGGCGACAGAATTTTGTTTAAAAGATATTTACGTTTTAAAAAATTTTTAAATTTTATAGGAGAAAGTACTAAAAAAGTTGTGATTCATATGTAAATTTAAAAAATGCTATTGTTGAGTAAATTTTGATATTAAAAGAACAAAAATAGAATATTTACTAAGTTTTTATTCAAACTTTACCATAAAGTCTATTGAGTTTATTTAGAACTAAATTATAACAACTTGAATAGAAATCATTAATTACATCGACAAATGGACTTAAATAGTCTGTTGACTGTGGATATATATAAAATGAATTTTTAACCTTTCAACTTTCTTGTTAATGTTATCAGTTTTGATCGAGCTTGACCTTGGGTTTCATAGATTGCGGCTTTACCTCCTAGATGACCGAAGCTTTGTTAGTGAGATATTGCAAACAAAAAGTGGCATCAAAAAGCGTATATAACAACAGTATCAATATCGCAGCAATCGAGTTCTCTATGTTTCTTAACTCTGGCGTTGAACAAATTTAAAATATTTAAATTTTTAAAAAATCAAAAACACCAACAAATCAAAGCGAGTCAAAATTTAGAAACTTCATAGATTTTTAACAATTTAAAACGAAAAAATAATCAAAACTTTTCGATAATGTTTCTTTTAGATCGAGGTGTGTTGCGAGTGTGCAGTTTCCACTTCTGCGATATTCCACAGGGGTGAAACTTACACGTAGTTGTACCGACGTGAACCTAAATATGGCAAGCGGTAGCCAAGTCCGAACCAGATTTATTCGGCCCAGGAATCCAACCATCGATGAAACGACAATCACCGCAAATCGGGTGGTTTTATTTACAAATTAACACCAATACATTTTACATTTTTGTAAAAACCAAGAATTCTTTTCAAATTTTGCATTTTGACTGCATATAGCATCTTCATTTAAAACAGTAAAAAAGTGTCTTCTAAAAAACAAAAAAGCTCCAACTGTGGCAAACCTTAAACGTTAGGCTTAAAAAGTATCACAACACAACAATATGGCTTTTACTACATTAATTACATCTAAAACGTTTTATAATCGGACGACACAATGCAATGAAGATGCCGTTCATTGATTTTAACTTTGCGTGGTACTTAATCAAAGCCGTCCGTATCATCGTTTTGATCTTCGTTCACATCCATTTCATCGAATTCAAGCTCTTTGTCAAGCATGGCGCTCAGCTCTGCGCTGTTGAACGACCCTGTCTCGTCTGAACTTCCCCCTGACTGGGCCGCATTCAACATCCAACCGCCCCGAGACCTGAGTTCGTTCCTATTTTGAGGTTTCACATTTAAAATTGCCAAGTAAAATATGCGTCAACAAGTCATTCAAACTTCGGTTCTTTTCAATCCTTGAAAAAGTTAATTTTTAACCAAATACTACGTAAACATCTTTTTGGCATAGTATTTTTAACAAGAAAATTAATCTCCAGTTAACGCTATAATGCAGCGTTAATAAAACGCAAAAATTTCTCGTAATTATGAAGCAAAAAACTTTAATAGGTACGCGAAAGAAAAAATAAACTCTAAGTTTAATCTTTCAACAATGTTATTTTTTTGACCCTTGTTCGGTCGAATGCAAAGATATAATTTAGGCCTGCACTTCACGACAAGCGAAGCAATTCATGGACAAATATTCTTTGTTCGGTTTAAGAACATACAACGATTTATAGACAATACGACACAATGCGTTGCAAAAATAATCCAAACCTGTCCAAAACTAAACCAGGTCCAAACTTGCAATGAGTGGTAGATCCATTGTAGGATTCATAGACATAAAAAATTATTTTTAAAAAATTATTCTTAACAAAAAATCTCAGCTAAATACCACTCAACTCTATAAAGGCCCGTTTCCACAACGAGCGTGCACAAGAGCATTCTTTGTTTGTTTTATTGATTTTTTTTGCGCTCGCTTCAATTTTAACCGCTCCTTTCAATCAAAGATGAATAAAAGAAATAAAGAATGCTCCTTTCCACGCTCGTAGTGGAAACGGGCCTTAAGCCTTCATTTATTCAACTTCTTCAGATAACTACAAATAAAAAAAAAACAGATGATGATCGAACGTAAAAAAATTTTTTGGTATTAAAAGAGAATAAGAAGAATAAAAGCTACCACCCATCAGCTGTTTAATAAGCTGATAAAATTGTACAGTGACTAACAAACATAATGGATTTATTATGTCTTATGATTCACAATAATAATGAATTGTTACGTCATTTTACGTTTCATTGTTATTGTGAATCATAAGACGTCATAAATTTAGTATGTTTGATAATTACTATGCAATTTTACCAGCTGATTAAACAGTTGATGAGTGATAGCTTTTATTCTTCTTATACTCTTTTAATAACAAAAAAATTTTTTACGTTCGATCATCATCTGCTTCTTTTTTATTTATCGAAGGAATAAAAATTGGGAAAGCCGTGTCAACTATTGAAATCAATGAGAAAAGGACAAAAAATTGTGCACTTAAGTTGACTTAGTTTTTAATAATTGCACAAGTTTTCGTGAGCTATGCGCACTTTGTCAGGTGCAATGGAATAAAAATAATAATGCAATCAAAACAAAATTTACACCAACGGCATTAAACGTAATAGAGAAACATGTGTGACGTAATGAAATATAAAAAATATGGGTTAGAAAAGACTGCGGTTAGGAGAATATGACAGCACGATAAATTACAGTAATTCAAACAAGAAACAAATGTGAAAAAATGGCATGCAAACATAAAACGGTGCGAAATAGAGAAAAAAATAAAGATTATAAATGACCCTCACGTTTATGGAAATGAACATTACATATAATGAGAACGAATAATCTTTATTCAAACTTTTACTGATCCAATCAAATTTGAAAATAGTTTTTTATTCTTCTACTACCCGTTGCTGTTTTGTTTTACCCTTGACTTTTTTGATCATCGCTAATCTGAGATTTTCCAAAATGTGATCAGGTTTATTGAAATGTTCAGCTACGGGTTTGTTTCTATTTTGTTTAATGTCGTTCCTGCGTCCGTTCATCCGCTGTCTGATTGAATTACTGGTTTCTCCATTATAGACTGTTTTTGGGCAGAGATTACATGAAATTGCATAGATAACATTAAATGAGTTACAGTTAAAATTTCCACAGATTTTTATTGAGACTCCGTTGGGATCTGTTATAGTTGAAATAGTATTTATGTTGGGGTAGACATTTGCAGGGAAAGGTGCCCGTGATGAAAGTTTTATTTGGTAAAGAGGCAGATGTAAGTAAAAGTTTGAGGTTAGGAGCTTGACGATATAATGATATAAGTGGGGGAGCGGGGAAAATTTTGTTAATAGGGGGGTCTTTGTTTAGTAAAGATGGCAGATTTTTGGCGATTTTGTTGATTGGTCTAAGATAAGGGTGGTATGTAAGGACTAGGGGTATGCGATCTGATTCTGATATAGTTTGATATTTGAGAAGGGTTTCTCGGGGTATAGTAGACATGGCCTCAGTTATTTGGTTCTTGGCAATTTAGAGTTTGCAGCCAAGTGCGGTAAACGCATTTTTTAATGTTGTCGGTTGTAAATTTAACTCTTTTTTATTAGAGCAAATCCACTTGTGGCGTAGAGCTTGGCTATATACTATGGAGACGAAGGTGTATGGGGATAGGAGCTGATGGGGTGTGTAAATAGGATTGAGAATGAATGGATTTTTTATATAATAAAGTATGGAGTGTGCCATTTTTAAGTCTTATAGTAGTGTCCAGGAAATAACTTCCTCAGCCGTGTGGTTCATTGTAATATCAATGTCGCAATCCTCTGAGTTAAAACCTTTGTAAAATTGCAATAGCTTTTTTTCTCCGTGTGTCCATAGTAGAAAGGTGTCATCGATATATCTAAGATATAGAAGGGCTTATTATGAGTATTTTGCAAAAAGTTTTCGTTTAGATTAGCCATAAAAATATTGGCATATTGAGGAGCCATTTTTATTCCAATTGCAGTACCTTTAAGTTGCAAAAATTATTGGTTTCAAAATTAAAATAGTTGTGTTATAAAATAAATTCAGTTATGATGACATCAGCTAACTGATTGTCTGGAAGTCGGTTCTTTAAGGCTTTTAGTTTGCTGTTGTGGCCTATATTGGTGTAAGGAGAGGAAACGTCAAGGGTAGCAACAATAGTATTATGCGGAACTGTTTTACAAGTAATTTTCTGGAGTTTATTTAGAAATTCAGTGGTATCTTTGATAAAAACTTATGCATAGTTAGCTGAAAAAGTTAAACAATCGAAAGCGTCTAGAGTTGAGTGGTATTTAGCTGAGGTTTTTGTTAAGAATAATTTTTTTATCATACGTTTTTTATCATACATTTTATCATACGCTTTATGGATTTTTAGCGATACCATAGTTACCATACGGTCAGAAGTTTTAAGTTTACCTTTTTTTTAAAAGCTCGACTTGTTTTTTCATTGTAAGTTGCTGTGAAATTTGCGGATCCTTTGTAGAACGTTTTGTCAAACGATTCTTTTTTTCCGCTTTTTTCACTGCGTAATTAAAGATAATATTTTATTTAGCCATAAAAACTTAAAAAAAAAAAAAATTTGTTACGCATATGACAAAAATTGGTTGCAACATTTTGTAGATCAACAGCTTTGCCTACTGTAAATTTTGAGCAAAAAAATAAGTTTGATTTACTGTAAAGCCAATATTAGCATAAAGCAAACTATGGAATAAAAATTTCTAAAACAAGCAAAGCAAATATAGTGCCTTAAGGCGCGTTTACAGCCGTTTGCAGTACTTTTTTCTTTCAGCGCGATCTTGGTTTGTTTTATTGACGCTCAAATCCACTCACTTTTTTTCGAAAACATGAGTGGATTTGAGCGTCAATAAAACAAACCAAAATCGCGCTGAAAGAAAAAAGTACTGTAAACGGCTGTAAACGCGCCTTTAGTCTTTCTTGTCTTCATTTTTAAACTCTTAAAAGAAAAAATTATTACATAAAATACTTTAGCATATTTTTTTGAGTTGTAAATAAATTATAACATAAGTTTTTGAAGAAAAAGTTATTTGATAAAAAAAAAAAACGTGTTCGACTGATAAAGTTTTTTAAATAAAATGCTTTTGCGTGATATTAATCTAACCTCCATGCCAGGCTCCACTGCACTAATACGCATGCCCTATTACAGTGATTCCCAAAATGGGTTTCACGGAACCCTAAGGTTACAATCAAATTCCTAAAAGGTTCCATAAGCTTCAGCTGATTATGCATGCCAGGGGTGGGAAACACGCGGCTTGCGTCTGGTTGGTAATTTGCAAAGTACAACGAACATTAAGATGAAAATCCTGAAGTTAGGGACACTTTTTAAGTGAAAGCCTTTTTTTCAAAGATCACTTCAATTTGGGCTCGAAAATCAAGAATTCCGAGATAGTTTCAAAGTGAAGACTTTTTTTAGTCTTTACCTGATTTTTAGCGTATTAGGTGTTCCTTTTCATCTTTAAAACCTTTGAAGTGTTCCTCTGACAAAAAACTTTGAAAACCACTGCCCTACTATGTATACACCAATGTGTATGCGTCAAAGCGCGACGTGAACTTTTACTAAGCAGACCGTAAGCTACTATCATGACAAATCATTTTTTTAGTAATAACCTTTAGCTTTTCTTTTGTTGAATTTACTTTGACATTTTCTGTACACCAAAAAAAATATTTCACATGAAGTGAGCATTGTGTTTAATATTCCACTGTTAAACATGAAATACAGCATAAAAGTTTTTTCATTTGATCGAGATATATAACAGTCAACCTGCAAATTAAAACAAAAGTAATAGGATGCGTGTTTTATATGAGTGATTTTTTGGTTTGTTATTGTACCCGTTAAATCAAAAACAAACGTTTTAAATATCAAATTGTATTAAGACGGCGTGCCATGTTCGTTTTCTCATTTAAATCGCTATAACCAAGCTCTCACATTGGTGAACAATCGTTTTGTAAAAAGATTGAATAACGGCAACAAACTTAAATAACTAGCTACACATGCAAAAAAATATTTTAAAGCACAAAGGATATGTTGTTGAATACAAGTGAGTGATTTAGTGAAAAGTTGAATTTTTTCGAAACAGTTAAAAGAATACGTTTTATTCCACCAACTTAGCATCAATTGCTGTAAATTTTAGGCTATTGAGCAAAATATCACAACTTTTTTCAGGAATCAGTTAAACTAGGTAACCCTAATAGCCTTGTTTATTTTTATTTAGGTCGACTTTGAAATAGTTTGCCGCGAAGACTAAAGTTCTTATAGCAGTTAGTTTTGAAGTACAAGTGGATTCGCTAAGAACTTCTCTCCACAGATAGAAAGAAAACACGGTTTTTGATTATAAAGAATATAGTCGCAAAAATCAAAAGAACTTGATCAATTTTCGTAAAACTTGGCTCCAAAGCTTCACAAAATTTCAAAGCAATTCAGAGCGCCAACAACTGCGAATAATCGCTCAACAACTTCGTTCTGCCCTACTATAAGAATAAATTAGCACCCTTAAGGCTAATATTAAACTTAATAGTTTGTCCACCAACAAGCAACAATAACTGGAAACGGTTTCCAAATATTTATTTAATCGAATCAATCTATAAGGCGTCAGTACTGACTTTTGGACAACCTAAACGTGGGCACACAGGCACAGAAACACGAAACGATTCACTTCTTAACTGGAATGAATAAATAACACGTGTAACGGCCGATACAGCGGACGTTACTAAGCAACAGCCGAAGCTGCTAAATCGACCAAGATTTTTTCAAACTAACCAATCAGAAGACGTGGCATTAAACGATTACGTAATGTCTAATCAGCTATAAAATTGCAGAAGATTTCTGACGCATTCTTGAGCATTCGAGATAAAAAAGAAACAAAAAAGAAGAGAGAGAAAAAACTGCGTAAAACTGTCCAAAGTTTACGGCGCGATAAGCAACTAGCCATGGGCTTTGAAATGAAAATGCAAAACGAATCATTGTAATACACTTAGAAGACAATTTGCAAACAAAATAAATTAATAGGGGGTGGTGTACCGATTACGTCATCACTACTTAACAACGAAAAATATTACGACATAATGAAAAGGTAAAATTACTTTAAAAGACTAAAACTTAACTATAATGCTATCAAGTTAAGATTAACATTATGAATGAAGTGTGATGATGTGAAAGTAAGCTTATGGCTCAACAATCTTAAAGCCGTTGCTAACCGAATTCGATGATACATTTTTTAAAAATTGATATCAGTATCACATATGCTTACATGTATTAATTATGAGGTATCATTTACATTACAGATAAGTTAACACAAGCCTCACAATATGATATTAGTTTTTTTATTTGGTAGATTAGCGTTTAGAACTTACTGTTTTGGGACAAGGCCATCGCTTGCATTTGTATAATTCAGGTACATCAAACTGAAAAAGCTGATGTTGCAAAAATAGAAATCCCACTTCCAAAACAAGTCTTGTAAAACATTGAATAAAGTACGCCGTTGCTATTATATCAAAACTTGATTTTGCTTGGAACCTTTTTTTCTTGTTTTGATTTGAACTGTAAGTTTGTTTTCTGTTATTTTCAATTTTTTCTTGTTCAAAACGAGCCCAATTTTCTATTCTGTTGATATTGAAATCACGTTCAATTGGTTTTCTGCAGGATATGTTGACTCCTCTCTTATTGAAATCTTTTTTTTCGAATTTAATGTTTTTAAAGATCCTATCATTTTTCAGCGCGTGGTCCCCATCTTGAGGCACATCTTCAATTTGTGCTAGCTTTATCTTGGAAAACAAAATGTTGTGCTAGATCAAATTTTTTCCTGTACTTTTAAATTTTGAAAACAATTACGTCATACCCAATCAAAAAAAATGCTTTTAATATAAATAAAAGATTGAAGTTTTTTAAAATAAGAATGTAGACATTCAATTTATTCTATAACTCTTTGAAACAAAATAACAGCAAAAAGCAACAATATCGTGTAAGACTTCAACCAAGGCTCCCTGTAACGCTAAAATTGGGGGCTTTAAAAAGTTTTTTTAGATATAATGTACTTTCCCAACAAATTCAGACCTTTTTTGTTTTCACCCAGTTTTATAGTAAGGTTTGCGTTAGTTGAGAGTGACTTTTGAAGATCGTGTTCTTTTCTTTACAGCGCCTGTTTGATGGCTTCTCGACAAGTGTGGGGAGCTCTTAATTGGGGTTTTTGGGAAGCGTTACGCCGGATTTTACATCATGGTGATAAAAAAGTATGTAGAAGGAATAGCTCAAGATTATAGCACTCTGACTCGCGAGCAGAAGAACGCGAGTTTGATGCTCGGTTCACCTGAGTAATTTCAATGGTTTTCATGGAAAAAAGCTCTTCACAAATTCCTCAATGGGATCAAGTTTCTTATCAACAATTGTGACTCCGCTCAAAGCAGAAAGCAGAGAACAGGCAATATAAAGAAAAACAATCATTATCTAAACCAGAGGCATCCAATCCATTATCTGCGCGGACCATCTTTGGCTCGTGTAGTATTTTTAAATGAACCTGCCGGTATTTTTTGAAATGAAATAAACAAAGAGTAATCGTGTTTCCAAAAAAACTATTCAGGTAAAGACAAAAAAGGTTTTTACTTGTAATATCATTTACTTGAGCCGCGAATATTTCGATTGGCCAAAATAACCCTTGGCTTAACAAGACTGGACGCCCCTGATCTAAACAATCCCTATTTTCGTAAAATATTCGTCAAAAATAAATTAAAAAATTAGGATATCGTATCAAAGATACTCACCGACTGGTTAAATGAAGAAAATAAATTGCTTTGAGAAGAAAAAGCTGTTTGTTTTAATTGAGCAACATTGAAGCAAGAAGAATGGTTATCAGGGAATTCTTCTTTAACGTTGCTTTGATCGTTAAAAAAAAATCTAACTTGACTTAGACGAATTTGTTGAAACAAAGCCGAATGGGTTGATGTTTTCCTGCAAATTAGAATAAAGTCGATATCATAAAAAAAATGTAGATGCTTTCGAACAAGGACGGTTAGGGTGCCGGTCAGCACCGCTAAGCGTCTCTAGTCCAAAGCATCTAACGCCATGCGTATATTTGACATAAAGTTCTTTGGCGTCGTTAGATGGCGCCACAGCAGTCTAGATTCTAGAACAGCATGTCAAACTCCCGGCCCCCGCAAATATTAATCCTCCTGACTAGCAGGAAAGCGTCGGAGGCGCTATACAAAGGGCAAGCAATTACCCCTACCTACTTCCGGAGATGGCAAGATATTGGTGTACAGTTGAAATTTTTTGTTTGATTCTTTTAGTTTTTATTTAAAGAATAACAAAAAATTTGAGCTGCTTGCTAAGACTGCGAAGCAGAGAAATGCGCCGAAAGTGTCCTTCCCAAAGACACAGCTAAATGACGCGAGTGAGTGTTAAATTGTGATATAGGGTCAATTTCATGCGCCATCAAACAGCGCTCGTAACTATTCGACCATGCTGCCGATGTGCATAAAACAATGCGAGTCTAGTCGTCGTCGTCGTTGTCGTTTGATGGGCTTCCACTACAGGTCAGACACAAACAGGACTGGAGCCGAGGGTTTATCCTTTTACTACCCCACGCTGCTGCACTGCCTGAATCAGATGCTGGCAGTGGTGTTATTAAGCCAGCATCGAGTTTCGTCATCCAAAACCGTCAGACCTTGTGCTCCATGTGGTGCCCGATGTATAGGGCACTGGTCTGCAGTTTGCTCAGAGGCGCCACACTCGCAATTCGGTGAAGGAGCGAGACCCCATTTGTGCATGGACGAATGGAATCGCCCAACACCAGTCCGCAGGCGGTTGAGCTTAACCCAAGCTATTCGGGGTAAGCTCATTCCAAAAGGCCTGGCACCGGTCCCGGGCACAAAGGCACGGAGCCTGGAAGTATTTTCACAATACTCCTCTTTCCATTTATGATTTGCCATTCAGAAGCGCGGATGCCAAGTCTGGCAAGGTTGTCCAAAAGATTCCGCGCAGCTGGCACAAACGGGCATCTGGATCTTAGTCTCACTTGGCGAGTATCTGAGGACCCACTTAAAAGATCATACAAGAGATATGATCGGGGTACAGAGATCCACGGTAAGCCAAGGAGAGTGTCGCTCCCAGTCGGCGAAGCTCAGCTGGCTGGATGCCTGAGAGTATAGGTAGGTGGTCCGTTGGAGTGGGACGCAGGCATCCAGTAACTATGCGCAAGGCGTCGTTCAAGACACTGTCAATGAGGCGAGTGTGAGCACTGCGACACCAGACTGGCGCACAGTACTCAGCTGTTGAGTAGACTAGAGATAAGATGGCTATGCGTAGTGTTTTAGCACCAGCACCCCATCCCGAGCCAGCAAGTCGCCTCAGCAGTGTAACGCGCCAGAATATTTTTTTGCGTAATGCCACTAAATGGTGACGTAACGTGAGTGATCTGTCCAGTTTTACCCCAAGATAAGAAGGGGTTGGACAGAACGGTAAAAGTCTACCATTGTTGTAGAACTTTAGCTCACGTTTGGCCTCTCGGTTATTTAAGTGAAAGGCTGCCGTCACCGTCTTAGTGTGACTGAGCTTCAACCTCCAAGTCTGGAGATACGCTGAAAGTGTAGACATGTCTTGGCTTAAGGTCCCCTCCAAGTCCTTCCAACTTCCAGAAGAGTGCAACAATGCTAGATCATCAGCATAAGCAAACTTTCTGGAAATCATGGAAGGAAGATCGCACGTATAGATGTTAAATAGGAGGGGAGCCAAGACCGATCCCTGAGGAACGCCGTTTTTAAAACGGCGTAGCCTGCTTTGTTGCTGTCACCGGTGGTAAGGGTGAAACTTCGATTTCGGACAAGCTGCATAATCATTTTAACCATGTGTTTATCCGGAAGTAGTCTCAGCAGCTTGCAGGTAAGGCCACGGTGCCAGACAGTGTCATAAGCAGCTGTCAGATCGACAAATACGGCACGGGCCTTCTTTTTAGCCTCAAAAAATCCTCGATGTTCTGGGTTAGCAGAATAACTTGATCTACGGTTGACTTCCCGCGTCAGAACCCAGCCTGCTCTTTAGGGAGCAGTGGATCGATTAATAGTTCAACGCGGGCGTAGATAAGCCTCTCGACGATCTTGTAGGGGACACAGAGCAGAGATATCGGTCGATAACTCTTTGGGTCCCCCACGGGCTTTCCTGGGTTTGGGATCGCGACCACAAGCGCTCTTCTCCAGATCTTATGAATTTTGAGTCGGCACAAACAGGAAGAAAGGAAGTCACGTAACCAGGACTTCAAAGCAGCTCCAGCATGGACTATAAGCTCTGAGCAAATGGAATCAGGGCCCGGAGCTTTACCTGGTTTTAAATGTTGGAGGGCAGCAGCAAATTCTCTCTGTGAAAAATTATCAGAGATATTTACTGCGTCTGGTGTTGTGGCCCTCCAAAGGTCAGACACTTCTTTAGAGACAAGTCGAGATGACTTACGATCAACAGCCTCGTATTTCCCATTTCTAACCAACTGAGATGCAATAGCATCGGCTGAAACGGGACAGTGACGAGGAGAGTGTCGTGACCTACCAGTAAGGTTGTTCAAAATACTCCACGCTTTTCGACTAGAGTGTGAGAAGTCAATGCTCCGAACTGCTTCGGACCATCGATCCCTCCGCTTTCTGTCAAGCTTGGCAAGCAGAGCTGTAGCAGCCAAACGCAAGTCTAGTAAGAATTTGATTTAACAACTTACCTGGTAGTTGCAAAAATTAAATTGCAAAAAAATAAAGTTTTTTTAAAGTATGTTTAGATTTCAATTATTTTGCCGCGCACCGGTTACGGAACACTGATTTAAACATTGCCAGATTTTAAAAAAATGTCTTCAGCTTGCGGTCACTTGGACGAGTTGTTCTGAAAGCAGACAAAAGCTTGATTCATTTTTTGTATTTCGGTTTGCGAAAAGTGTAGTCTGTTTACAAATTGATATTTGGGTATATTTTATCACAATTTTTGCTTTACTTACAAATTAGCCCTGTTAAATATATGGTTTCGATGTTTTTGCTACTATTTAAAATCGATTCGTATGCATAGACATTTTCCAATTTCTTAAGTTGTTGTATTATTATACTCGTTCTTATATTTTACACAACGTTTTTGATCTGCTGGCTCTCCATAAATTATGATTTTGTGTTTTATTTTAGTTATTATTATTTTTATTTAAAAAAGATAAAATTACAATTTCGCTCAAACTGTTTTATATTAATAATATACTTCAGCTCAAGCAATTTGATAAAACTGTAAGCCTATTCTATTTAGATAAATAAAAAATTATAAAAAGCTTATTTTTAGTTAAATAAATAAATTTAAAAAAATAGATTAAAAGGGGTTTTTAGCATGAAAAATATTAGAGTAGAAAACTGTCTCAAACGTCGAGGGATTTTTTTGCTATCGGAGTAGCCACCCACTACGCCACTAAGCGGGCAGGAAAATTAAAAGGTCAGATCACCAGCTTATTTTATGTCGCAAATCCTTTTAATTTTACTGCGAGACCGTGGAGTGTTCAAACTTTATAATTCACGGATCCCTTTGCTTAAAATATTATTTGTTTGACCCCCATACAAAAACGTTTGCTATTTTTTTGCAGAAACCAAAATGAAGACTTTTTTGCTCTTCACCTCCTTGCAAACTACGTGAAATCCTAGAATTTGATATTATCATTTCAATCCAACTGCCATTTACCGCTGAAAATATTTCATGAATCCAAGTGATAACTTTTTTTGGTTTTCGAGTAAATTTGAGCAATGAATTTTAAACTTCAGGGTAGTGAAATCAAAACCCAGCCATCGGAGGCACATTTCTGTGTCTCTTGATACCGGTCCCAAGCCCGGATAAATGGGGAGGTTTGCGGCAGAAAGGGCATCTGGCGTAAAACGTTTTTGCCAAAACAGACAAATGCGTAATCATTATCAATCCATACCGGATCGGTCGAGACCCGGGTTATCAACGACCGGCTCAGGTGTCGCACAGCAGAGCACCTGTGGAAATTATGCTACTGCTAAACATAATGAAAATAAGAGCAGAAAAAGAGGAGGAAAGCGAGTGAAGAAGCAGCGAGAAGCGTGGAAAGGAAGACGCTCACTCATAAGGGTGGGTACTTTAAATATTGGAACGATGACCGGAAGGGGAAGAGAGCTGGCAGATATGATGGAGCGAAGGAATGTAGACGTATTGTGTCTACAGGAAACATAGTGGAAAGGTAATAAAAGCAAGGAACATTGGTGGGGGATGCAAAATATTCTACAACGGAGCTGATGGAAGAAAAAATGGGATAGGGATAGTGCTGAGGGAGAATCTGGTTGAAAGTGTCCTGGAGGTGAAGAGGGTGTCAGACAGACTAATGGCCATGAATCTGGAGGTAAAAGGGTCCATCCTAAATATAGTAAGCGCATATGCTCCACAGGTTTACAACAGCATGGAGGAGAAAAATGATTTTTGGGAAGACCTGAATGGGTTGATAGAAAGTATATCAAAAGAAGAGAGGATAGTCCTTGGTGCAGATCTTAATGGTCATGTGGGCGAAGGAAACATAGGGGATCAGGAAATAATGGGGAGGTACGGTGCTGGAACAAAAAATAAGGAAAGATCAATGGTTGTGGATTTTGGGAAAAGGATGGATTTGGCGATTGTCAATACTTATTTCAAGAAGAAAGATAAACACAGGGTGACGTATAAGAGTGGAGGAAAAAGTACCCAAGTAGATTATGTGATGTGCAGAAGGAGGAACTTGAAGGAAATGTGTGATTGTAAGGTAATATTGAATGAGTGTGTCACAAAGCAGCACCGTATGGTGGTATGCAAAATGGTTCTTATGGTGAAAAAGAAAAAACCAGAGAAAGTAAAGCCAAAGATACGATGGTGGAAACTGAAGGAGACAAGCTATCAAGAAGCGTTTAGACAAGAGGTGACCAGGATTCTGGGAGGCAAGGATAGATTACCAAATGAATGGGACAAAACGGCAGAAATGCTAAGAAAAACAGCTAAAACTGTACTGGGAGTGACATTTGGGAAACGAAAAGGAGACAGGGAGACATGGTGGTGGAATGAAGAAGTTCAGGAGAGCATAAAAGAAAAGAAAGAGGCCAAGAAAACATGGGACAAAATAAGAAATGAAAATATTAAAAGATATACAGTACAAAGAAAAAAAGAGTAAGGCAAAGAAGGCAGTTGCGATGGCAAAGAGACGTGCGTATGACAATTTGTATGCTAGATTGGAAACAAAAGAAGGTGAAAAGGAGTTGTACAGATTGGCTACGCAGAGAGACAGAGCAGGGAAAGTTGTACAGTGCATGAGGGTTATAAAGGATGAAAATGGTAATATGATGGTAAATTCGGAAGCATTGTTAAAGAGATGGAAGGAGTACTTTGAGAAACTGATAAACAAGGAAAATAACAGAGAGCCCAGGACAGAGGAACCAGAAGTGGTTAATAAAGAGGTAAATTGTGTCAGTAGAGAAGAAGTAAAAAGCGCACTAAGAAGGATGAAAAAAGGTAAAGCAGTTGGGCCAGATGAGTTGCCAGTAGAAGTTTGGAAGTGCATGGGAAAGATGGGGATAGAGTTTTTGACCAGACTGTACAACAGACTATTAATGGGTGAACGGATGCCAAAAGAATGGAGAAGGAGTGTGCTTATCCCAATCTATAAAAACAAAGGGGACGCACAGTGCTGTGGAAATTACAGAGGAATAAAGCTAATGAGCTACACAATGAAAGTATGGGAAAGAATTATTGAAGCCAGGTTAAGGGATAGAGTGGAGATCAGCAAACAGCAATATGGATTTATGCCAGGAAATGGAACCACTGATGCCATGTTTGCTCTAAGAATGTTGATGGAAAAGTACAGGGAAGGTCAAAGAGAGCTACATTGTGTATTTGTGGATCTAGAGAAAGCTTACGACAGGGTTCCGTGGGAAGAGCTGTGGTACTGCATGAGAAAATCAGGAATAGTGGAAAAGTATGTACAACTAGTACAGGATATGTATGAGGGAAGCGAAACAGTAGTGAGGTGTGCAGTAAGAACTACAGAAAGTTTCAAGGTTAAGGTTGGACTGCACCAGGGATCAGCGTTAAGTCCATTCCTGTTTGCAGTGATAATGGACAGGCTAACGGATGAAGTAAGGAGAGAACCACCATAGACGATGCTGTTTGCTGATGATATTGTGATTTGTAAAGAGACCAGGGAAGAAGTGGAGCGGAGATTAGAATCCTGGAAGTATGCATTGGAAAGAAGAGGGATGAAAGTAAATAGATCAAAGACCAAATATCTTTGCATAAATGGAGGAAATGATGACGAAACAGTAAAGATGGAGGATGCAAAAGTGCCAAGAGTAAAGGAACTTAAGTATTTGGGATCAACGGTGCAAGAAAGTGGTGGTTGTGAGAGGGAGGTAAAGAAAAGAGTACAGGCAGGATGGAACAGATGGAGAAGAGTATTGGGAGTAATCTGCGACAGGAGGTTACCAGCTAGAATAAAAGGAAAAGTGTACAGTTCAGTGGTAAGACCTGCAATGGTGTATGGACTTGAGACGGTGGCAGTCACAAAGAAACAAGAAGAGATGGAAGTCGCAGGGATGAAAATGTTGAGGTTTGCTATGGGAGTGACGAGAAAAGACAAGATTAGAAACGAGCACATCAGGAGTACCGTTAAGGTAGAACGGTTAGGAATGAAGATGAGGGAGGGCAGGCTGAGGTGGTATGGACATGTCATGAGGAGAGACCAGGAGTATGTAGAAAGAAAGATGATGGAAATGGAGTTACCGGGAAAGAGGAGAAGAGGGAGACCAAAGAGACGATTTTTAGATGTAGTGAAAGAAGATATGGGGGAAGTTGGTGCGAAGGAGCAGATGTTGAAGACAGAAAGATGTGGAAAATGATGATACACTGTGGCCACCCCTGACTAAAGGGAAAGGCGGAAAGGAGAAGAAGAAGGGTAGTGAAATCAAAAATATATCGTTGATTGGGTTTTTTTATTTTTATCTCTTTATTTATCCTCCTGACTCGCAGGAAAGCGACGGAGCCGCTAATACATAGGGTAGGCAATTACCCCGACCTGAGATGCCAAGATATTTCTGTCCGTTTGTAATTTAATAGAGATATGACTGTAATTTAGAACTGTTTGCCAAGACCACCAAGCAGGGGAATGTGCCGTAAAGTGTCTTTCCCAAGGACACAACAGAATGGCACAAGTGGGTTTTGAACCGAGACCATGTTGATCATAAGCACAGCGCTTTAACCATTTGACCACGCTGCCGACAAAGACGTATATTTAATATTGCTGTTATATTGCAGTTTTTCTGTGGACTATCAAACTAGTACCGTGGACCTCCATTTGAATATTTTTTTTAAACCCCCTGAAATTTTCTATGGACCCGGTTGAGAACTCTGGTTTTTAACCTAACAAAAAACTTGCCAATGCACTTAAAAGTTTAAAATATTCATTTATGATAAGCTACTATCAATACTGATAAGCTACCTGTTGTGAAAATATTCTTTTTGAAGAACTTTTGTTGTATATTGTACGCCTTTTAGTGATAAGTCTTCAATAAAATTGTTTGAGGTTTGTTGGGTTTGCGTAAAGTTTTTCTGAAAAGAGATTTAAATTACAAATTTTTTAGAGTTTTTATTTTTTAAATTTTAGATAGTTTGGGCAAACAGATATTTTTTCTGTACTAGACTATAAATAGCAAATATAGCTATAACAGCAATATTAAATATACGTATTTATAAATAAACTTATATCATAACTTTTCATCAAAATTATTATAAAACAAATCAATTTAAAATTATAGGCCTACAGTATATGTAGTTTGCAAAAATAAATCAATTTTCTAAGAAAAGTGAGCAATAAAAAAAATTTGACCATATTTACAATATAATTAAACTTACTTTTTAAAATTACCCACAACAGTTTGTTTCATCCAATTACTCAAATATCAATCCCAACTGTTTGCTTTTTTCTTTCATTAAATAACAGTTATATATAAAAAGGCTCCTACATGCGATCAAAAAAAAGAAATTAGCGAGGAAACGATACACGTTAAAATATGCCTCAATAAAAAAGTAATAAAACTAACTGTATGAAAATACATGGTCGCTCAGGCCACCAAAATAGATTAGAATTTAATTTATTTTGTCTGCAAGTTATTCTTATAAGTGTATTATACAGATTTGTTTTATCGTTTTATTCAAACGCATGGATTGAATGGAGCTAAACATTGTGACGTTTTGCGGGATTATTTCGTAATTTTGGCTAAAGTGTTCAAAAAAAGGTATTATCTATTAATAGTATTGTTAAGCTAATTCGATATTATCAGTTATGTAACTTTTGCCATTATGTTTTGGTTATATTGTGACGTCATAAACTGCTTTCTCCAATCGCTAAATCTATATAATAATTAATCTAAAAGTTACTAGATCTTGTATCTTTGGTTTTTATCTGGTAACTTTGGCAGATTTTATATTTATAGCGTCGTAAATTCATTATTCATTCCAGTTAAGTCATTTCAGTTAAGAAATGCCAAGGAATCGTTTGTGTTACTGTCGCTTGCGTGCAGTTGTTGGCGCCTTGTTTAGGTAGTCAAGAATTAGTGTTGGCGCCTTGGAATTTAATTCTATAGTGAGATAGGATTGTTTCAACCAGTGTGACGGACGAATTATTAAATTTAATTTAGCCATTGGAGTGCTAATTTATTCTTATAAGTAGTCAATGCGAAATTGTTGAGTGATAGTTCGACTGGTCCTTTGGGATTTCCAAGTAAAGTTGTGACATAGGTTTTTTTATGTCTTTTGAATTGCACAATTTTTTAAGTCTATTGCAAATAAAATATTTTTTAAATTGTTTGGTTTTTCAACGACACTTTCAACACCATAAAAATCAAACTGTAGTTCAAGGTGGTCCAAACCGCTAACCCGCAATTTTTTTTCTACGGCCCACTGAAAAATTTTAAACATTTAAAATCTTGCCGGTCCGGGGCATCGTTAACCTTTTATAAAGATCCAATCAATTGCTTTGAAAGTGTACAAGTGTTTTTTATAAAGAACTGTTTTGTCTTCAGGAGTCAGTAGAAATCTAAAACAGGTCCTCACGCATTTTTAAAACCTTTATTGGTTTTTACTTTGTGCTCAATGTCAAAAGCAATAATTTTTGGTCTTTTATTTGGACAATTTCAAACCAACTGCGCTGCGCAAGTTTTGATAATTTTTAAAACTTGCACGCAGCAGTAAACAACTTGGATCACACTACTCTATTTATTTTATTAGCTGATAAGTAATATAAAAAAGACTTCACATTTTAAAAATTATAAGCAAAAATATTACGTTTAACATGATTTGATAGTAAAGTGTGTGGGCTATCAAGCTTTCAACAAATTTAAATATAATTTTTCAAAAAAGAAAGCTATAAATGCAAAAAGGCTTTATTTAAATAGTTTACTCTATATACTTAAAGAACAATTTACTTGGTATGAACTAAGCATTAATAACGAAGATCTTTGATTGTGTTTGGAAACAGAACTGTTTTTCGGAGAGCTTTTGGAAATTTTATTATCACTAAAATTCAAGCCTATTGGAATGTGTTGCAGTTGGTTGTCAAAATTCCCAGTTCTTCCTGATTCTTGAGACGTAAATCCAGTTAGTTTTCTACTACTGAATTTTGAAGAATCTGAAATATAAAACCAAAACGAAAACTTTTACCAAATAATCAAAAACTAAGGAAAACATAACATAAACAAGAAAACATGTCTTAAATATACATGGTTTTTTGCTTAAATCGCTGCTACAGGGATTATCATAAAGTCACTATTTTCTTTCCAGCCAAGCATGATAAAAGATGTTTATATCTTCAATCAGCAGATGCATATCTCATAAGTAAGCCAACAAATAGCTAATTCGACACGAATAATAGTTTTGAAGCAGGCAAAGACGAGGCATTGTTAGAATGCGTAATTTAAAATTTTCTTAAAAATTTTTCAACCCTTCAAAAAGGGGTGCTATCCGGTTAAAGCTCTATACTATTTTGAAGTTTTTCTGCTATTAAGTATATGAAAGTTATTTTTATCAGGAATTATATCTTTTAATTTCTGTCCATGAAATACATGGTTCAACGTTATGTGTATGCTGCGTATACGAGTATGACTCGTAATGACCTTCTCCAGCTTTATCTTGAACACTATCGATTTCACCATTTTTGAGTTTATTTTTTTAAATAATAAATAATCTAAACACACAAGTTTTTTCACGGAAGAGAGTGGTCAAGCAATTTGATTAAGATATCTTTAATTTAAGCATTGACAATAAACAAGAAGCAATTGCAAATAGATTGCAAATGGACACATTGAACTGTTATTAAAATATCTTATTGTAACAAAAATAAACTGGGATACATTAGAATATAATAGAATTATAAATGCAATAGAAGTGTTTTATAAACTCTGATCTTCAACTTACCAAACTTACTTTCTTGCTGATCCGTTATTGCCATTTTTCTCGGAATTCTTGCACTAGAGGGAATTTGAAGTATAACTTGAGAAGCGTAAATGAGAAATATCAAGGGCGGTGTAGCCAAAACAACCATCTAAAAAATTAAAATTAAGTTTCAATTTTTGCTGCTAGATTGTTTTACGATGTACAAGTCGATCACAAGATTTCCTTCCTAACTTTTGAGCTTGACAGCTGCAACCAAGCCCAAATATATCGTAGAAAGCCTAAACATTGATTTTCAATCATGACTAAAGGCGCGTTTACAGCCGTTTACAGTACTTTTGTCTTTCAGCGCGATTTTGGTTTGTTTTATTGACGCTCAAATCCACTCATGTTTTCGAGAAGAAATGAGTGGATTTGAGCGTCAATAAAACAAACCAAGATCGTGCTGAAAGACAAAAGTACTGTAAACGGCTGTAAACGCGCCTTAAGTTTTAAAAAAAGTTTTCAGCGTTACCGAAGAACACTCGCTGATTATAATATCAAAATTAAGCAAAAATCTCAATTTTATACTAATTCAAAAATCCTTCACTGCTTATTTTACCACAACAAACGCTTTAAATAAACAATTTCTACAGAATTACGAGCTCTTATCTTTATGGATTTTAGCAACATCGTTTTACTTCAGATGATCTCAACTTTTTTTTTTTCCGTTCTAATACAAACTTTAAATGCTGAATTGAACGACAAAAATTTGTTTTTAAAGCTATTCAGTTTTACCAAAATTTGCTTGTGTAACTGTTGCAATATGCATTAATTAATTACAATACAAAATTTGAAGAAGCTACAAAAATTTTGCAACATTGTAAACATTAAGCAAAAAATACTTTTATAAAGCTTTAGTTACTAACTTGAAAACCCCAAAACCGAACTGGTGATATAGGAGAAAATTGATTGAAACAAACGTTTTCACAACCAGATTGTCTCGCATTGCACCTGCATTTAATTTTCGGTTGTAATTTAAAATAGATTCTTTACTTTTTTCATCGTGCATAGCATGATTTCTGTTTAAGATAGTCCAAAAATAACTTTAATGGGTTAGACGGGAAAATATCTTTTTTTTTGTTTTTTAGAGAACACATCTTTAGACAAAAAAAATTGGTGACTTTCCATTATAGCCTTACCTTCCTGGAGGACAGGGGGAAATTGCTTCTCCAAGTCTCAAAAATTTGTGGAAAACCAGAATTTTTCGAGGAGTGATAAGAAAAACTTAGTTAAAATCAGGAATTTTAGGACTTTAGGGAATTCTAAGACTTTTAAGGAATTTTAAGGCTGCGACAAGGAATCGTGTGGGCAAGATTTAAAGGTAAAGATCATTTTTTTAGAGATTAGCCTACTATGTTTTTGAGACGAAAATTGAGAAATCAGAGACAGGTCCAAAGTAAAGACTTTTTTTTGTTTTTCACCCTAAATTTTAGACAAATTTTTTCTCATATCCGAAAAGTTCTAAAAAATCATGATTTGGACAAACGTCACAAAATTTGGACAAAACTGTTTTGTCCCTCCTCCCAAATTTTTTTCGGCTGATACGTTTATGCTTTTCATGAATAGCCTAATATACAAAATTAAATGTTTAAATAAAAAAACTTTTATGCAACCCCAAATAAGATCAAAGCCCATATTTTAAAAAGTCTAAATAAAATAAATCAGTTTTTATTTAACCAGTTTCTAGCTCATTGTTTGTGATTGCGGAAAATTCTAACACAAGTTTGCAAATCAGGTGTTTTTTACCTTAGGCATATCAGAAAAAATCAAAGTAACAAATTTATTACGCTGTCGCATTTAACATTTAGTGGGCACAAAATAGCAACTTTTTTAAAACAAGAATAGGCATATAGCATGATTTTGTATAGCTCACTGGTAAATTTAAATAATAAAATGTAACTGTTTGCCATCTATTAATACTTAAACTTTCGTCCATAGGCCCACAAATTACTTTGATTACTTACTTAAATGCAGCTTGTTCGTCTCCATAGGCTGTTTCTCCCATTCGAGTTAATGGAATGACTCTCAATATAAAAAAGAATGTTACCCAGGCCTTGCCGAAAAACGTTGATTGTCGAGCAATTTCATCCAGTCCTTTTTCTAATAAATGCCACGACATAATCCTTTTTTATGATTTTTTGCAAATTAGCTGCACTTTGGAACCATTAATGCAATGCTTTAAAGTGATACAGTACTTTGAGATTCTGATGAGATAATTGAAACAATTTTAATATGCGCGGACAAAGGGCTGAGCTAAGATAGCCGTTAAAACATTTTGGTAAAAATATTTTTTTAGTTTGAAGGGATTTGATACAGCGAGTAATCCGGTATCCGGTCAAAATATCAACCACGAAATAACAACGACCAAATTATCAACTAACCAAAAATATTAATTTTCGTTATCCAGGTGCCTCCACATGGTGAGATGGTGGGAGGTTAGTAGTAACTCAAAGCCTCTGTGTCACCCTTTGACGGAGTATTGCCTGGGGGACTTAATTTTGTTCGTTGATATTTTGACACTAAATCGAATAATCCACATTGAATTAAAAACACTATTGTTTTATATATTTACTAAAAGCGTTTATATTTATATGCCTCGTATTTCTAGAATTCAAGCATATTTTACTTAAAATGATGTAAACTATTTTTGATTTTGATGGTATGAAATGATTTTGCGAATCAAAGACACTAAAAAAATCCATTCTTATTTTCTTGATGTCCATCAATTGTAACTCATAAGTCTATGTAAAAATCGTTCTTTCACCTCTCTTTAACAAATCAGCAAAAACTTATGTTACAATGTGAAAGTTATCTTTTTCTTTCGCTAGCTACCATTCTGACAATCTTTTTTGGAAAGCTTGATTTGTATTTATATTATGTTCCTTATTAATTACTTCTTTTTCCTAAATGAGGCAGCAAGAAAAAAGCTTTTATAAGATTTTATAGCGGATATTAAGCATTTAATTTTTTTTTTAAACCTAATTAATAAAAGCTTTTTGATAATTTTGTTGAAAGCTATTCAATCCTTAATCTAGCACAAGTGAAAAATATTGCTTTATTGCTTTTTCTTAAGAAAATCCTCTTAGCTTTTTAGTAATTGCTAAACCTTTAAATTTTTTAAAAAAAGGGCTAAAACATAAAAACTTATTCAGATCACAAATAACTTTGATATTTCTTTCTTCGGTGGGCGCAAACTATTTTCGTAGGATAATGCTTTTCGTTTGGCATTTTAAACAACAATACGTTTTCCAATATTATACTCAAGCAATTTACGGAAAAGCCATGAATCCTTAGGGAAAACTTTGCATCCATTTAAGATTTTTTCGATAAGCTTTCATTAGCAAAATCGAAATATCATTTGTGGTATTGACCAAAAAACTATATACAACATGAAAAAAAAGTAAAAGCTCGTTTTCAGTTCTAGTAAATATGATGAACCGATAAGAATATAAAAAATAATTAAACAAATCGATTCGTTTTTAGATAAAAAGTCCTTAAAAGAATCGTGAATTAACAAAACAGTCTTGTTTTAAAAAGTTAATTAAGCAAATTGCTTAATTAAGTCAATGACAGGTTCGCATGAGTGAACGCACCGTTGTCGTCACCGAACGAGCAATAAATCACAGCATGCTTGAACAAGCAGAAATTAACATAAAATTCGTTACCTTCGTAAATTAATAAATTGTTTCGTTTTATACTTATAAATAAAAAAATTATCTTCAATTTTTCTTTAATAATATTTTTTTTGTAGCTGTTAACAAAGATGAACGAATAATTAATAATTTTTAATTGTTTTGCAAATTTCATCACGAGATTTTTTTAATTTATTTCTGTAAAACTTCTCATTTTTTGTTTTGCGAGCATACAAATCAAAAATAGGCTTATATAATTATTAAAAATGTTGCTAAAAATCAAAAAATGTTGCTAAAAATCAAATTTTTTGTTTTGCGAGCATACAAATCAAAAATAGGCTTATATAATTATTAAAAATGTCGCTAAAAATCAAATTTCTTGCTAAAAATCAAATTTTCTCAAAAAGCTGCAAAGTATATGATAAAATTACAATCTAGCGTTCTATTTCGTAATTAAATTAATTAAACAACTTTTTTGTGAAACATTTTTTTGTAAATTATATAGCCTGCGCAGATATTTGAAGTGAAAAATTAAAACAAAAAAATTTCCTGGAAAAATTAAACTTTTTTATGCAAATCTTACAAATTCTTTTTTAAGTATTGATTACAATTTATTGAAACTACAAATTTTTCACTGAAAAATAGCTGAAAGTAAAAATTTCTTGTTACTCCAAGTAAGTGAATTCAATGCATCTGGAACGATTTTACTTAAAAATTCTTTAAAATAATTTTTAACAAATTAAAAGCCTTCTTATTAAATCAAAAATTCGCCTATATTAAAAGATTTAGCCCCCGTCAGTATAAAGAGTTCTTTGTGGGTTTTACTCGCTAAGTTGATTGGTTTTTTAAACGTTTGATCAATTTTGATTAGCTTTATAAAAATTAAAAAATTTCAATTGCAAAAACGAATATTTTGAACGTTTTTCAGCTAGTCAGTTGGAGCCGAGAACTATATTTTCCAATTAGTTTGCTACTATTATCTTAACATGCTGGCCTAAATTAAATTTTCTAAATCATTTTAACGCTCAGGTCAAAATATTTTTCGATTAAGAAAATTAGAAATTAATATTTTTCCCCGTCATGAAATCGCTCTTCGATGCCTTAACTTAAATATCGGCTTTCTGATTTGATTTTAGCCATTTTATTCTTAGAAATTAGTATATAATATTAGCAAAAAAAGAACGATTTTTTATCAATAAATCTAAAGTGATATGGAAGCTATATTTATGTTGATTCCTTTTTCTTTCCACTTCGGCAAGAATATTCTTGTGAGACTAATCGTGGACTAAACAAAAAATTTATTATTGTCTACACCGAAGTAGGCAATTATTTTTGGGATAACAAGAATCGAATAAAGGTTTGTGACAAAATTGACCAGCAAAACAACTGTCATTTTCCGCTGAAAACCGTCTTAAACTGGAGTCAAACTCGTGATCTACTGCAGATTTTTTATCTTCTAAATGGTGGGCTACAACTTGCTTCGCTTTCACTTTTTCACAGCATACGCGTGTTGCAGAAGAGACGAGATTGCGTTAAGATTGTAGACTTGCATCTAAATATTCTTCCATAATAGCGACCTAGCTCTCTCTTTTGACTTGTTACTCAGCGAATGCTTTTCCTCAGGAAAAAAGCCTGTCTTCACGTAAATTGAATTAGATTGTGAAAGTGTCTGTAATCAACCTTTCACACGAGCTTTAACGTTTTTTTTAACTGATTTGATAAAATTAATTTTCTGCATTGATTTTATTTTGTTCGAAAACGTTTTATAAAACAACTGGTGCAAAAATGAGCATTACATTTCTTATCAAAACGCTGCGACTAAAACAGAAAAATATAAGTTCAAAAATAAATGAACAGTATCTTATGACGATTAATCAACACTACAACACTTTCTTTCAAAACAAATTAAATTACAAGTATTTTAAATCGGGAAATTTGCACAACTCTTTTTCACCCATAGACGGTTTCGATTTCTTTATTTCTTTATAAGTCTTTTGAAGTTTCTCAAGCGATCTTGCTCTTTCTTCTTCTGTTCCAGCGATTACACCGAGCTCGAGAAGGAACACAAGGTCATGACGTCTTATGCGGGTGAAGGCTGCTTTGAGATGGGGTATTATTTGGCTGGGAGGTGTTTGATCCCGCCATTTCATCAACATTAGATGACCTTGTGCGTATAGATTTTGCGAACTGCTGGCAGATGCAATGATTTGAGAAGCCTAACGACAAAATTTCAGAGTAAAAATTTTATACTATTTTTTTTTAACTTCGAGAAAATTTGTTTAAAAACGATTTATTCGGTGTTATCTATAAACAACTTTTTACATTTTACACTTTTTGAAATTAATCTGGGTAAAAGCAAATATCCTTGAAGGGTTAGACAATGGTGAAAAATTTTTTCTAAAACTAAATTCCAAATGCTAATGCATGCTAATTGTTTTAAATTGTTTTCGGTTAGTAGAATATTTTTTACTGATGTGAGTGTAATTGTACTGCAAAAATTTTTATTGCTTTCGTATAAAAGTTAGAATTTTTTAAACTTTAATTTAGCTTAGGAATGCTATGAATATCACGGACAATGAAATAATTGAAAGCATACTGGTTGATTTGTGGTTAAATCTTTTATCCAAGACAGTCTTAGCTACTTACGTCATCTGGATAAAAACCTAAAGCATAGGCCAATCGTTTCCATTCTTCTCTGGCTAAGATCTGTCGCGCCAAAAAACTAACGTTGTTGTCATTAAATAGCTGTCTACTTTCGGCAAACGGGGGCCCAAGATCACTTTCTGACTTTACAAGACTCAGGAGCAACTGCGGTTTTTCAGTGGCGACACCATGTGGTTCAACTATAAACAATTTTTTATCAATTAAAAATTGAAATTACTGTAAGCTTGTTATGAATAAACAATTTCAATTGTTGTATGGTTAAAATATTATCCAGATTTTCTTGTTTCAATTAATTTAAGTTCTACGGTTAATCCTTAAGAAGGATAAAATATAACAAGTTATTAAAAAAACAAAGTCATTGTATTTGTATTTTCCAAGTCATTGCATTCATATAAAAATATTTGGAAAAGGATGACATACAAAGTCATTGTATGCTTTTCCAAATATTTTTATAAGGATGACATACAAAGTCATTGTATGCTTTTCCAAATATTTTTATATGAATGCAAATCATCATAATCATTAACAACATCTCTATTTTTCTCTTTAGTTCAGGGTAACATCAGAAGTGTTACGTGATTTAAGTATCTTTATTATGCAAGTAGAAGTGGCATGATTTATCTGACCTTGTACTTTTATAGCATTTCTTCACGACCAGATTTAGTTAAGAATTGAATATTTTTTAACATATATAAATATTCAACTGTTTATTCTAATCGGACCGTACCTTCTATTGCCAATTCCAAGCCCAATTTAACAGCAAGATCGTGTCGTCGTATCTTATGCAATGCACTGCATAGACGAGGTAGAAGTTCGTCACGAGGAGTGAGTTGTCTCCAGGTTTTTAGCATCATGGTGCACTGGCTGTAGGAGTTTTGTGCAGAGCTGGCTCTTCCGGTAAAGTGAGCGATTCCCTGATGTAACATAAAATATCGCTTTTGCGACTAAAATTTTTTACATAAGGGGAACCAAAAATTTTTACTGCTAAACAGGTAAATAGCAAACAACATTAAAAGAAGAACGACTTTTTAAATAAGTTTTTTCTTATAAATTTTACTACGATAAATGCATTGGTTTATATCAATATAGCGCTTCAAATAAATGTAATGATATTTTAGCACTAAGACTGTAGCATTAAAAATTTTCCTTAATAAACTCGAGGAATCTCAATTGTAAACTTTTTTTACTAAATGATAGTATCACACACAGCCACACAACCATACGAATTGGAGGTATGGGGCAATCTCCCACCCCCACGCTGCTTCATCAACAAAAAAATTGTTTGGGTACTGAAAATGTTTTTGAGTCATAAATTGCACTGATAAAAATATTTCTTGGACAGAAAGAAGTTATTTTAACACCTTCGCTGCCAAAGAACGTAGATTTACGTCTACGAATGGGGTCTCGTTTATCCTTAGCCGTTACTAACCCACTAAGCTTTGGGGATTTCCCTAAAATTAAAAAACAATTAACTAAACTTGGCAAATAGTAAACAAGAGCCCAATTGCTTAACCTTTGGCATCGAAAGTGTTAATTAAAAGTATTTTGTTTGAATGTGCTGTACGTTACGTACAACAACGAGATTGTCTTTCTTCTGCACAAATAAATATTCAAACTCATAAAAAATTTTTAAAACTTTTGTTTCGGCACGAAGAAGTTTCGAACACATAAAAAATTTATATATTAGTCCGAGATACTAGCAATATTTGAGATTATTTGTGAAATTACGCAACTATCATGATTCGAGCAATAGTCGCACAAAAGTTTAGGAAAACTGTTTCGTTCCTGCGAAGCATTTTGGACTGGTAAACTATTCTATGATGTCAAATTGAGTTTAACTAACTTTGAAGTTTATTCATTTATTCATTTCGATTTTGCTTCAACATTGACGATTTTTGCAAAAAACGACGTTGAAAAATTTGTAAACGGGCAGCTTCTAAATTCTGAAGTTTTTTAGGGGCTGATCAAAGTTTAATAGTACATGGTCTATTGAAGTAAACATTAAAATAGGTACCTCTGTTTTATATGAACTCAAATTCTACTAAAGAATTAAAAATTGAGCTCTTGCTTTTTTCCACCCTGGTTTATCTATAAAATTTAAAACTTTGAAGGAATTCGGGGAATTAAAATTTGTTCGATAATTTTGTTATCAATTCAACGGTAGGTAAGAAATTTATCAATACAAACTGTTTGAATTTATTAGTATTGTCAGAAAAAAACTTTAAATCATAATGCCAGTTTTTGGTTGTCACATTTTTGGTTCGGACTTTCCTCGTGTACGCAAGACATATCCACGGTTTTGTGTTGCTGGGCCTGGACTGCCTACCCCCCCAAAAAAAGTTTTTGATAATCAAAGTAATCGTTTTTTTTCCAATTTTTGACCTAATGTTGATTGTTTGTGTTTTCCGTGCAAAAGAAGGGTTCACGTAAGCTCTTTAAAGTAATCGCAAATCTAATAAATTAATCTAGAGCGCTCAGGGCTCTTCGTTCCAGCGGGCCACTTTTCAAAATTTTGCTGCACCTGCGAGCCGTAGTCGCTTAGAAATTGTCTCAGAATGTAAATAAACGTGTGTTAAAATCTTTCTCTTTGTTGTCTTCACTTGGTTTTAAAGATAAATAAGGGTTGTTTGGACGGAAAGAAAAGGACTTCTTTTAGTTTTATCTTTATTTTTCTATATTCCAATCGGTTTCAAACGCTGCTCTTGGTTCTGATTAAGCAGATTTATAAAAAAGTTCTTTTACAAGCCACAGATAAAACTGTTGCGGGTCACATGTGGTCCGTGGTCCCGGATTTGGACCACCCTGAATTAATTAACTAATTTATACTTTCATATATACCCTTGTAAAACTACAAAAGTTTATTTTAAGTTCTTGTCGCAAAATATACTCAAATTTTTAGTTTTTATTATGACGTCATGCACATTTGTAATGCATCAACTGTCGTTTCGATGCAATTTGCTAGAATCACAAAAAAATTATTAAAATTATTGTAGTTTTGTGCAGACTGATCCCTAGAATGCGTAACGGGGCGAGGGTAGAGCGGGAATACGTGGAATCGGAGCCTGAAAGCCAGCTGAAGACTAAAATAAAAAGTCTTCAATTGCTTGAAAACTACTTTTTTTTTATAATGAGTGAAGAACTTTTTTGCTCTTCATCTGGATTTTTGGCTTCGATTCTAGTTTTTGTCGCGGACCTCTTGACGATACCGAAGCATGCTTTACCAAGCAGTATAAGCTATGAAAAATTTACTTATATATCAGAAAAAATTAGAAAAAACTGGGGGCAGAAAAAATTTGGGGAGGCATGGGCCTGATGTTTTGACTTTAATTTTATGACTAAATTGCATATTATGATTTAAGTAGTAAAACTACAAAGGTCATTGAATAGCAGTAGAATTTTAAGATGGCGAATTGTATAGATTGTGACATAATGGCTTGTCTAAAACCTAAGAACAACTTGCCTGCGGTATTTGTTGTATTGTTTTGTGCGTGCTAATTATGACTATTTTCATCAGTGATGTATCAGTCTATTTAGTAATTTGTGCATATTCTGACGGCGTTACATAAACAAGACATTTTTGGGTTTTCACTAAAAATAGGAAATTATTGAACTCGATTACTTGAAAATAAAAAAGTCAAACTCGCAATTTTTTGTGAACTCAAACTCAGTTAAAAACACATTAAGTTGGCTACCCTGGGACCTAGTTAGCCGTCCTTAATTGGTTGAGATTTACATTGTTTTTCGAAGTGTTGGTTTTCGTAAAATGAGCTTGATGCATCTTACCCATACACTTCTAAATAACAAACCAGTTTAACCAATCAGAATAGTTAGGACAGAGTTGGTGAAAAACAAGAAACTGTGTGAAAACTTGAGAAGATAGAAAATTCTGCTACAAGGTTAGTGATTAGTGACTAAACTCTAATAGAAGTTTTTGCTTAATTTCCTCTGTGATTATCGGATACTGATACTCATAAGGGCAACATTGTAGGTAAAGATTTTTGGTTTGGTTACTTTTGCCGTATAATACTTATTGTCGTATAGACAACGTTGACACTAGGGTTCACCTACAATTATTATCCAATCTTTTCATTTTCGTCCCAAAAAAAGGTCTTCTCCTGTTTGCTTAATACGTAGGTCACGATGGACCAACGTATTGAGCACCCCTGCTTTAAATGGTTACTTTCAACTCGAATGCAATGAACAAGGATTTCTTGGGAAGTTTTTCTGGGATCCTGGGAATTTAAAACTTAAAATTTATCCGTTATCCCGGGACATAAATTCTAGTTGACACTTTCTACAAACAATTTCATTTGCATAAATTGAACCGTTAATTTAGAAAAGCGTGATTTTTGATTTTTTTTGTTAATCGGACCAGTGCTTTTCAATCGTGTGTATTATACCATAGGCATACCAGCCGCAACAAATTTGGGGGCGATGGAGTTTTTCCTAATTTTGTGACGTTTGCCCGAATCATAATTTTCTAGTATTTTACGGATATAAGAAAAAATTTGTCTAAAATTTTAAGGTGAAGACCAAAAAAAAAGAAAAAAAGGTCTTTGCTTTGGATCTGTCCTTGATTTTTCAATTTTCGTCCCAAAAACATAGTCATCTCTAAAAAAAAGGTTCTCACTTTAAATCTTGCGCACAGGTTTTTTTGTCACTGGCCTAAAATGTCTGATTTGGACCAAATTTTTTTCTATCGCTGCACAAAAAATTCTGGTTTTACTCACAGTTTTGAGACTTTGGGAGGCAATCGACCCCCCGGCAGTTGCGGCTATGATTGTACATCCCAGAATGTATCAGAATTATTAAAGTTTACCAGCTTGATGGGGTGTACAAGGTCATCAAAAACCTTTTTCAGTTTATTTTGACTATTAAAATGCCTGTTATTTTTTTGTATCATTTAATCTTTCTCACAATAAAAAAATTGTATAAATACGACCTTTGCTTTGCATTTCAATTGTTTTTCAATTATGTATATTATGTTTATTGAAAGGAAAAAAAGAAGTAAATAGGCTACTAAAAAAAAGGAAAGGTCTTCACGTTAGACATTCTTTTTAGACTTCAAAGCATTATTTAAAACTAAAATGAACAGGTCTTTCAGTTAGCTCGAAAGTGTGTACGGTTGCAAGAAAGGTTGAAAAACATTGGATTAGGCCAGTGATGGCAAAACTATGCACGCGTGTCACTAGTGACATGCAAAGAGATTTTGTCTGACACGCTGGTGAAAAGTTAACAGGAAATTTTCGGTGGTTTCTACTACGAACATTGTGTCACAAATAATGACTTAGTTGAGCTGATATCCCAGATTTTGCCGTGTTGTTTTTATTATTTTACTCAAAAAAACCTTGTTTATGCCATTGTCGTTTACCGTTTTTGTGATGGAATACATGTAATCGTGTATCATTTAGTAATTTTATTGTAATTATCTTTTCACTTAAAGATTTAACAGTTTTGTGATCGCATCCCTCTTAATCATAATGAAGAGAAAGAAAATTAAATTATCTGAAAACCAAAGTAATAGAAATTTCCAAGAATGCTAGACTAAACAGTTTAGCGTAATTAAAAGAAATTACAAAGCTCTTTGCATCTTATGCGATGAACAAGTTGTGAGCAGAACCTGGAATGTAAACTGACATTGCGAAACAAATCACAAGTAACTGTAAGAAAAAACTAAAGAAAAACGTACAGAGTATATACCGCAAGAGTTAAAAAATAAAACTGTTCAATCTAAATGTTTGTTGAGATTCACCAGTGGAAATTCAGATTTGGATTCAGCAAGTCTCAGTCATTCACACAATATTGTTAAGCATGGAAAACCTTTTAATAAATAATAATTAAAAAAATATTTTAACCTATTATGTAAAGTAAATTTTGAACCTATTGTATTCGTTTTTTTGAATCAAAATTACATAATAACTAACTCCTTCTTCTTCTTTCAGTCTTTCCCTTTAATTAGGAGTAGCCACAGCGTATGATCTTTTTCCACAGCGTCCTGGTTTCAATGTCCTTCTCTGTCGCACCAACCTCCCCCATATCTTTCTTCACTACATCTAGAAATCTTCTCTTCAGCCTCCCTTTTTTCCTCTTTCCCGGTAATTCCATTTCAATCATCCTTTTTCTTACATGCTCCTGGTCTTTCCTCATGACATGTTCATACCATCTCAACCTGCCCTCCCTCATCTTCATTTCTATTAGCCAGCCATCAGGGACATATTTCAGTGTTTCCTGATGCCGGTCCCAAGCCCGGATAAATGGGGAGGGTTGCGGCAGGAAGGGCATCTGTGCAAAACTTTTTTTTCCAAAATATTATGATGCGTTGTGATAATAAATGATTTCTATGCCATGTTAATTGATGATACCACCTTAGTTTACACTAATAATAAAAAATATAAATATGCCTAAAATTAAAGAACTGTTATTTAGAAATGACACGCGATGAGAAAAAAATACGTACTAAAAAAATTTTTTGTGACACACCAACTGAAAAGTCTTGCCATCACTGGATCAGGCTATTATTATTACTAATCATGGACTTTTTGTGGTTATTATTAAGGCATTTTAGAGAGAGAGAGAGAGAGAGAGAGAGAGAGCTTTGAACAACCTTAATGGACTACTTTTAAAATGTTTACAATAGTTCTATTTCTAATTAAAATTAAAAGGTTTTTTATTGTTTATTGTAGTAGTTGTTATGGTTTTTCTTCTTTAAAAAAGTGTTTAAAAGAAAACTTTAAGTATAGTTGTTTTAAACTAGGGTTAGGCAAACTGCAGCCCACAACAACCTTATGTGCGGCTCGCGAAAGCTTCAAATAAATAATTAAAAAATTATTAATTTTTTTGTCAACTAAATTCTTGGTCATTGCTTTTAGCAATCGTTAATTTTTAAGCACGAAAATCAAGAAATTTAAGGAAGATTCAAAGTGAAGACGTTCTTTTTTTCTGAGATCACCTCATTTTGGCCTTGAAAATTAAGAAATACGAGGCATATTCAAAAAGAAGACCTTTTTTTAGAGATGACTATAGTGCGTCGCGGGAACAAATTAAACTTCCGAATGCGTCCCTCTAGCTAAAAAGTTTTTCCACCCCTGTTTTAAACTCTCCAGGTTATAACGGTTCTTGATCTTAATATTACATGCCATGATGCAATGCACCTCCTTCAAAAATCGGGCAAGCTTCGGTTTCGCTCTGAACCTTAGTTTTTAGTTTAAAAAAAACTTTCTTTAACAAAGTTTTTTATCTCATCATTTTGAAACAACTTTTAAGGGGGAAAGCAAAAACTCCCGCTTAATATTTTTCTCACCTGAGGTAAAAAACCGAGAGCATAGGCCAATCGTATCCAATCATTAGCTCCTAATCCTCGAGAAAGATTGCTAATAGACCGGTCGGAGAACACAAGCGTTTGAGGAGTTGAAGATTTTCTCGGCGATTTTTTCTTTTTTTCTGATAACTTTTTTCCTTTTTTAGTTTTGTCATGATCGCTAAAAAAGGTAAAGTTTGCGACATCTTCGGAATCGTTGCTTGAGCTTTCATCTGAATAAAATATAGCAATGTTAATTGACTAACAAGATCAGAAGCATCTTGTACAAGTATAGGTTGAAATTTGATTGGATTTCGTATGTATGGTTTAGCCCAGGTATAGGTATAGGTTGAAATTTTATTGGATTTCGTATGTATGGCTTAGCCCAAACTTGAACAAAAAGCTTTCTCCTTCCTTGCTACTGCCTAACATAACTTATTGTCAGACAAACAAATGCTTGTTTCTAAAAACTCTTACTTTTAGTTTTTTCATCCGTTGCAGCTGTTTTATGAGTTTTTCTTGGTTTTTATTTTTGGAAAAATTATTCTTTACCACTTTGGTGCTTTTAAATCAGGGGTCGGCAACCAACGGCCCGCCAAGCAAAATCATCCGGCCCATGACATGTTAGTTAGATATTAATGGGATACGGCCCACAGCATAGATTGTTTGCAGTACTTAACCATTTCAAACCATTTATGGGGCAGTAAAACTGTGATACATCTAGTTGCAGCAGGGATGCCAAAACGCTTCATTTTTAAGTACAAATCTGGTGTAGAACAAATAGTTTAAGTTTTAGTCAACTAAACTTTACATTAAGTTTTTATGACGTTGCTTTTTTCACGTCTAAAAAAACTAGTGAAGATAAAAAAAAGTTTTTATTTTAAATTTGTATGACGTTGCTCTATTTACGTCTACAGATAAAAAGTGGGGACCAAAAAATAGAATATGAAAGCTATCAGGTGTTATTATGTCGCTGCAAATCACGGTCGTACACGCAAGTTTTTTGTTGCAATTTTGAACCTCCTGTGTTCAGGGTTGCCAATTCAGCCCTTTTTATGATTTTTAGCCAACTAAATTTTATATTTAGCCCTATAGCGGAAAATTTAGCTTTATTTTTAGCCAGTTTAAAATTATCCGGATAAAGATTTATTAATGTGTAATCTTGTAATTTTTTGTCTTGTTATCCTCGGTTCTCGCAGTCTTGCTATATTTTACGATAACAGGGAGAGCGACGGCTGAGGTAAAGAGCACACAACAATCTTCAATAAAACGTTATGAAGCAATCTCAGAAATCTCTGAAATTTGAAAACTTAACCTACCGAGTTGTGCAACGTTGGTACAAGTGCTAATGCCTATAGGACCAGTCCAAAAATGTGTTTTTGATTTTTCTTAAAACTTTCATTGCATTGCTCAGCTCCTATTAAAATGCAAAAAATAACTTGTTTGTAACAAATGCTGCCGTAAATATGAATTTCCAACTCAAGTTTTGGAGAAAATTGACACGCGTCAAAGCAGCTCTATTTATAATGAAACGCAAGTAGATTAGGATAAAAATGCTTTTGATGCTTTTGAAGAAGAAAATAATAAATTTTAATCAATTAATTAATTCAATAAATACCAAGATTTAACGCTGTATGTTAAGTTATATCTAGATAGAACTTTTTTTTATTTAATTTAGCTCTTAAAAATTTAGCCTTTTGAAGCCCTTTTTGCTGTTTAATGTCTACCTCAGTTGGTATGACTAGAACTGAAAAGGTAACTGGAAAAAGTGCGGCCCGCCATAACGTTATAAAATTGGTTTTTGGCTCGCGACATGCAAAAGGTTGCCGACCCCTGTTTTAGATGAACCCATTTTTTAACAAAATTTATTTCTTTGTTCGCTGTCATGCAAACTAGTTTTAAAATGTTAGATTTTCGGCAAAGTTAGTTAAGAGCAGTAAAACCTGATACACACTGAATAACTCATTGTTAAAGTCATTTTTTAATTTCAAAAGTAGCCTAAAAGATCACTTTTACTGGGCCATTCCTAAGCACTTTTTCACAATTAGACTATTCGAATTAAGTTACAGTACTACGATTTACCCAGGGACAATTACGATATTTCAGAGAAATCAAACAGAAACTTGACGTCTAAAAGAAAAAAGACAAACACTTCGACATAGTTTTCTTTCCAGCGTAGCACAACTGATCGCAGCAAATCAAAAACTTGGCTACGCCAGGATTGTTTTAGTTCGTAGATGAAGCGTGATAATAATAAGTCTTTCAATAACAAAAGCAACTCACCTAAACGACTAGATGACTTTTTTGTTTCCATTGTATTCTCATTCGTTTTAATTGATTTTAAATGCCAGGTACAATAACTAGAGGTTAAACAAAGACTTGGATTTAAATCGTGCTTAACTTTTTATCAATACAAATGAAATATAATAGCATACAGTCACCAAACTAGTACATAAGCGTCGTATATCATTAAACGTATACATACAGTTTTTTATGTATATTTTTAACAGCAAGGCTCAATTACTGCATTATCTTTTGCAAATGTGAGATAAAAATAAAACTATAGCAAAAAATTATAGAGTAAAAATAAAATAAACTATTAGTCCAGCCATATTTTTTCTTTTTTAATGACATTTTTTGTTCTAATTAACAATGGTGATAAAATTCAGAACCAAGTTAAGATTTGGAAATTGTTACGGTAAAACTTTTAATCAGCAATTAAAACTAAAAAGAATCTCTGAAGTTTGTCTTTGCGGACAACTATATCGGCTACTTATTTACTGCTTAATCAATTGTTTTCCTTTTTAAACTTCACAGGACACAAGAAAACTTGTCAATTTTTTGAAATTTTTTTATATTGATGTTTTCATATCATATCTATAAACCTGTTTAAAAATACTTTTCCTTTACAAAAAGTTTAAAAATTTTATTAAAAAATATTTCTCTGAATTTATCCATGTTTTCAATCTTTATGAGCATGTCCTCAATCGATCAACGCCACCTCGGTTCAACTCCTCCCCAGGTCATTCTGTCGTGTCCTTAGAAAAGGTACTTTTTTCTGTTTGGCGTTCTTTGCAAGGAGTTGAACAAAACGTTTGAAAAAAGAAAAATTATCTCTAGTCATTAACAACTTTTGCAGCCTACAACATACCTATTGCTATTTAATCTTTTGGTATCACAAAACCCTTGAGCAAATTTTACAAATTCAACCTCTATTTAATCAATAAAAACAGAGTGGGAATTTTCAAAGTTTACCAAACTTAATTGTATGTTTCTATTTTAAGGAGCTCAAAGGTTTTGCGAACCCCGTTTCAAGAGCACTGGCTTAGATTACACACTTTTTTTTAATTTTTAGTTTCAACTCTCTTTATCCTCCTGACTCCCAAGAAAGCGTCGAAGGTGCTACACTTTGAGCAACTGTCAAGCGATTGACCTGCTTCCGGCAATACCGAAGTATTGCTGTCCGGTTAAAATTTTGTTTAATTAGATCTGTAATATTTTTTTTTGAGATATGGCTGAAATTTAGAATCGCTTGTTGAGATCGCCAAGCAAAAGAAAGTGTTGTAAAGTGTCTTTTTTAAAAACACAACGTCGTCGTCGTCATCGTTTGAAGGGTATCCACTCCAGGTCAGATAAAAGCAGGACTGGGGCCGAGGGTTTATCATTTTACTACCCCAGACTGCTGCACTGCCTGAATCAGATGCTAGTAGTGGTGTTATTAAGCCATCATCGGGTTTCGTCATCCAAAACTGTCAGACCTCGTGCTCCATGTGGTGCCCGATGTATAGTAACAAATGACGCTAAAAAACACAACAAAATGACGTTAATAGGTTTTGAACGGTCATTGTACCGGTCACTTTGCCATCAATGCGGCGTTTTAATTGATTGGACACGCTACCATAAAAAAATGGTGTAGTAGTCAAAAGCTTTTTTGATCTTTTTTATACTTGAATTGAGGCGGACAGCGCTAGAGTGCAATCTGTGATATTGTATATAACGTACACCCATCCCCAGCTCCCTGCCTGACCATAGTTTTATATATTTCTAAGCAATTAGTAATGCACAACAATATGCGCATAATAATTAATTCTTTTTGGTAGAGCAATAGACTGTTGGGACCCATGAACCGAAGTGGGTTTTATACTGTTCGTAACCTCAGACAAAAACAAGAAAAAAATTGATCTAAAAACTATCTACAATCACACACAGCACTTTTGTAAACTAAACTAAGATGAATTCAGCCTTTTTAATATATACTGTATACTTTTAAAATTCAGCCTAGATTGCAGAAACTTAAAACAAAACATTCTAAATTTTTTGAAATTGTGAACAGTCAATATAATTTTTATAACAGACAAAAATTTTTACTTTAAGCAAACACCAAAAGGTTTCTTGAAGCAATTTCCATTGTATTTAACTGAATTCCCTACGTTTGCAGTACAAGAAGATTTATGATTTTTCTCGTTTTTTTAAACTTTTTAAACTAAATTTGATGAGCTTCTCTTGATAAACGATAGCTTAAAATGCGATCGTAAATAAAAAAAACCATTGTTTTGCTGCCTTACATAGAAGTCGATCTACTGATGTCACAAAACAATTCAATTGTGTTGAATGAAAAAGTTCTTGCTGTTTTTATAAACATTTTCTGAATAATAGCGATGAAAGCTTTTATGCTTTTCAAGTAGTGTTTGTTTTTTCTGGGCGAGGATCATTGTTCCTTATTGCTAAAAGGCTAGCTATATTGGCCTTTCGCTCTTTTAAAACGGTATCTTTAAAATGTACAAATCGGCGTGGTCGGCGAGGTTGGCGTGGTCAGTGATCAGCGTGGTCAGCGTGGTCGACGTGGTCAGCGTGGTCGGCGTGGTCAGCGTGGTCGACATGGTCGGCGTGGTCGGCGTAATTGGCTAGGTTGACGAGATTGATTTAAAATTTTGTTGACCTAGCTGTATATGTAGGCCTAATCTAAATTAATGTACAAAGCAGAAATAATAAAATTTTTAGTTTTGAAAAAACTTATCAACTTAGTAAGCTTTTCCAAACTAGTTAATCTAACTAACTTAGCCCAGTTCCCACATATCAAAGCAAGGTAACCACCCCAACCTCATCCACGCAAACCTTGCCAAATGATTATGCTTTTTATATCTATTTACATTAGCCTACAAATACAGTCGGTTTAAACAAAATTTAAATATCTTATATAGCCAAACTAGCCAACTTATCAAAACTGAATGATTATTATTGCTCTACTTATTTACATTACAAACACGGCCGGTTTCAACAATAAATAAATATTTTATATACAGGGTTCGCCATATTTATGGCAACGCACATTTTATGAAGTTTCTTAAGAAAAACGAACGAAATTAAACATTTATTGCATTGAATTATAGCATATACCTAAAGATTTAAAAACCTATTCTTACAAAATGCAAAAGAGACATGAACTTCCAAATACTCATGAAGGTGTGAGACACAAGAGATCTCTACACATTCTCGATCTCATGAATGAGGGCATGCTGCCCAATTTGATGTTTATCAATGAGAAGAAATTTGACGTTTAGCAATGCTTAACCATTAAAATGATAGAGTTTGGAGTAAAGATGGGTCAGAGGAAGCCAAGAAAGTTAGCCGACGCTAAAATCCAATTTCTTTGATGGTGTGGGCGGCAGTCACAGCTACTGGGAGATTCCCCCTGTTTTTTGTCGTCTCAGGAGCAAAACTAAATAGTCATCGCTTCATTTCCAACATTTTGGAAGCTGAACTGCTTCCCTGGGCAAGTCAGCACTTTAATGGAGCGCCGTGGACCTTCCAACAAGATTCCGCGCTGTCACATAGCTCAAAAATGACTTAAAGCTGGATCAGGGCTCACATTCCAGCTTTCATTAGGAAGGATGAATGGCCCTCAAGGAGTCCCGATTTGAAACTTCTCAACTTTTCTCTGTTGGCCATCTTAGAAATCAGAGTCTACAGAACACCCTCTGATTCAGTGAACCAGTTGAAGTCGAAATTGTGACAAGAATGGGACTTACTCCCCCAAGATATTGTGGTGCCTCCTGTGAAACTTTCTAGGGAAGATTGGAGTCTGTCATTAAAAATAACGGGGGCCATATCAAATAAATGTTGATAATTATTGTTAAGCATAGATATATGCTATAATTTAATGCAATAAATGTTTAATTTCGTTAGTTTTTCTTGAGAACCTTGATAAAATGTGCGTTGCCATAAATATGGCGGACCCTGTATATATAACTAACTCAGTTAACCTCGCCAACCTAGCCCCCACGCCGACCACGCCGACCACGTCAACCACGCTGACCACGTTGACCACGCCGATCACGCCAAACCTGTACATTTTCAAGGAACCCTTTTAAAAGGAAAATTTGAGAAACTTGGCCTTTTTTTTAAGTGTTTGGGTTATAATTTTAACGTTTGGTCTTTTTTATGAATCAAAATCTTATTTTTATAAATGAGTATTTTTTTAAATATTAAGTTTGTGCGCAAAAGGAAAATTTTATGGTTTAACCCCATTTAGTGGGAACGTAAAGACCAATATTGGAAAAAAAATTTTAATCTACTTAAAAAACATTTCCCCTCTAATCATTGTCTTCACAAAATTTGTAACCAGAACAACGTGAAGATCAGCTACAGCAGTTTGCCGAACATGGCAGCAATCTCGTCCAGACATAATAAAAGTATCTTGGCATCAAAAACATTACTGTGCACCCTCTTTGCATTTGTCGATGCAAGGCTGAATGTCCACTAAGTGGAGAATCCCGTGAGAAGATTATTACTTCATCTGATGACAACAACGCTTCCAAATACTGCTATGGCTGTTGCAAAACGACGTTTAAATCCCGTTTTTACAATCATCGCTAGTCTTTCAAGAACAAGCAAAAAAGAAATACGACTGAGTTATCGAAAGCTTGTTGGAAAGAATTCGATAATGGAAGGACCCACGTATTAAATGGAGCATCTCGGCCATAGCTCACATCTATCAACCCGGTACTGACAGGTGTAATCTCTGTCTCGCTGAAAAGCTTTCCATCCTCCTGGCGGACCCATCATCGATTCTTAATAAAAGAACAGAATTACTGGCAAGTGTCGGTATAAAAATAGATTGAAACAGAAAATTTTTTCTTGATCATCTCAGGCATTGAACCCACTTTTCCAATTCCTTTAATTGTCTTTATACATATATCTAGGCTTCATTTTTTCATGTCGTTCGCCGGCTTTATCTAGTTTAGGTCGCTTGCCCGTGCAAAAAGATCTCTTTATATCCGTGCAGTTGTGCCCTATCAGTGTGAGAAAGCTGTTTAGCTAATCATTTAAGGATTTTGTTATTATTTTTGATTTTATTTCCCGTTTAATTTATTTGCATATTTATTACGTATGTTTCAGATAATTGCTTAATGAGCCGTTTTTTGGCGAAATCGACTGTTACGATTTTAAATTTTTTAATTTTTACGTGTAGTGTTTTAGCAAAATAAATAAATTTTGCTCTGATTTTGATAATCGAGCACTGTATTAGCTAAATTGAGAGCACTTTGTATATATATTGATATATGTATCCTATAGCGTCGTAAACTTTTCATTCATTCCAGTTGACGCATATTAAATAGCAATGCTTGAATCGTTTGTGTTATTGTCGCTTGTATGCATTTTTTTATTATTTAAGTAGTTAAGAGTCAGTGTTAACACTTTAAAGCTAATTCTACAGTGAGATAGAATTGTTTTAGCCTGTGTGGAGGACGTGGCATTAAGTTTACTATTAGCCACCGGGGTGCTAATTAACTCTTAAAGTTAGTCAGTACAAAGTCGTTAAGTGATTATTATGTTGCGTTTATCATCTAAATCAGTGTTCGTAGTATGAATTGCACTACTTTCTTTTGTCGATAAGCGTCCTTCAACGAGTTAGCCATTTACTTTTTCCCCGCGAAAATAAAGTTGCTAGCTATAGCTTAAAGGGGTCGAGTCTAATTCAAAGAAAAACCGATTGAAGTGAGAATAAAAAAGAAACAAAACTAGTTGCTCTAAGAGATAAAAAGAGAAAAAACGCCGAGAAAATTGTACTAGTGGGTCCAAAGCGGGCCTAAATTTTAAAAAATTTTAATTTGTTAAGATGCTTCAGAAGAACTCAGTTTCTTTTCAACCAACTAGTTTCTCTCTAAAACTAACTATCACTCTAATCAGTTTTTCTTCAAATTAGACTTGACCGCTTAAAAGAGCGTGACAGAGCTTCATCATGTATATTCAAAAAGTTTTAAAACAGGGGTCATCATAAATTCCAAAGACATGTCCGTAATCGTATATACAGTATATACTGTTGTTGCTAGCAAATAAGTTATCATACAAAATGTCGTTTACACGTGATAGACTATATGCTCTAAATAAGTAATGGCCCAAAAAATAGTTTGATGAAACATATAGCATCAAGTCATAAACAGAGTAAATTACGAATGTACGTTATGCAAGAAATCATTTCAACAAAAAATTATTTGTTTATACCAGAACATTTGAGGTGACGTGTTCAAAATGTGAAAAAACATTTGAAAGAGTAATTAAGAAAAAAAAATTGTATGTACAAACAATGTTTAAAACAATTTGAAACTGTAAATTTTTTAAAAGAACATAATTGTTTCGAAGCTAAGATGAAAGAGGTCGCTAACAACAGCAATCTTTGTGTAACCTGCAGTGGAAATGGTTCTACCACCAACCCAGACTATTTTGAAGTAGTACCCAACCGTGTCCGGAATTTTCGCCGCAAGAAAATTCGCCGTAGGAAAATTGGCCGCACGGAACTTTCACCGCAACTTGGTACAAACCGCATTGGCGTACATTTTCGTGTATATTCTGTATTAGGTCACGTTACCATATCACGCATCATCTGAACCTTTACTGATTTTTTGTTAGGGTTAGGGTTTAGGGTTAATACACTCCCAGGGCTCCAAAGTTTACGTTTTACTTTGTCGGCAGCGTGGTCGAGTGGTTAAAGCACCGGACTGATGATCAACATGGTCTCGGTTCAAAACCCACTTGCGCCATTCTGTTGTGTCCTTGGGAAAGACACTTTACGGCACTTCCCCCTGCTTGGTGGTCTTGACAAGCAGTTCTAAATTACAGTAATATCTCTACTCATAACTAGAGGACAGCATTATCTTGGCATCTCTGGAAGCAGGTTGGGGTAATTGCTTACCCTATGTACTGCGCCTCCGTCGCTTTCCTGCGAGTCAGGAGGACAAATATAGAGATATAAATTAAAATTAGATATATAAAAAACTCTTTAATTGGAATTTGTTCTGTTAGAGGCCCAATTGCAGTTTGTACCAAGTTGATATAGTCAGCCATATTCCCTTAAATGGAGTTTGTTCCGGTTGTGTACGGCGAAAATTCCGTGCGGCCGATTTTCCTACGGTGAATTTTTTTGCGGCCAAATTTCCTACGGCGAATTTTCTTGCGGCGAAAATTCCTAGAACCGTACCCAACATCAGAGATTGTTCTGAATAATCAACAATGAAGATTGTTCTGAAGCATTGTCGTTGAGTAAAGATAGTTCCGAAGCATCTGAAGCGATAAACATATTACAGAGCTTTTTAAGCAAAAATCAGACCGTCGAACCATTTGATTCAGGTTCAGATTCAGAAATTTCACTTCTACAGATTTAGTTTCGGTTCATCTCCGGTTTGGGTTAAAAAAAATTATCGGCAAACTTTCGTGTTTTGGTTCAGATTTGGTTCATACCCTAATTTTATAAAATATTTTTCTGTCCATTTCTGACCTGAGAACATGGCTCGTGAATCATAGCCATAAGCGTACCAGACCCAAATATATGGAGAAAGAAGCGAAATAATTAAAGAAATAAGAATTAACATTGCCTGAACCATGGTTCTGCACAATTCCACCAAGAGACGTAAACATAACAAATATTATTGACAAGAATACATTTGCTTCCAAAAATCAATTTACAAGTTTTTTGCTTTGAAATACTCAATTGTACAAAAAATAATAATAATAATTTATAGTTAAATACGGTTTACAAGAGATTGAAATAAATGTTTTGGCGCAAAATAGCTTTATTTCCGCCAAGAAATTTTTACACGGTCGAAAACATATTCAGTGAGAACTGGTACAGATTTTATAAAATTAAAGATAAAATTTATGCACTCGCAAGTTATTTAGGTCCCAATTGTATAATCAGTTCTGCATTTTAATAAGGTTAAATGACTGCTTAGAAATGATTTTGCAAGCCCCAAAAGTGAAAGTAAATTTTTTTGTAATTTCATTTTTATATCAATTTTTTGGTGGGATTTTACACTAGTAATCAGATTTTGTTACTGGATGCCTGCGTCCCACTCCAACGGACCACCTACCTATACTCTCAAGCATCCAGCCAGCTGAGCTTCGCCGACTGGGAGCGACACTCTGCTTGGCTTACCGTGGATCTTTGGACCCCGATCATATCTTGTATGGTCTTTTAAGTGGGTCCTCAGATACTCGCCAAGTGAGACTAAAATCCAGACGCCTATTTGTGCCAGCTACGCGGAATCATTCGGACAACCTTGCCAGACTTAGCATCCGCGCTTCTGAATGGACAAATCACAAATGGAAAGAAAAGTATTGTGAAAATGCTTCCAGGCTCCGTGCCTTTGTGCTCAGGACCGGTGCCAGACCTGTTGGAATGAGCTTACCCTAAGCAGTTTGGGGTAAGCTCAACCGCCTGCGGACTGGTGTTGGGCGATTCCATTTGTACATGCACAAATGGGGTTTCGCTCCTTCATCGAACTGCGAGTGTGGCGCCTCTGAGCAAACCGAAGACCATGCTCTAACAGCGTGCCCTATGGAGCACAAGGTCTGACGGTTTTGGATGACGAACCTCGATGCTGGCTTAATAACCCCACTGCCAGCATCTGATTCAAGCTGTGCAGCAGTATGGGGTAGTAAAAAAATAAACCCTCGGCCCCGGTCCTGTTTGTGTCTGACCTGGAGTGGATACCCTTCAGACGACGACGACGACGAGACCTTGTGCATGCCTTTATTGGACCCCTTCTGCCTTTCTGGCTCGGTTACTTCCCACCCGCAGTCAAGAAACCTCCAAAATTTTTTTGTGGCTCGATTCAACATAGTTACTTCATTAAAAGAGATAGAACTAGTAGTGGCCTTACAAAAAAAGGGGCCCGGTCAAGGAAAAGAGGGGGAAATTTTGCAAGTTTTTTTGTTTCGAAAATATAATGATTTCTAAAAAAAGAGTCATCACTTGTAACCAATGTCCAAAATCTCCATTTTTATCCCAAAAATATAGTAATGTCTAAAAAAAAAGTCATCACTTTCAATCGAGTGCATTATCCCTGCTTTTGTCCTAAAGCTAAGATGTAGATCGCTCTGTTCGCACCCTACTAAAGCCATCACTAAATATATAGTGAATTGAAATTTATTGTTACAAGTAATCGCAGAAAAATTGTCATCTAAAAGGGCAACCACTAATCTATTAAGTCAATAGACTTTACGGCACTTTCCCCTGCTTGGTGGCCTCGACAAGCAGTTCTAAATTACAGTAATATCTCTACTAAATTACAAACGGACAGCAATATCTTGGCATCTCCGGAAGCAGGTCGGGGTAATTGCCTACCCTATGTATAGCGCCTCCGTCGCTTTCCTGCGAGTCAGGAGGATAAATATAGAGATTAAAATAAAAATAAAAAATAAAAAAACAATATTTCTCAAACTGTGTTCCGTGGAACACTTGTGCTCCGCAAGCTTACTTAAAGTGTTTCGTTGAACAATGAACACGAAAGTTTGCAAATACTTTATAATGAACTTGCATAATCTTTTCACATTTTTATAAAACCCACACACACAAGCTACAAAATTACACACAAATTACAAAAATTCACATTCTTCAAATTTGCTTTCACGTAGCTATGTTACATTCTGTTTTGACAGTAACTTAAGCAATTTTAGATTTTGACGTGCAAAATTGGAGCCCATTTATATTCTTGACAAATCTGTAATTAGCAATTTTTTTGCTAAGTGTTCTGTGAGCTTAAATGATAAGATTAGATGTTACGTAAATAAAAAAGTCTGAGAAACCTTGCACTAAATCAGCGTTGCTCAACTGGCCGCTGTACGACTGCATGCGGTCTCGGATAACAATGCTGTCGTGAACATACGTCACGTACTAAACTCTACTGTATATAAATTTAATTAAATTTCTCCTTTTTTTGAAGCAATTACAAACATTATGAAATTGAATTTGGTTCATTTTAAATACAAATTGTGATCAAAGCGATTTTGTTAGCACTTTCAGTGTGACAATAGCAGCTAACGTTGATTGATTTGCAAGTTTATTTGCAAGCATGCAACAGCAAAGAAATCACTCGTAGTCTATAATGTTTTACGAATTGTGGTTAAAAAACTTTCATTGTTAAAAATCGTGACCTTTCCTCCCCTTACAATCTGTAAGAGTAAAAGCAGGGTCGTAACTTCGTTAGGTGGGGCCCCGGTGCAAACATCTATTATCATAGGCATAACAGCCAATAAAAATTTGGGGGGCAATGAAGTTTTGCCCGAATTTTGTGACCTTTGCCAAATCATAATTTTCTAGAACTTTACGAATAGGATAAACAAATTGTCTAAGATTCTCGGAGGAAGACCAAATTTGGTTCTAAATTCATGGTGTTTTCTAAAAAAAAGAAAGGTCTTCACTTGGAATCAATCTCATATTTCTCAATTTTTGTCCCAAAATCAAGGTTTCTCTAAAAAAAAAGGTCTTCATCTAAATTTTGTAACTATTTGTTGCAGTTGATCGTCGTCACTGCCGTAAAATTCCTGACTCCGCCCAAATTTTTCATATCGCTGCACTAAAAAATTCTGGTTTTGCTCAAATATTTTCTTGTCACTGACCAAAAAATTTGAATTTTGCCCAAATCTTTGAAACTTGGGAGGGCAATTGTACCCTGCCCCATCTCCAGGTGCGGCTATGTCTATTATGATACCCCCATTTTTTATGTACTTAATATTCAATTGAGGTACTTTTCTCAACACAGGAATCATTGACGACTCCGCGTTATAAAAAGATTTTTTGATTCAAGTAATGTGTCAAAAAAGCATTGAGCTCAACAGGTAAAAAAAGCTAAAGCTAAGTTTACTGTGCCTGCAAATCAAAGGCTATAAATGGAATAAAATTTTACCAAGGTTATACGGTTTAACATAATTTTTGTGCTTGTAGTGTATTCAAATCGAAATAATGGCAGAGCAAGGATTTCGTGGGGGTAGGCTGCAACAACACCTTTTTGATTGTTTAATAAAAGTTTAATCAAATAAATGTCGCAAACAAAAATCGTTTTATAATGATAAAAAAAATTATGTGCAACCTTTTTAGACAAGATGCTTTGTGAGCACTATTAACGATATTTCAGCAAAATGGAGATGTGCTATGCAATGCGGATAAACTGTGTAACTTAAAAAGAATTAACGTACAGTACACTGACATCACCACAAAAGACACAAACTAATAAAACACATTACGTTGAGGCCAATTAAGTAGGCTACCGTAATTTACTTGCGGGTAGTTGGAAACTCAAAAATGTTTCCGTCTTGCTTTTGCACCAGCGAACTGCTGGATAACTTTTCTAAAATCTAAATATTAGCTCGTTCATTTTCTATCGATAACAGAGCCAAATCACTAAGTCTCTCTTGGGACATGGAGCTTCGAAGAAAGTTTTTGATCAGTTTGAGTTTAGAAAAAGACCTCTCTACCGTAGCAACTTTTATAGGTACTGTCATATACATCATGTATGCCGTACAAACGTCAGGATAAGTTGTGGCAAGTGATGCATTTTTAAAAATCAAAAAAGAAGCCATTTCTTTAAGCAGATTTTAAATGGGCAATCTTTTCTTTAAATGATGTTTTGATGGAGAGCATTTGTTTTTTTTTATCTCTATATTTATCCTCCTGACTCGCAGGAAAGCGACGAAGGCGCTATACATGGGGTAAGCAATTACCCCGACCTGCTTCCGGAGATGCCAAGATAATGCTGTCTGCTTGTAATTTAATAGAGATATTACTGTAATTTAGAACTGCTTGCCAAAACCACCAAACAGAGGAAAGTGCCGTAAAGTGTCTTTCCCAAGGACACACAACAGAATAGCGCAAGTGGGTTTTGAACCGAGACCATGTTGATCATCAGTCCGGTACTTTAACCACTCGACCACGCTGCCGACGAAACAACGGAGAGACGTTATCAGAAAATTTGTTAGGAACTTTTTTGCTTCAACCTCAAGATCCAGATGAGAAGCATTTGATAGAAAACTTGTTTCCAAAACTTGATATGACGTCACCACTGATTTCATTCCTTCAAAACAATTAATTAGTTGGCAAGAAAGTATGTCCATCATCGGAAGAAACACAGTTATGCAAAATTGCTTCTTAGGATTGCTCAACGTTATTCCTTGGATATCGAAGTAGGCTTTTGTTATCTTTGCTCTTTTGTTTAAAAATTGTCTTGGCAAACCCCATGTAGAAGCAATAGTGGAAGCTTCGTTTAGTACTGCGTCAAAGCTCCTTCTGAGTTGCGCAATGTCTTTAGCAGCAGTATTACGGCTAGATTCTTAGCGTAATATCTCTAGTAGACGTTAACCACGCGTTCCTTGTATGGATACGGTTTTCTATTAAAAATAAAAATTAATTAATACAATAAATAAAACAATTAAACAAAAAATCACTTACTAACTAAATCCACTTCAGAGTATTTCAAACAAGAACGTTACATTAGTTGAAAAGAAAGAAAAATGCCTAATTGCTACTATTAAAAGAAATTGCCTCGCAGAAACTAACAAAAAAGAGCTGATTTTAAAGATGACGTAATGCGAGAAAAGAAATTAATCCGTGTTTTAAATTAAATCGAGTTCGAAACTAGGCAGGGCCACTTTGGCACTAACAAGCAGTTTGCAGAAGTTTATGGGAAGAAATTTAGTCAATTGTTTTACACGGCAAAGCTTTCGAAGAAATGTTGATGATCTGCAAAATCTTTCATTGCACAACTAGCATGCATACAAAATCAAAGTTTTCAATCTGTTTCTTTATTGCCATAGCTTTATCTCTTTCCTTTGGCCTCGTGCTGGCAAATATTACGTGAGTCAAGCATTTCATAACGTCACAAAATTTTTCTTTAAAGTATAGACAGCATCATATCGACCAGACCACCGAGTTGGATTTAACGCTTTTAATGTAGGATTTGAGCAATAACGATCATGGATATTCCGAAGCTTTTGCCACCGCACAATGCTATGTCCGAAAAAATTATATACGAACTCAATGGTGTTGTAAAATTGACGGGTGTTGGTCACGGTTTCCATATAGTATCTTTTAACACCAAATTTAAATTGTGGAAAGCACAATGCACGTAGTAAGCATGTGGAGACACATCTTGGATCTTCTTATGCAAGCCGGAATATTTCTCACTCATCACTGCAGCGCCATCATATCTTGTCCACGGCAGTTTTTTATGTCAAGCCCCTTCTGCTGAATGGAATTTGTTATCAGTTTGTACAATCCAAAAGAATCCTCAATTCGATAAATAAGGTAAACGCTTCAACAGCTTTCAGTTCTGATGGCGTTCCATCATCGTGGTAATCGATTTTGACGTAACGAAATACTGACTTAACTGGTCTTTTTTGCTGACATCTTGAGTGGTATCAAGAACAATGGCAAAAAAAGGAGCGCTTTGTAGCTCGCCTTTTATATCACGGAGAACTTCTTCAGCTAGTACTGATATTATAGTTCATTTTGAATCAAAGAGCTTAAATATTTTGGAGAACCCTTAGGGAGTTGTAAAAGTTTGTCTAAAACAGTGCCGTATTTGGCAATGAAGCTAAATGATAGAAAAAAAATTGCCCTTGTTATCCTTGAAAAGTTTTTTACTGGATAAGCGAAAAGATAAGTTGCACTTTGCCAGCATCAACGTAATATTCACTAGTCTTTCCAAAACATTTTGCCAAAAGTTTGTGTTTTCTAGCAAAGACTCGTGCAACGCTTCTTCAATTGTCCCCCTGTTTCACCATTGCTCATATATGACAGACGCCTCCGCATGATGTGTGGAGCTTTCATGACTTCGAACTCGCTGCGATAAATGCCTCCAGTCATTTAAACCTGTTGTACCCCAAGAGTTTTGAAGTGCGTAAGAAGTCCCTGGAGAGGCATTTTTATGAGAAAATAATCATGGCCCAGGCTGGCAGTAAACACAGTCCATGCTTCATGAATAATATAACTAATATCTTCATAGTTTTAGACCTGATTGTGTTACATAATGATAATAATTTTTTGAAAATAAACAACAGCTTTGGAGCGGATTGTTCGAGAAAGGTCCTTCAGGTTGTTTGGGACATGCTGCAATAATTGCTTTCTTGATATCTAAGTTTAAAATAATGGTGAAAAAGTCGTCATTCTTGCTTGCATCTGATCTATCTTTAGTAGTATCGGAATTTTCTTCATTGGTAGGCTACTATTGTTGAAACTGTTAACGTCAATAACAACAAGTTGGGGGGTAGATTCTATCTCACGAATGCTGACGTCTTGCTCATCCGCTTTGAATGTTTCTGGTCGAATTAGTCACGAACTCAGTCGGTGATAGTTTCTGGCTGCCTTAGCTATTTTTTTCCTCTTACCTCGTTTCTTTTGTGCTCCGCTTTGATAATTTCATTTCATATTAAATTGCAGTCAACTAGAGTTTTACAATGTTGTTATTCAAAATCTAAAGAGTTTAATGAAATATAGACAACGAGTAGTAAAGTTTAATGTAACAAACTTTCTTTGTTATTGTTTTTTCGGCTCACAAAATAGTACTGCTGCGAGCGTAAGGACTACGGTACTCGTATGTCTAACAAAAAGAATTCTAATAGAAAGCTCAAACTTGACTTTTCAATCACTCAAATCACAACTTTTTTCAACAAAAGAAGTTTATTAACAGAAATCACAAATCTGATCACTGACTAATAGAATAGAATTACGTCTAACATCCAGATGGCTAAACTAAATCTACGTAGCTCATTCAAATAGAATAATCACTATTTTATATGAATACTTGTCTTTATTAAATACCACTAAATCTGTGGCTTTAACTAACAAGAACGATAACGCTCAAAACAACGTTGCCAAGATTAACTAAAAGAGAGATCATCACTAACAAAAAGATTTTAACATTAAATGTCCGGCTACCAGCATAAAGCTTCAATAAAAAACTATTAATTATGATAATTAAATCAAGCGCTGTAAGACGAAACAATATCAATTAGATTTTAAGGTCTGCATTTCAAAACTTGGCGTAAACGATCAACAAATTAATAAATTATTACACTATTCTCACAAACTAAGGCGTTATATCTATTCACCCTTAAAACTCTAATTCCTGTCACACAGCCAAAACAGTAACATAACAAAACGCTGACTTTCACAGCACAAATTACGAATTTAACTATTTATATGAAGCGACCAAAATTTACCAGATAAAATTAGCAACTTCGAGAAGATACTATTGATATATTTTCTTAATTAATTATTTTACGACGATACAAGCCAGCAACGGTTACTATTAGGTCACAAAGCACCAAGTTAAAACGCTGGTAAACAAGTTATGTAACATGTTATACTAATAAGTTACTAGACTATAGTGGAAAATTGTAGAATTATCTCGAAATCATGACGTGTCATTACGTATGATTACGTACGTCATAAAGCAAAATTTAGTTAATAATTACGAGGTAAAGTAAAGCAGATAAATATGATGCTATATGATCATTATAGCTTAAACTTATTTTACTGAACAGACTTGAGTGGGGGTAGCGTACCGATTGCGTCATAACTAAGTTACAATTAAAATAATATGTCACAATCGAAACTTTAAATGTATTAAGAAATACTTCAAATAAAGTGATGGTTAAATGTCAATTAAAATTATTGATGAAGTGTGACATTTAATAATAATAAGTTTACTTGAGCTTTTAATATTTTAAAATATTTTGCAATAAAATGTAGCAATGAGGGGCCCCCTAGTGCTGGGGCTCTGGTGTACTGCACTGGCTGCACCGGCGATAGTTACGGCCCTGTCCCTACGCAAGATATTGCTATTTCTTTATAGTAGCACCGGACGTCGATGGCAAGTTTAATCGGTGGTCGTAGCATGCTCGAATTCTGCTTGTTAGGTTGTGTCACTTGTGTTTGTTAAAGCAAAGACTTTTTATTTTTATTTTTAGAGATCACTTTGTTTTGAAACACTAAAAAGTGGCTTTTCAAGTTTTGGATTACTCAATAGTGGTTCCCCTAAAGTGAATACTTTTTTTTTTAGAGATCACTTTGTTTTCATTTACTAAAAATGGCTTTGAATATCTTTTTTTAGTACACTAAATAGTGGATCCCCCTTATTTTTCTTGCACCGAGTCCCTTTTTTTGAAAAGCCATCACTGTTATTACTATATGTTATGATTTTGAAAATATTATTAAGTCGTATTGATAATTTATGTAGATTTAATAATCTTAAAAATTCTACTTTTTAAGGTTATTAAAATTTAGCCGAATTTGATCAAATTTTATAGAAATTAAAAATTATTTAAAGCTTAATCATATTTGTCTAAATATTAATGACCTTAAAACCCAAAAAAAATTAAAAATTTTTAAAGGTTTTAGTGGTCATTATGCAAATATGAACGTACCGTTAGGTGTCTTACTACAGCTTTGTAATTAGTTATATCTGAGTTCAATTTCCGGTAAAGTCTGCCATTTTGCAACGTAAAATTTTGTGCGTTGGCTGATTGGTTCAATACTTTGCTCAGTCTGTTTTTAGTTTTATGAACTATTTGAAATATGCAGAAAGATTGGTTGTAATCTTGTGTGGCATACCAATTATTAGGTAAAATACGGTAAGATAAGCAAAACAAGTTTTTTAGTAAGATTTTTATTAATTCGGATGTGACTAAGGTACACTAGCATCAAAAAAGTACAATTGCAGGATCATATTTATTTAGATTATAAACTGCTTGTAAAATTTTCAAATAATACAAATATTGCATATAATGTGATCAGTAACGCCGTTTAAAAATTTTTTTTATTTAAATGATCTATTCTACCGGTAACATTTTAATCCAATCAGCCAAATTATATTGTGCAAGTTTTTAAAAATGTCATACCGGTACGATCTTATTTATCTTCTTTACTTGCTGACACAACGCCAAATTTAAAAGCTGTTAATGTTACCAAGCATCCCTGTTAAATTTTCAATGTTTTGAGGTTGCAGTGTTGGCCTAATTTATAGCAAATTTTTTGATGGGATGCTTTGACAAATGATATTTAACTTACTCTGTAAAACGGGGTAACTTTATTCGGCAGGGTACCTTTGATCAGTTGGGGTAACATAATATTATTTGACTTGTAGTCAAGAAAACAGCTGGAAAAAGCCATCAGGTTTCCTATGCAAGCCCCTGCCCCCTTTCAAAGAACAGAAAGTCACATATCCTCTCAAAAAACTAAAAATTATATTTTTGAACTCTAAATTTTAAACTCTTTGAATTTTAAAAATAAAAACAGTGATCAAAGTTATCCCAAATGTAGTTTACTCTGTTTTTATATTAGTTTTTAAGGTATTTTTGTAGATAAGGTCCAGCACGATTTTATGCTTCAAACCTTGACTTTCTATTTGTAATTTTACCTGCTGAATAACATGGTGGTACTTACATTTGTTGCAAATTAATCATTTTTGAAATATTTAATGTTGTATGCATACCTTCTCCCCCACCCCATTTCTGTGCATGCGCGCAATTGAGTTACTCGTTTTGTGCTCATTTTGAATTTTGGGTTAGGTTTAGAGTTAGGGTTAGGGTTTGGGGTTAGGGTTAGAATTTGGGGTGGGGGGTTCAGGGGGTCTCCCCTCTGAAACACTCTTAAAAAATGATTTGCAACACTTGTAAGTGCCAAAATCGTTCTCAGCACACAAAACAACAGTAAATTAGTTGTGAAAAATGGCCTAAAGCAATGCTGGACCTTATCTATAAATTTATCATTTTTAATGTGTGATCAAAGTTACCCCAAAGTATGGGATAACTTTGTTCAGCAGTTTGTTTGAAAGTGTTTGGCTGCAAAGCTGTTATGACATCATCAAAACATTTTATTCAAAGGCTCAGAGGCAGAGTGTTATAATCAGCAGGAAAAGAGTTTTCGTATTGACAATGTCAGGTTATTAAAAGCTAAAAACCTTTAAAATTGATCAAAGTTACCCCCTTTTTATGGTACCATACTTAGCAATTACAAAAAATTTCTGGTTTTGGGATTTTCTATGATCTAAATTTGAGTTTTGTTAACTATTTGCTGTAAGAGTTTGAGTCTTTTCAAGAAGTCATTGTAAGTGATTTTTTTTTGATGAAAATTAACCTGCACCAGTAGGATCAACCAGGATGGAATAAAAAAGAGTTTTTGGGTCTCTTCAAGAATCACTGTAAGCAATTTTTGTCATAGCCAAATTTATTAAAATCTCAGTTATATCCGAGTTACTCTGAACATTTATATTAGTAATAGTAAGTCAGTTGTGGTTGTATTGCATTACAATCCAATTATCATGACATACTTTTCATAAAGTTCGATTGCTCAAAAAGTACAATCAGAAAATTATTAAATATTATTTAAAGCTTTCCACTCTAACAAAGATTATAAACCTTTATTAGAAGCAAAATAAGTGAAAAAACTTGAAGTGTATTATTATCTAGCTTTCTATTGCAAACAGTGATCATTTACCAAGTATAAAAATAGTATTTATTATTTTCAGTTTTAATTTTTTAGTTGGTAAGTCCAGCTAGAAAATAGTAACTACAACCCAAAACAAATAACTTATTAGACATCACCAATAATTTCTCTGTCAAAAATCATACAAAAGTTATTTAACAAGTCACAACATGTGTAAAAAATAAAATAAACAAAACTATTTGGACTGAGAAAGCTTTCTACAAACATTATGCTTTATGCACACATTCATACCTCTTTTGCTGTCAAGACAATTCAACTTGTTAAAGTCTGCTGTTCAATTGTTTTTATCAGGGCATAACCAGGTACATGTCATCTGCCTTCTTGTGGCATATTCTGTCAACTAAAAATTACTCAATTCCAGGCTGATAATGAAACTGTGAAAATGCTTTTAGGTTGTAAAAAGATAGGCTCTTGGTTTCAAAAGCAAGAAGGAGATCAACTCAAAGATGTATGCTGTGGGCCATCTTTGCCCAAAGTTTTGCAACTTAATGTCAAGGGCTTAACCACAATCAAGTTTTGTTTTATCTGTGCTGTGGAATCAAAGTCAGTGAAAACTGACCAACTCCAGTTTTGACTCAGACTGGAAAATAATTATTACATCACTCTTGACACAGTTGACGTCACTATTGATGCATTTGACACTTCCACATTTTGGCTTCCAGAACAGTGGTTCCAGTACCAAACAAGTCAAAGAAGTGATGGAACTTTTGCAAGGCCAACTGGAAAGTTTGTAGCTTCTTGGCAACTGAACTTGTTCAGGACATTCCATTTCCTGATACTGGCTACAGTGACAAAGTATAACTAGCCTTAAGTATTAGGTTGAGGAATATGTTTGTAGTGTTTTTATCAAAGATTTTTATTTAAACAAAAATGAAAAGTTATGGCTATAAATTAATAAATTATGTATTCTTCGTTGCTGTTTACCACCTCCTCCCACCTTTCGACCAATTTGTCGATGCTGTTCTGCCAAAAATCCCTGGGTCTGGTATCAAAGAATTTGTTGAGCCAGTTTTTAAGGTCCTCTTTAGTGTTGAAGGTAACACCCCTCATATGGCTCAACAAAGAGCAGAAAAGATAGTAATCCATGGGTGCAAGGTCGGGAGAATACAACGGATTCGAGCTCTTGGAGTGCGGCTTTGATGACTTTTGCAACATGAGGCCTGGCGTTGTCGTAAAGAAGTATGGTTTGGCCTTGTCGATGGGGTCTTTTCAGTCGAAAAGCCTCATTGATGTGATGTAGCTGGGCTATGTAGAGCTCCTTGTTGACCATGGCATTCCTTTCAAGCATTTCCCAGTGCACCATGCCCTCCCAGTCCCACCAAACACAGATCATGGTCTTCCTTGGATGGAGGTCAGGCTTAACTCTTGGCTTTGGCGTATCTCCAGGAGCCACCCATTCCTTTCTTTGCTTCATATTTATATATAGGCACCATTTCTCATCTCCTGTGACAATTTGGTACAAAAAGCACTGTTTGTGACCGCGTGTTGCTCAATGGCGGGCAAGATATTGAGAAGCAATTTGAAGGTGATTTTCTTTGTTGTTTTCGCTAAGCTTCAGGCTCCCAATTTTTTGGCAAATCCCATTGAATAAAGATGATTGAGAATCGTTTTTTTATCGCAGTTCATTTTTTCATCCAATTCACAACTTGTTTGGCAACTTTCCTCTTTCAAAAGTGCTTTAAGATGGTTTTCATCAAATTCAGAAGGTCTTCTGTGGCGGGGCATGTCATCGATGTCAAAATTGCCATTTTTAAACTTCACAAACCATTTTCTTGCTGTAGATTCACCTATGACGCCTTTCCCGTATACCATGCAAATGTCCCAAGCTGCTTCAGCAGCTTTTTGGCCTTGATGAAAAGCAAAGAATAGCAGGTGTCAAAAATGTTGCTTTTTACCCCCTGAATATTCCATATGTAAGCCTCACAAATAATAAAATCTCAAAATACTCAAAAAGACAATCAGCACAGTTTTTTACAGTAGAAAGAGCTCTATCAAATGAATATATACATTTTGCCAAGTAGTAAAAAATCATTGTAAAATAAAAGAAAATATAAAAATGCTATGAACATATTCCTCAACCCAATATATAATACCATCTTTACAGAAGCCAAGAAATCAATCCTACATGATTGCTGAAACAACTATAGGCAATATTAAGATGCAAAGTGGGAAACCTTGTAGCAAGCTTTTCTTGAGGCAGGCCAAATCAGCTAGTACAATTGCCAATGCATGAGCAAGTTGACAAAAACCAAAAAGTGTGTTAGTCATAGGCTGTGAACTATTGACTTTGCACACTTTAGCCATCTGGCATGGAACACCTTAACAGTGTGGTTGAGTGGTTAAGAGCAACTTGATGGTGATCAACATAGTCTTGGTTTAAAAACTACTTGTGCCATTCTGTTGTGTCCTTGGGAAAGACAATTTATGGTACTTTTCTCTGATTGGTGGTCTTAGCCAACAGTCCTGAATTTCAGTCATATTTTTATAAAAACTAAAAACAAAAATAAAAAATTTCAAGTGGACAGCAACATCTTGGCATCTTCAGAAGCAGGTCAAAGTAATTGCCTTGCAGTTGTTCTACATATTGTGCCTCTCATGTTTTTGTGTGTGTCTGGAGGATAAATATAGAGATGAAAATTGAAAAAAAATACCATCAATAACTAACACCAAATTCAGACAATCTGTTGCTCTTGTTCCATTTACTACTACTTTTACTACTACATTGCCTTGCAGTTGGTAAAAAATAGGTCAGGAAAACTTGTTAGCAAGGAGGTAACTGATTTTTAAGGATTCCCACACCCTCTGGTAAAACAATATCTGAAAACTTTACCTTAGTGGAGTGTTTTAATGCCCTTCAGCTGCTCAAGGTTCTCAGTCAAAGCAGTGGTTAACAGCAACCTACAATACTGTATGACACCATGGCCTCAGCTGCAGGCACTTGTATCTCCTACTATACTGGTGCATGAAGTAGCTCACTACTAGGATATATTTTTCCAGATCTATTTGGTTCAAGCTTAACTGCCTTTAAACTGGTGTTGGCCTCTTCTGCTCAACTATGCACTAATAGGGTATAGAGCAAACTGCTGACCATGTGATAACATCATGCCCTATTTATCATCATCCTGATGGGGTTCCTATTCTGACAGCTGTGGCTGAGAACCTGGACAGCAGCTGACAAACAAATACCCTAGCAATTTGAAGGTTCTTTATGAAGAAAATCCTTGCTAAACAAAGAAGGCCATGACCATATTAAGTTTGTAATTATTTAGCAAAACTTTATTGTTGCTTATCTTTAAAACTACAACTATTTTTGCATTATCAAAGGATAGAAAAGCTTTACAACTCAAGCTGCAATTAAAAAAAAAAGAATCTACTGCTTATATTCTAATGTCATATTATACTATCTTTTGTATAATCCTTTGTATAGTGCCAGTGGAAGTAGTGAATTTGATGCTAACACTTATTTATTATCAGTCCACTAATACCTGTTAGCATAACACAAAAAGGTACCCTTAAAGTTTCCATGACCAAAACAAATATTATTTTTTAAAAAAAGTAAAGTGAACTTTAGCCTCTTTTGAAAAAAACAGATTTTGGCTATTTGAAGTAGAACATTTTTTTCTAGAATAATTACTGTAAATTGCATTATCTACAATATAAGACAATGTTTCTCAAACCTTTTTTTCTGCGACCCAAAATTGGTAAAAACAACAATTTACAAATATGACTGCGACCCAAATAAATTTGAGTGAGCACTTATTTTGATTAGAAACAAAATGAAATTATTATGTAAGCCAACAATGGTTGTCTAATTTTTAGCTGTAAATGTGTGGGCAGAAATTTGTTTGTGAGCAAACTTATTTTGATTTCTTGATTTTTGGCTCAAAAACATAGTGATCTCTAAAAAAAAAAAAAGGTCTTCACCTTGAATCTGACTTTGATTTCTTGATTGTCATCTTAAAATCGTAATGATCTCTTAAGAAGGTTCTTCACTTCTGAAATCTTGTGTGCGCAGATCTTTTTTTTAATGTGCAGTAATTTACAAGCCTTTGCGACCCATCTGCATAGTCTTGGCGACCCATGGTTTGAGCAACACTGATATAAGGTCTGATGACCCAACTTTAGGTTTTGCAGACCTTTGATTTATGTCTATAAGTTCTTAAATCTTTTGTCGACCTTATATTTTGAAGTGATTGTTTACAGGTTTGCAAAGATTGGATTATATAAAATTAGACTTCTAAAAATAATGAGAGGTAATATTTGAATTTTTTTTTATCCAACTCTTGACTCCTAGTATTCTTAGAAGTCATGCTATATCATTAGACGAGTTTTCACCGTAATTGACAAAAGCATTTTCATAAAAGCTCTGCACTCAAAAAGTCAGAATCCATACTTTAAGAAAACATCATACTTTTATTCTATAATAAAATAGTTAAAAATTTTGTAACTTCAAAAAATAAAATGCAGCCTTGTTTAAAATGCACACAACAGGTTATGTAATCTTGTTTGCTACATTTCACAGTTTTTTAACCATAATTAAATACTAAATATTATATTTTTATTTTGCTGAGCTGAATATGGCAAATTTTTCTGTCGTAAACTAAAACACTTTGCACCATATTTACCTTTGCCATGTATGATAAATTACCTTTTTAAAGAGTAATTTTTGTGGTTGCAAAAGTTCAGCAAATGAAATTTTGGTGCAAACTGAGTTTGGTGATAAAAAGATTTCAGTGCCTGAATTTGTTGACTTGTTTTCAATCTTGTTCACTCATCATTGACAATAGTCACATGTTTGATGCTATTAATAATTAATTCAATGCAAAATGTTTATTTGCTTTTAATTGCGTTACTATTCATGAGAGAGAATATAGTTTTGGAAAAAAATTTTATAACCCCCTCCCCTTGTAAAAATAGTCATTGACCTTTCCAAAAGCAAATACAACTTTATTTTTAAGTTATTAAATTTATTAATTGAAGCATTGGCAACAAGTCAGCAAATTTATTCATATAATTTTTGTTAAACTTTATGTCATGCTGACTGTTGTTTTAAGCTTTTTTAACTTTTAGATAATTTTTTTTAGTATAATAAACAAGATGATTTCCAATTTAAAAACATTTGCTATAAAAAGAATTTTGAAAAGAAAACATTTTTATTCTAATACACCATTTATTTTTGTTTTTCAATCAAAGTCTTGATTTGTTTGATTGAATTAAAATTTGTTTTTTTACTAATATACACTTAAATGCATACTATTCTTTGATTGTTTGCATTAAATAGAGCATTACTTTAAAATCTATTTTTATATTATGTTAGGCCAGCTTAAATCATTTGATTCAAGTTTACTATAGGCCAAATTGTTTTAATGAATATTCTATAATTAATTGAATTAATTAAGACAATTTGATAGCAATGGATATTTATCAAATATGTCTTGATGAAGTAGCTTTAGAAGGTTTGGATGGAATAACAATATCAGCACTGTGGCTTCGATTAAATCAAAGAGAAGAAAAAATTTCTGTAAAGCTTTCTTTAACCTTGCAAGAAATATTATGGAAGTTTCTACTTCAACATTCCTCAATAGAATTTTATCAGATACCATCAGATCGATGTGATCCAGTTATTTTTAACAGGTTTTCAAGTTTTTGATTATCTATCAACTGTTCAAACCACTTTTGAATATTTTTATCTTTTTATGAATGTGATTGCTGGGTATGCAACAACTTTTTGCCATTAAAAAAATTGACAAACAATCAAAAGAAAATTTTTAATTGTTTAATTTCTTGCAATTGTGTGGCCATCACTCCACTTTGCAAACTAGCAAATACAAACAAACTGTACATTCACCTGAATAAAAATCAAAGTTTTTTTTTTGAAATGATTTACACTATTGTTGGCTTGTAATTAAAAATCTTTGTAATTCAGCTTATAAGGCATTTCTTAAGTATTGATCATTTTTTATTGTACAGTATATGCAAGAAAATTCAAACTTAGCTTGAGCAGTTAACTGGTTTGATCAAAATTAACTTTTGAGTTACTACAAGATAAGATTTTTTAAATTTTTGATCCAAGTAAAGTTTTAAATCAACACATGATTTTTTAAAAATAGAATGACTTGTGCTATTTTTTTGTGAATATTTAATTTTGATGGATTATTGTTTCAATCAGGTCATTCAAATCCAAATTTTTTGATAAAATTAATTTATTTTAATCTCAAAAAGTACTGCACTATTTCATTGACTTCATTTGTTTTGCAGATATATGGGCATCGATGTTACTACAGGAAAGCATATTGCAATTGCCCCAGATGAATTAGATCTTTTGCAAGAGATCTATTATGTAAAGCCAGTTACGACTCAACCTAACATTAAGGTAAATATTATTTGTATGTCAATTGCCTTTCCTGCATTCAAAATTATATTAATTTAACAGTGAATTAGTTATTAAAACATACAGTAGACCTCGGTTAATCCGTATTTGGTTAATGTGGAATTTCCCTTTACTCAGATAAAACTGAAAGTACAAATGATTTTTTATATACTGTAATTCTTAATAAAAAGCTTCAGATTATTTGGACTTTGGTTAATTCGAATAATTTTGTTTGTCAAATTGAATTTGGATTAACCAAGGTCTATCGTATATTTTATTACTTTTTCAAAATTCTGATTTCAAAATTTATGTCTGTTTATGCTGATGCTCTATCAAGAGCTGATGTCATTAAATTTGCCATCACTTACTCAAATGACAGAGCCTCTGCAATGGCCTTCAAAAATTCAGTGCTTGCTTTTGGTTATTACTCATACAATTGTAAAATTTGTTTGTATTTAACTTTTTTTGCAAGTAAAATTGTTTCTGTTGTTTTGGTTGATGAATAAGGGTTATCTAGTGTTTTGCAATGACATTCACAAATAGCAAAAAAATATTATAGGCCTGAGTGTAAACACATTATTAACAAAACCATTTCTGGGCAGTTGTTAGGTATTCCAGCATCCCACCACAAGCAATGAAGGATTTTTTGTTACATTGGCCATAATAACAATCTCACAATATTTCATTTCATCTCTACATTTATCCTCCTGACTCATAGGAGTGTTGAAGTGCTATACATAGGCAAGCAGTTACCCTGACCTGCTTGTAGAGACACCAAAATATTGCTGTCTGGTTGAATTTTTTTATTTTGTTTTTTAGTTTTATATAGGTATGAGTGAACTTTAGAACTGCACCAACAGATCAAAGTGCCAGTAAGTGTTTTTTCAGAGGACACAATAGAATGGTATGGGTAGATTTTAAACTGAGACCCTATTGACTACAATCATGGCACCCTTAACCACTCTACCACATTACCAACACTTTTTTTTTTTTCAGTAAAAATCAAAGATCCAAACCCAAAACTGCACTGAATTTTCACGATCTGCTTCTGCAAAGCCTAACTTAGTAAACCTGCTTTGCAATTTTGCATTACCAGACTGAGATTTATTTTGAAAGTGAAACGAACCCATTTTTTTAGACGTTAATTTAATATTTATTAATTGGTGAAATGCCTATTCCAAAATTCCTATAATTTTATTGGGAATTGACGAAATCTTAATTTAAAAACAAGTTGTGAAAATTTGAAATTATGTTCAACATTTTTTTCAGGGTTCATGCTCTGACTTTGACTCCAGGATTAATGTAACTAATCAATTAAGAGAGAAAAATATGTCACTGTCTACCACTATAAACAGGTTCGGTTTTATTTTTAGAGTTTATTTAAAAATCTTTTTCATGCTTACCAGATTTCGTTTTTAGACAACTTTGTGATGGCCGAGTAAAGTTGAAACGATTTAGCTTTTTTTACACAAAATCAACATTAATTATTTTGAGGAGAATTGCTAGTATCTTTTAAATTAAGATGCACAGTTGTATAGTATAAGATATATTTAGATGATCCGTTTTATTGCAAAACAATTGCGCATAATTCCATAACATGAAAAGCTTGATTTGCTAATTTCATGATAAAATTAATTTTATAAAAAGCTTGGCAATTTGACAATGAAATTAACCGCACTAGTTTATATGTATACGAAGGGAATTCAAAAAATACACGGAATTTTATAATTTTTTATAATTTATTGATACAATCAATCTACTTTTCAACGTAGTCTCCATCAAGGTCGATGCACTTCTCCAGGCGGTGCTTCCATTATTTTATTCCATTTTTGAAGTAATCTGCTGACCATTTTGTGAGCCATCTTTTTGCTGCTTGCTTTGCCTCATTTGCCTCATTAAAATAAACGCCTTTGTGTTCTTTGAGTTTTGGGAATAAAAAAAAAGTCAGATTGGGGCAAGATCTGGGCTATAAGGTGGATGTGGCAGGAACTCCTACGGAAATTCTCTCAAAACATCTCTTACGATCTGAGAAGAATGCGCTGGGGCGTTGTCATGATGGAAAAGAATTCCACGATGGAGTTTTCCTGGACGCTTTTCAGCTAATTTTGCTCGCAATTTCCTTAAGACTTCTACGTAATAAGCGCCTGTAACAGTTTTTTTACCTTCTAAAAAATCTACTAGCACAACTCCTTCAGAGTCCCAGAAAACAGTTGCCATTACCTTCTTGACAGACCTCTCAGACTTGAATTTGATTGGGCCAGATGATCCACGTGGGAGCCACTGTTTGGACTGCTGTTTTGTTTCAGGATCATACTGGTAGACCCATGTTTCATCTCCTGTGATAATTTGATCGAAAAAGCGGTCTTCATCTGCTTCAATTTTGAGCAAAATCGCCGTTGACAATTCACTTCTGAGATTGAGCTGATTTGGGCGCAACACTTTTGGTAACATCGTGCCGAAAGCTTGCTGAGGCATAAATCGTCATGCAGAATCGAATGAGCTGAACCAACTAATATGCCCACAGTCTCAGCTATCTGATAAACCGTCAATCGTCCATCTTCTTTGACTAGGTTCCTAACAAAATCAATTTTTTTATTGTTTTTTGAGGTTGTTGGTCTTCCACGACCCTCATCATCTTCAACAGCTTCTCTACTATTTCGAAATCTTTCAATCCACTTGTAAACACAAGTTTTCTTCGGAGCATCATCTTTATAAACGGTCTGCAGAGCTTGAATGATCTCCGTTCCTTTCCAACCAAGCTTTACCAGGTTCTTACCTCAAAATCCTTACGCTCCATGGGTTAAAAAACTACCTGAAATAAACTAGCTCTTGACAACTTCGTTTACAAGCGCAAAATGAGTGATAGCAATTATTCGATCGCAAAGAACATGCTTTTTATGGCTAGCATGCTAAAGTACGTTTTTTCTTGCTGGCACTCTTGTCACGGGAGAATTCCGCGTATTTTTTGAATGCCCCTCGTACATATTAATTTATCATTAATTATCAAAAATTTAAAGTCCCCAGCAGCCTGTTTCGCCAAAGACGGCTCATCAAGCGGAATCTGTGAAGTAGTAAAAAAACAACGTAAAATATGAAAATATAGAAAAAAGTATAAAAAATTTTACATACATATATATGTATATATACCGTAAAACCTCTATTTGAGCGTCACCTCTATTTGAACGCCACTATAGGAAAGGGTTGAAAAATAGAGCGCCACCCTCTAATTGAACGCTACCGCTAAATGAACGCCACTTCGATGAATTCTTCTATTTTGGCAATAGTTACGGCTGAAATCGCCTTTCCAGGTGTAAGAAGGAAGAATAGATTGTCGAATTGCACGCTTATTTTTAGACACTGGGAAGTCCTTGTAGTTTTTTAAATGGACTAATGGCAGTGGCCTAAACGCCAACTACACTATCGGTGTTGACTCTATTCGAATAAGCGGTAAAATCAACACAGACTGCGCCTGATTTTTTTGAAGCAAGCGCACGCTCGTACGAACGATTCGACACGATACTGCACGATTACAAACGAATGAATGAATGCAATTGTATAAATGTGTTAGATGTTTTTTCTTTTCATTCATGAAATTTATCTTTTCGTAATTCTGATCAGCGAGTCGAAAAAAAGAAAAATAAATCGAAAAATACGTCACCTCTAATAGAACACCACTATAGGGTAAGGGTTGAAAAATAGAGCGCCATGGCGGTGAAATAGAGGTTTTACGGTATATATACGTTTTTGAATATAAAGCTAAACTTTGAAATATAAATTGAACGTATGCTGCAATAATGTAATTTAAATTGGCGTACCTTTTTAAAAAAAAAAAGCTTTTGGAATTAATGTTTTTTGAATAGCACATACAATTCTTTGAATTGAATAGTTCTCTTTAAATAAGTAGGTCAATTTAAAGTACATTAATTTGATATTTTAAATTTCACCATTAGTTTATTGTGACCCCTTGATGATTTCTTGAACAGGATGAAACAGACTGTAGAGCAGAGGTGTATTTCTTAATAAATACGTAAATGTAAAATTTTTCATGCTTAGAAATTCCATTAAACAGTCTTCAAAACGCCTCATTTATCTGTAGGTATACAGGTACAATTAAATTTCCAAGCTTTTAATACGATTAACTTGATTCAAAATTAACAAAGCAAGGTTTGGTTTGGGATATGGGATTTACGATCTTCATGCAATTAAACGGACTCGACTGTAATATCTATACCGTTGTGTGTCGTGATATATATTTACATTATATATGTATCTAATTTTTTTTTACTTATTTTCCCATATACTACCAACTAATTTATTTTTTTCATTCTTCATTCACCTTTGTGTTTTTTAAGTCTAGTCCCTTTTTAAAATCAATTAAAAACTTAAATTTTGAATATATTTATGATTCTGACAACCCAATCATAACTTTTTCAAAAAATCCTATTTCTCGAAAAAGTTGATGCCTTTCTCTCTACCTTTTTCCTGTAACCTGAAGTATATCGAGTTAAAAGAGAAGGGTTGGCCTCACTTAATACTATTCATTAATTTATATGTATATAGTTGTTTTTTTATTATGTATTAATTTTAAATTGTTTGTTTGTTCATTCAACAAACTTTGAAGACTGTTCTATTTCGTTCAGTTTTTTAACCTACTTGCTTTGTTTAGTTTCGGCGAACAGCGTTTAGTGATTGTTGCATCGCAAAGTTTACGCGAAGGTGTGCTTCGTGGTTCTGGAGTCACTTCACAAGTAATTTTTGAAAACATGATTAAGTTCTGTCGTACTTGCTCACTCTGCGTGTGTTGTTGAAATTCAAATTGGTTTTGTTTCAACCATTGACTTAATTTCATTAGAACTGTGCTAGTTATGATTTTTTTTTTTATTTAGACTGTTGAAAGCCTCACCGACATCGAGTACTGCATATTGGAACGAATTGGGAGGTCGCGATGGCAAGGGGAAATACAGACCGTGCTCAACAATAATGTCTTTAAGTAAGTGAGGTGTCGTCTCTCAGTCTGTGAAACTGCGTTCTCGATAGTACTTGTTTATTTTTGTATGGCTTTTTATCTTTTAATAGAAAGTTTTGAAACTCTCGTTTTCCTCATTTGTTTTACGTACACTCTTAGTATAACTGCATACGTCTAAATCATTGTGTATTTGTTCGAAAAGATTAAATTTTATGATTATTTTAAAGGTTTAAAGGTAGGTTGTCCGATTTGTTTCAATATTGTTAAACCCAAGTTTCGGGTTTTATGCGTTTTGTATTTTAAAAGCCCAGGTTTTACCTTCCGAAACGGTGCTTAAGTTTCTAAATAAAAAAAAATATTTTACTTTACACAGAAGATGTAATTTTTTTTAATTGGTGCCGAAGAATCATGGCGTTTAAAATGTCATCATTTGACCTGTTTCTAAACTTTTTCAGCAAAACGGCTCGTTGCAGAAAATGTCATCTAATTCCACAAAAGTCAGTCTAATTTTATGAGAAAATTTCGATATGCTAACACTCACCTTTGAAGAAAAAACTTTAAAAAATTATGATTAACCCCTGGATTGTAAAAATTATTTGACTGCTAAAAAAAAATAGGCCCCCTAATGTAAATTTTTGAAGTCAATAAAGTTGTATGGATTTTACTGGAAAACCCTAGTTTCACCACAAAAAGTTTCGAGTTTCAAAAATTACTCCTAATCTCGGTTTTTTGGTTCGGAGAAACCCGGAACAAAATCTTATTTAAAAGTGAAACTTCTGACTCTGTAACAAACTCTAAAATTTATACGCCACATTGCCTGATATGCTTGATACACAGATACACACACTCGCGCGGGCGCGCGTGCACATACACGGCACCAATTGTTTTCAACTGTAACAAAGTACCAATACAGCACCACACCACTAATCTGTAGAAGACCCTTTGCAAGCAGCAAAAACCATCCGGATGTGAAAGCGTAGGTTTCATAAAATTAAAAGTTAAGAGATGGCTTCTCCTAGGTGGGCCTTAAAGAAGAACAGCAACAATAAAGCTTTCGCATCTATTTCAGCAAGCATAATCAATTTTAGCCATAAATATTTTTTTATTTTTTCAACCTGAAGTTGACATTTATTTTGTATTTCAGGCAATTAAAATCTGCCCACATTCATTACATGATGAAGTCTTTGTTTCAAAAAGGCCTAGTGACTAAGCAACCATATTCATATGTCAGGTGAGCTTATGTTGAACGCAAAGTTAATGCAAAATTGGAAATTAAAACATAATAGTGTAAAAACGTCCGTAATTGAAAAACTAGTTTTAATTTGATTACGTTTATTTTGAATGAATCATTTTGCTTTTTTCTCACTTTACAGAGACGACAAGGGAGGAAAGGTCTATCAGCAGATACTTTTGCATTTGCCGCATTTCAAGACCGACGCTCGTTCCGTCTCGGACATTCGAGCCGAAACAATCTGCGAGATGCTAAAACAAACTGAGACTCGCTCGATATCCTGCAACGACCTGCGCCAAATTATTGTGAGCTTCTTTCCAGTTTTGGCTTTTTATTTGTCTGGATCAGTTCTTTCCAACTACTTGTATTGTTTTGTTTGTTTGTGTTTACCCGGCACGCATCTAGGGATAGAAGAAAATCATTTTTGGTACATTACCACTAATCAGGCCTCGCTATAACACCTTACGAATAGCCAGACACGACCACCTTCCTCGGTTTCGTAAACAAAGTGCCAACGCAGCAAGGATTAAGCTCAGCGAAATATTACTGACACACAATGATCCGGGAAGTTGATGGTCATTCATTCATTCATTCATTTCATTGTATTCTCGATCATTATAAAATATTTGAACACAAAAAATCATAAATATTAAAAAGATCAAGAAAAGGAAGAATTCCAATATATTTTAAAAAAGTATAGAACCCACCATCCATGGACATGATATATTGTCGGTAGAACTTGTTGCATATGAGTTCAAATGCATAAGCTATTAATGAAACGAAAGTAACATTGCTGTATTCGTGGTTTTGGTGGTTGATGCTTTTTGTCCCATGAATACAGTAAATCGTTCGGACTTGTGTGAAGATTTTTGCGCAGTATGGTTCATACTTGAGTGTGACTGTGTTAATTTCGTTGTCTGAGAGACAACAGTTGCATTATTTTGATTTTTGTTGTGTTTTACTTAGATTATTATTCTTGAATAACGGCTTGTTTTTCAACATTGCAGTTTCAAATGTTTCGGGCAATATTTATTGTTTCATTTTTGAAATTATAAATCGATGATGCCGCAATTTTGATTTTTCAAAAGAAGATTTTATTCCATTTCATTTTCTTAATTCAAGCATATTTTGGCGCTAAGAACTTTGCTACGTTTGAAAGTTGACAACGTCAAAGTGGCTTGAAAATGCACATTTTTTGCGCCAAAACAATATCATCAACTTAGCCGGAAAAATTAACCGATAACTTTGCCTCGGCTTGATCTTGCATTTTAATAATTGCCACTAGTGTTCTTAAATCTACACCAACTAATTGTTTTTTTCATTCATTGCATGAAATGAAGAAAATAATTATTGTTTGATGGATGAAATTGGGATAAAAAGTGCTGCGTTCGTTGGACATAATCATCTAACTTTTTAAATACTCGTTTTAAAGTTTTCAGTTTTAGCTTAACAGTATTTTGTCGACTTCAGAGTGTGGATGGAAAAGTGTTTCGCAAATTAACTGCTAAAATGATTGCTGCTGGTTACGTCAAGGTCGAAAATTTAGGCTCTACTAAACAATCGGACAAAATCATGACGTTGATAAAAGTAGGTTCTTTGTTTAACGGAATTGCAATTGTCTAGTTTTGTTTATTTGGTCAACGATGTTCTTTTTTTGAATCCTTCTGTAGACTCCTTCAGAAAAGCAGGAGGAAGAGATTCTCGATGATACTCTAGATGATTCTACTGAAAATGATGGAGATTCTGTTGGACTAGTTGCAGAACTTCCTCTTACCTTACAAGGCTTCAGACATAGTCAGTTTATTTATTTTATCATTTACAATGTCTGCTTTTATGATATAAATAACGGGGCAAGCTTAAGGAATTCTTATTGTTTTATTATTACGAGTTTTTGTCAAAATAATAGTTACTTAGCAGATAGCTTCTATTGTTTAAAATAACTTTTAAAGTTTTATTGTAAGTAAAATTGATCAGTCTTGATAATTCACTTGTTCGAGCAATTTACAATTCTTGATGTTTTCGATTAATGCTTTAAGTATAAAACTTGTTAACTGGTCGTTTCTGACATAGTATTGAAGCAATATCAGTAAATTGTTGCGTCATTGATCTCGAGATTTTGTGTAGGCTGTTGCATTTCCGTATGCATCTTGAAACTAAACTTTTTTTACCCTGCCAATCCTGATTTCTAGTTTTTTCGACCGGTGAAAACGGCTGCTCGCAAGCAATGCTTCATCGCAAACTGAAAGGCTACGGATCGCTAGAAGCGAGGCACTTATGTAGGAAAGTGGAGAAAGCGAAAATCGTCAAGGTGAGTTGCGAGTCTGCGAGTGACTTGTCAGCGAAATGCGCCCGAGCTAATTGCTGCTTGCCGCAGATAATAATGATCGACCATGGCAAGCAACGCACGCAGAAGTACATCGCCGAGAACTTTGCCCGTAACAGCTTGCACACGAAGGAGTTCTTCGAAGAGAAGAAGAAAATGCAGAAGATCATGGAAACTTCCGGTACAGCCTTTTTATTTCTGATCATTTTTCCATAGGTTAAGTCTTCATATCCAAGTTACAACTGCTGAAATGCGTGGCGCAGCGGCTAGTTCTGTGCTTGTGATCACGAGATTGTGGGTTAGCTATTCATCCAAGGCGCTCATGTTGCTGAGGTATACACAGACAATGCTCGTGTTTTGCTGATAATAGCTTCATTGTCAATGTCATTAAAAGTGTCTTTGATCTGATTCACTTTGAGAAAAAAACGCTATATAAATGTGGTCGATTTATTTAATTGCTCGCTGGTGATTTTTTCGGTTAAGATTTTAATTAATAGAACATTTTACATCATTTTATCAAAATACAAGACAGTGTAGCAAAATCGGTTTTGAAATGACCAATAATACTGACGGAACCATTAACTCTTTCAATTAATAATAGTCTTCAAAAAGACTGTTTTATAATTCTTACGGCCAACGCTCGTCAGAAGAAATCGTTGGCAATGACGAGAATTGGCCGAAAGAATTCTAAAGAAAACAGTTTTTTTAAAGATTGCCTTGAATTAAAAAAGTCAATGGTTCCGTCAATATTATCGGTCATTTTAAAGTTTTGTACAACTAAAAACTTATTCGAAAAAACGGTTTTGTTTAAGAAATAATATTCGGCACTCGATTTTATTCTTAGCGTAAACCGATTGCTTCTTTTGATAAAATGTAAGCATCAATGTTATACGTCATGAAAGTGCTTCATTAACAGCGATGTTTGTGGCGCAGATATTTCGTTGCACGGCGACAGCAGCGTGTTGAACGCGAGTGATGTCGTTGAAACAACCGTCGATGACTCCCAACCCACCGACAATCGGTTATCCGAGAGTGCTGACGTCAATAGCACGTAGGTTGATTCTTCGAAACGAAGCAGCTTTTGTTTTTGAAAACTCTCAAGCGAAGGTTTTTACCGCTAATTTCTGATCTTCATTTGACTGGCGTTGTTTGTGTGCGATGACAACTCGCTTTAAGGCTGCGTTCGCGGCGAGACGCGCTTGCCGTGTGTGATCATAAGCGGCAAAGTTGCTTTAATGCGTTTGGACTGACCGAAAATGTTGCTGACAGGAACCACGACGCAGAATCGAACCACAACTCCGCGATTGAGACCAGCACGAGTGAGGTGATTCCAACTTTTGTGTGTTGTAACTTTTTGTTGTAGAATCCTGTTCTGGCCGCCTACATCGCCGTCTTACTTGCCCATTGTTCTTGAATGCGCTAGTCCAAGCTGACCAGCGATTGGGGTTGAATATAAAATCATTTTTTGCTGTGAAAATTTTTAATTAAATACCGATTCCCGTGATTAAATATTTTATTCAAGGATTTTTCGCACACGTAGCACAACTTCTTAAATACGTTTTTCCTTACTTATCGCAATGACAATTGCATCTATTGAATGCAATATTCAGCAATATAACCCAAGAATTTATTCGCGTTGCAGGTCAACTTGGACAGCTCTGTCGCTCGTCTAGATAACGACGTTATAGAAGTCGACCAGGTAAATCCATATCAAGCGGCAAAACGAATTGATTTCGAAACCACTTTTCGAAAAAATAGTCTTTATTCAAGCCATCTCAACCTTTCTGGAATTCGCCTTGATTGAGTCAATTTTGCTTAGTTTATAACTTGTTTAAACATCGTCGTGTACTTGTGTTGCTTTGCAATCTCCATAAGAAGGACTCCAAGAATTTTAGGAAATAACATTCCTCCACACAGGCTGAAGCTTTAGTGAAGAGAAGCAAATGGGACACGCATCAGACCACGCGGAAGATGAAGCGCACCAACACCATCTTAAGTTATATTAACGAGCAGAAAGTAGTTGAAGGCTTCTTCGCTTTGCAAAAGATTTTACAAGCTGAAGAGAAAGACGAAGGTAAGCTTGAGTTTCATATTATTTACATATTACGACCGCATCGAAGTTACAAACTAGATTGATATGTTACGAATGCAGTTGATAACAATGAAAATTTTTAAAAAAGCATTACCAAGAGATGAAAGCGATGGAAGGCAAATTTAGAAAAGCATTTAACTGCAGCTAAATATCGTCCACAACTTTTTTGCATATATTTAACTGACCAGGCGACCTCTTGCTTCCAACTCAAACTTAATTCGATTTCCGCCGCACCTCACCTACCTATAAAAAGATTTGTTTTTTTTTTCTTTAATTTCAATTAAAAAGAGCCTTATCGTGATGCTTAGACCAATGAGTAAACGAAGTGGCAACGATCTAGAAACCGACTCCCTTTCATTTCAAGCCTGTTTTGAAATCATCCGCCTTCTTGTTGACTGTTTTATTCGAGTCGTCGCTTGACAGGCTTAACGACCAAAGTCTGCAAGAAGACCGTCAAGCGGCTCGTTCAGAAGTTGCACAACGACTCGCTGATCAAGCACTTCTCCATCCCCATCACGAGCAACGATTGCACGATCGACGTAAGTTGCTTTGTTCGTGAGCGGCCGCGATTCAAACGCGTTTCGATTCCGCCGTTTAGTTTTGTTTTGTTTTCCGACGGCGTCAAGTCGCACTCGCCCGAGTTCGGTCAAAATTTTTGTTTTAGGTCGACTTCGTCATGTCGCTAGACTGCGACCCGCTACGTTTAAAGACTGCGATCGAACAAGCGCAATTTAAGAAGTATTCAGAGGACAGCAAGAAAATCGCCGCCGAGCAAGCAGAGGTCGTGGACCTCACTGGGCCCGTGAGTTTCTGATCGAGATTATTTTGGAAAAAATTGACGCGTTACATTCGAAAACCTATAAAGGCGTTTTTGTTTACGTCCATTGTATTTGAGGCATAATTTATTAAATTTTCTTAAATTAATACACATTCTAAACAAGGGGACATTTTAATTGAATAAATGCGATATGTAAGCACAAATTAGAAATGACCTTCAGCAACAATATTTTACGCTCTTTGCACAAAACATCTTGTCTGTGAGTTAATCACGCTCGAACACCCAAATCTACCACAAGTACAGCACGGGTTGTAACAAATCGTCTTGCAAAACCACCGCGAATTTAATTACTAAATACAAGAGTTTAGGACATAGCCCAGACAAAATGTCGTGGAGATGTGCACTGCAGACTCGTGCCTTGCTTCGGGTTGTTCAAAGTGTTATGAAAGATTTGATATCCTGAGTTTTAAAAACTCTGAAAATGAAAGTTATTATTTTTGACTTGCAATTGATAGAAATCTTATTGTGTTGCTTACTTTTATGAGTAAACGTGGTGATAACAATTGATAAACTGGTTTGCGTCAGGCACAGAAGTTATCAATTTCACGGCCAAAAACCTCGCGAGTATTTTTAGCTTTTTGTTTGAAGTTCAAATTATTCAAGTCAGGAACGTTATTTTCACTAAAAAAAAAGTTTAACTCTACGGTTATTTTGCCGGTTGCGTTTACCAATAGGCTTGCAATACAAATCTTGCCAATAGGTTCAACTGTTAATTGTTGTTTTAGTTAAGTGTCTTCGTACGTGGATTTAGCTGAAACAAATCTCAATCGGTTTGAGAAATTGATCACTGAACATTTTTTAAAATTTGGTTTAGTAGCAAAAACCGTCTGAAATGCGTATTGAACCCGTTGTCTAGCATTAATGAATCATGACCGACACTTTATCATTAGCCTATGTTAATGCCGCTTTGTCATTATTAAAAATTTAACGCAGAATATCGGTTTGGCTGGAAGCCTCCACAGTGCCATGAACTTAACAGATATTATCAAAGTTGAAGATTGCAAGCCAAACAGCAAGCTTCAGTATGGCTACCAGCCTAAGTTCTTGCGCAATCAGGTTTGCTTTTTGTCGTTTTTTAATCGTTGATCATTTTTATGAAGCAACGAAATAAACATGTTGCTTTGTTTATTAGTTAAATCTCGCAATCCCCAATTCGTTATCAACAAGTTTTTTTGAGTTTAATTAACATGCGTTGAGATCAGTCTGTATTGAACGAAATCAACATTATACATTACTGCAATAGTCAAAATAGTCGAAATGATGTTTTTTAGGTTGTTCATGAATATTTGTGGTATCTGGCCTACGGCCATCCTTATAATGACAAGGAAAACTTGGAAATGTTAGACTACGACAAAATAAAAGAATACAGCAGTGAAAAAAATTGGAAAAGGTAAATCGGAAAAAGCTTAGCTTTTATTAGTAAGTAATTAAAAAAACACCACAATAATTGTACGTATTTGCTTTTTCAAAAAAATAAATAATAATGACCGAGTGTTGGGCAATAACTTTTGGATAAATTTCTTCCAGATTTCTCCCCCCTGCTCCATCCCATCCTGACTTCGGCCCCGGTTGGTTGCAAGTTGGTGATGCTGCCGTTCTGCTGCCGCTCTCCATTCTCTGTCAGTTTCACCAATATCCTTACAAGGTTCAAATTTGTGTATAATTCTAAGAAATATATCGCCAAGTTTTCCATTCTATATCGGGCCCCAGTTGTTTGCAATTGCTAAGTCTGAAAATCCGCACCGACAAGATTAAAAGAGGCAAAAAATAGTTTATTTGAATCGTCTTTTTGTTGTTTTTAGGTTGTGTTTGTGACTCTAATTTAAAAACAAAAAGCAGCATGAAAACGAAAAAATATTTGTTAAATAAATGTCTTTGACTGTTCGACCGGACATCAAATCATTGAATTAATTTCGCTTTGTTCAAGCTTCTATTGTTTTAGATTGAAGGCTTGGAGCAATACGTCAACGATTCCACCCAAAAGAACACTCTCGTGCGACATCTGCCGCTCAGAATGCGCGGTTTGATTTTTTATAAAAGGTCAGTATTTAGTCTTCTGATTTATTGCAAAGTTTGTTTTTTTAAATCAATTTAACAAACCATTTTAAGATATAAAAAATCAACGCATTTTAATTATTTTTACAAAATTTCAACTGATCGGTCTTGTTTGTAGGAAATACCTGTTGTCTTTGATTCAAGTGATCGAGTGTCTGTGTTTTATGGGGCTGATAACGTTTAACAAGCAAAACAAGAACGTCAACATCAGAACGAAGAAGGAATTCGTGAGTTTTGACAAATCGTGGATTGATTTCGATTACATTTTAAATCTTCTTTTTATAGATAGAAATGATTAGAGTTTGTTAGCTCACCGTTTGATCTTGCATTAACAGATTTAGGTTTTGTTTGTTAGGAAATGATTTATGTTCATCGAAATATTTCAATGTTGGACACGCGGAGGTCGGAGAAAGGGTGAGTTGCTGATTTTCCTTAGTACCAGCCCGCATTTTAGGATTCTTGCATAATGCAAGCTTTTTAACGAGAGATACTTCAAAGAAACTTTTTTTTCGCGAATATGACGTTGTGTCGCGCATGTTCAGCTACAGCGAGGTATCGGAAGGCGTCGATTACGAGCAGCTGCGGTTCAAGTTGAACGAGTTCAGTGACGTCGAAAGATTCTGGCTCAAATTGCGCGACATTTGCCTCATGACTCCTCTGGGTGGGTTTGATGCTTCGATGCACGTGCTCGCGCGTTCAATATTTTCAGATATCGATTGATTTCGTTTGCGTGCCCGACTTAGTTCGAAAATTACCTTTACTCTTTTCTTCTTGTGATTGGTTATTTTTAACCGTGGCTAACAGAGCCGAACAAAGCGGATTTTAAACTTGTTTGTTTCGCAGGCGTCCGTAACGGCGAAGAATCCGAACCGGAGCCGGGAGCGCGACACACAGTCAAATTGAAGCTCTTCATCGCCGAGCACGTGGCTAGGTAAGCCAATATGCGTACAATGTGCGATTGAGGTCTTTTCGCGTTTATTGTTTTACGACTCCGACAGTGCTTTGTAACGTGCTGTGGATGATTCCGCTTACTTCTGCCATGATTAAGTCGTCACCCAGTGTAATCCACCGGCAGCTTCCCGCGGACAGCTGCTCGTTGACGAAGTATTCTTCTGAGAAAAAACGCGTGATTGCTATCGATTCTCTGTGTCTGCTTTCTGATTACTCACACCGTTTACTTTGCCGTCTTACAACTTCGCTTTAATTGTTTAGAGACCAGCGTGATCCAGTTGACGACGGTTCGATTCCCGGCGACAATCGCGGGGCAGGAGGTCTCGATTCTTCGCTCTTTGCTCACTTGTACCGAAACTGGTTCCGCACAATGAAGATCGTGAAAAACGTGAGCAAACGATGTGCAATTTTGAAATCGAGTCTATTTAGCGATCAGGCGCGTGTGCGCTTCACATAAATCCACCGAGTGCGGCTTAACTGGTTCCAAATCAAACCAATTTAAGAAAAAAGAAATGCGTAGTCTTTTGTTTTTTCTTAAATCGATGAACCTTAATTTTGCAGAGCCTGTTTAGCTTATCGACGTATTTGCTTATTATCACGCTTTAGCGCTATTAAAAGTGTGAGAAAATTGCAATCATAGCGGTGGGTTTACCCGACTCCTGTCTTGGGACCGGGGCGCAGATTAAATCCACACAGTCCCATTAATCAGGTGAGCCACTCGGGCGGGACTAATGGTCAAAAATAATAAGGGATGAGAAAGTTATCAGTATCATCGGCGATCGATTTCGTTGACATGTCGTCGCTCGATGTTGTTCCGCATTTGACTATGACTTTGTGTGCAGACGGACGAAGGAAACCCCGAAAGAGACGGAGAGGAATTTCCAAAGGAAGTGAGTTCGGCTGTTGATTACGTCGTGTTGCTGGTAGTGATGCTTCCTAAGAAACTACAGATAAATTCATCATTGGTTCTTGAAGACTTAATACCTTCATACACGAGCTAGCTTAGCACAGTTGGAATATAACGGTTTATGCTCGATGCTGGCTCAACACCATCGCTGTCAGCATCTGACCCAGGCAATACAATAGCTTGGGGCAGTAAAAGGTTAAACCTTTGGCCCCAGTCCTGTTTGTGTCCGACCCGGAGTTGTTGTCCTTCCAAGCAATGACGACGAACACAGTTTATACATGAGCCTGATTTAATGCCATGTTTTTGGGGTTCTGAAGCTCTTGGCAGCTCCACTGGGTGCGTTCACCTTTTAGATTAGACTCTCTGCTTCAATTAGATTCGAGTTATTTTAAACCAACCTGTGGTATATTATAACTCATACTGTACTGCTTTTGTTTAAATGTAAAAACTGAATAATTGCAAAATCTAAATTCTATTATTTCTGGTGATATTGTGCCAAACTTAAAGTACTTATGATCATCATAACAAAAATTAATCTTTTCTATTAAAACCGTTTTGCTCTTGGTTACGGTCGAAGCCAAAAGTTTTTTGCCTTTTGCTCCTGATATGCTTTTATTTTAATCAAAATTAACTTCTTTCAACCAATATTAGGCCATAAAGGCAGATTTAGCATGCTTAAAAGTTTGTTTTTTAAGTGTTAAACAGTCATTTGATGTGGTGTTTCTCCGTGGATGGAGGTGGCTCTACTTCCTTCCGCCATTTCGTTCGGTTGTGTAAAGAGGCATCTTCTTGTTTCGGACCAACTTTCCCTATTTCTTTTTCCATCTGCGTTTTCCATGTCATCTTTGTTTTTCCTCTCTTCTACCCATCCAATTTAAATTACAATGCCTTCCGTAAAACATCACCATCTTCTCAAAACATGTCCATACCATCTCACTCCGTCAGCTTTTACCATTTTATTCATGGCCTCATCCAACCCCAGCATGTTCATCATGTTCTTTCTATCCATCATTTTCACTCCACACATTGCTCTTACCATTGCCCTTTCAATCCTTCTCAAGATTGCAAGTTCTTTCTCCCTCAAACACCATGTCTCGCTTCCATCGAACATTACCGATCTTACACAGCTTTGGTAAATTCTTCCCTTTATCAAATATCTTTTCCCAAGGAACAATTCTCCACATTCTCTAAATTTCATCCAGCCAAATCTCATTCTTACCGTCACTGCCTCTTCACATCCACCATTGGTATTTTGTCGATCCTCTAAATCAGAGGTGTGCAACCTACGGCCCGCGGGCCAAATGTGGCCTGCAAACTGAAATTCTGTGGCCCGCGAAAGCTTTGGTCTTCACTAGTTTTTTTAGATATAAAATGGGGCAGAAACAATTGGTTGGGCCAAATGTCACACAAATTTTATGAGAAGACCTTTTTTGAGGGAAAGCAATTGTTTCTGTTTTTTTTCAACTTCATTAGGGGGAAAGCAATTATTTCTGTTTTTTTCAACTACAAAATCACGTTAAGAAAAAAAAGTCTTCACTTTAAATCTGGGTGACATTTGGGCTGGCTTGGCATGAGCGCACCGACTCTGGCCCGCGGTTTAATTTTGCTGCGCATTTGGCCCGGCAGCGCTAAAGGTTGCACACCCCTGCCCCAAATACCAAGACTCATTTCTTAAGTGTTAAGCAGTGAACATAAATTTCATTTTCATCCATATTATCAAACGTAGCGATTGAGCAAAGCTTATAAAATACAGGGTGTTTCAGAAAATCTGACATCATTTGACGTGTAAATATTACAGAAACTACATAGTCGAATCACATGAAATTCAACAGGGTTAATGTTGAGCTAAACAATCCAGTGCGGTGGTATTTCTTTGTAAATTACCTGTCTCGCACGAAAGTTAAACTGGAGACTGTTACCCAAGACATGCTGCAGCATGTTTAGGAGGAGCTGGAGTACCGACTTCACGTGTGCCGTGTCACAGGCGGTGCGCATATTGAACATTTGTAAAACCTTTCATGAAATTCAGGTGCCTTTAAATTTCTTATTCAAATTTACAGGAATAAATATTGTTTAGCTCAACATTAACCCTGTTGAATTTCATGTGATTCGACTATGTAGTTTCTGTAATATTTACATGTCAAATGATGTCAAATTTTTTGAAACACCCTGTATTTTTAAAAAACCTAAGCTTGGCTTTTGTTTAGTTTAACTATTTTTCGTAGAAACCCGTACGCTTACCCAAACTCGTACCAACAGCACTGCACTTATCCGAGGAAGGACCAAAACGATCACGGAAGAAAACAAGTAAGCTTCTTCATGATTGCTGATCATGCTTCACGAATCACGTCGAATTCTGTCGCGAGCACTACGTGCTCGGCTTATTGCTTTCTTACTGCGAATATCTGTTGCAGAATGCGGAGAAAATTCCGGAAAACAACAGCCTGGCGGAAAAAGAGTCCCCAACCAGAACGGTATGCTCTTAAAATTCCATTATCATTTTATAATCAATCACCGATCAACGTGTGTTATGATTTTTTCCGTGGTTAAATTATTCAAATATTCTCTCGGAAAACTATTTTGTTTTACTTGACATCATAAAAAGCAAAAAATTCTAAAAAAACCATTTTCGCAACGATTTGATATTCAATTTCTTACAGTCATGTTATGATATTGTTGCTTTTTCCCTTGTGTCAGCAAAACATCGACGACGCATCAGTTTCTTGCATTAAAGATAAAGTTTGTTTAAAGAACTGGTCATGACCATGAATCTTAAGCGAACGTTTTCTAATACCATTAGTTCATGGTGATTTGTGTTAAGCTGAACATGAGAACTGCATATTGATCAACGATCTTATTGCAGCGAGTACGTCTGCAAAGAAACAGAAGTTGGACGATGCCCCTGTTCAAAATGACGTGATCGTAATCGATGATGTCGACAAAATCAATCAGGGTAATTTGTCACTGAAAGTTGTATACATGTAGTGACGTATGATGTTTCAAAAAGGTGCAGTAAAACCCCAACAAGTTGCAGTTAGACCCGATTGAGCTGTGATTATTTTAGTTGGTTGCTAGTGAGTTGCCGCATTGCCAAGAGGCAAATGCCTTCAAGGCTGCTTGTTGGTCTACTTCGCCACTCGTTGACTGCGTGGGCGGTTTCTATACTCCACCCGAAGCGCTAGCATACGAGCATCAGTTACTTGCCGTCTTATCGAGGTTTCTTTTTTTAATTTTTGAAATGATTAAGTCAATTTCGTCCTTAAACAGAACAAAATGTTAAAATTGTTTTCTCTTCCGATCATTGCATTATCGCATTATCATTATTGCTCTACTTACGTAATAATACTGGTGAGTAGCATCAATCTATGTATAATTCAATTTCTCCCTGTTTACCCCAACTTAATCTTAGGTTTAGAGAAGAATATCCGAAGTCTAACTTTAGATATAGAACCAATTTAACCAATTAATTAATATGTTTATCATTAGCATTTATTATCATTTTTATCTTTCAGATTCCAACTCGTTTGATTATGAAGTTGTCACTGAGAATAATGTCGGACGAAACGAAAAAGTGAAGGTAAAACACGTTTTTTTATAAAAGTTGCAATTTGTTTTAGTTTTAATTTGTCCTGGTTTTGTGCAGGGAGGTCGCGGTAAGAAAAGAACTTTCTCCGTAGAATCTCAACCTGCGGCTAAGAAAAAGAAACCAGCCCCAGCTTCGACTGTCCCCAAAAAGAAGGAAAAAGTGAGATATTTCAACCAATTTCATTCCTTGACGGAGTTTTATTTGGGTTTTTTTAATCTGTTTTTTATAAATTATTTTTCTCTATTCGTTAAAAAAAAAAGTAGTTTCACTTTTTGAAACCTTTTTCGTGTTTTACCGGCAATATATAAATCGTTTCACGTTCGCAACTTCTCTCGACATATAAACGCGTCTCCTCCCGTTTTGTGTGACTCAAAATATAATTCGATAAGCATTCGTCGGCAAAGGATTAACGAATTTGATTTAATGTCATAACTTTTTTTTCGCGGCAGTACATCGACTTGCTGGACAAGCAGGCTCGTAGCAATATGAACGGCAAGCTTCGGGTTTCCTTCAGCAGCGCGGAAGACGAGATCCTCCTTATGTGCAGGATCGCGTCCAGCCTCATATCGAAAACAGTAAGCGACGTGCGAATTTTCTTTATTTCGAACCTGAATTCCTCGGCCTTTTTCGGCTTTTTGTTTAGGTTCCTTTAAAAAAGCAGTTTGGTCGGTTTTTATTTTTGTGCGGCGACTTGATCTCTAAAATGCTTGTAAACCAAGTATTCGGTTTTTAGACAAAATAGGAAAAATGATTTTTTAAGCTGTTTGGTTTTTGTTTAATTTGGTCAGATGTTGGCGAGTACGACCAAAATTTTTTTGCTACAGCTAAAATATATTTTGGTTATTTCTGAGTTTACACAAAAAATTGAAAAAGGAAGAATAGCAATCGACTTTTATTTACAAAAATACTTCCTATTCAATATTGCACTAATGCAAGTAATTGGAAATGCCAGTGCTCCTTTACCCATTTACTTTGCTTTATCCATTTCGAGCTGTCAACTTTTCAGATCAAAGTAAAGCACAGACTGGAGTCCCAAAACGTGGTCAGCGGTTTATTAATTCGAAATATTTTGTGGAAAAACTGTAAAGAGTCAACTGATAAAACGTCAGTCGCATGTCTGCGAAGAATACGGATGTTAATGAAGAATAAAAGCGCAAAGATCTGCCATGAGTAAGTCTAGGATGTTGAAGTCGGTTTGCTGTTGTTCGGTTTTGCGTCAGTGCTTGAAGACTTATCAGTATTTTTGGTATGAAAACTTCATATTATTTCAAAATTTAAACGTAAATTTCTTGTTTTATATCTTAACACCATAATGCTATGAAATTGTTTTTTTATAGTGAGCGATTGTTGTGCTTTTTTCGATAAGGGCATGTATTGATTTCGCTTTGATATGATTTGCGGTCAAGCAGTAAACTTTAAATTCGATACAAACGTTTTGCAACGCATCGCAGTATAGTATGCTCTATTTTTTAACAAAAATAACTCTTATTGTCTCTAACTGTACAAAGCAGGGTGTACAGTGTACAGTGTAGTGCATGCGTGCATGTGATGTGCTAAAAAATTGATTATGAATGAAGTAAACATTTTTGTTTTAGCATAAATGTCGCTGAAGTTCTTTTGGATCGCGATTGTTTGATGAAGTTGTTCGAGAGCGTTCGCGACAAGAATATGCTCGAAAAACCAGAGGTGAGATTCAGGTGGCTGGACGCGGTCCAAGCTTATTATAGCTCTAAACGACAGTATTACCGGAGGATCCTGTCCCACATTTCGTCACACACGTTTCAAGCAATCGATCGCCAATTACTTACTGTATTTTACGCTTTCAAACATCTTTCAAGCGGCTAATTTTAACTTTAGTTGCAACTCTCGGTTGCGTCGAGTAGAAAAAGCGAACGCGAAGCTGCTCGCCCTTGATCGATGCGTACGCGGCTCTTTAAATTCCGTGTCGCCCCCGAATTTATGTCGATTAACTCGTGCATTACTCTTTATTTCAAAATATGCTTTTTATCGATTTCTATTCTACCAAGTTCACTTGTTAACCAATCGCCGCGATTTGCTTCCGGAATCTTCTAGTCTTACAAACTTTCTCCACGCTGCCTTGATTTTCAACATCAAAATCGTTTGAAAAGATTTTTCGTTCCAGGAGATTGAACCGTTGTTTGTAAACACTTTCGAGGAAGTCTTCCGCCGTTTCCGTAACTGTCGTCCTGAATCCGACGTTGCCTTACCGGACACAATTCAAGAACTGGAAGAATCGTTAGTGCTTCTATATTTTTATCAATACCCAGCTGTCACATGAAGCACATCCATTTCGATTGCGATTGTGTAGTGTTTGTTGTAAAACGGTTTAGTCTGCACACGTTTAGATTTTAGAAATATTTGGCTGTGATTTTTTTACCACCCTCGAGCAAAAGTCGTTGAAATCAAAGCAAAAAATTGTATAAAAATCGAAAACAAACACATGAAATTCACTTTGAATTGCTTTATATTCTTGACAATATCTCGTTGGATGACTTCAATATTTCAATTGCACGAATGTACGGAAACTTATATTTTTATTTTATGCTGCACATTTTTTTGAACAAGGATGGATTCGAAGTAGCGATGCATGAGTATAAGTTTGAAATTATTGTTCATTTTTGTTAGCATTTTGCATCGAATTCACAGATACGTTACAAAAGTTTTCACTGCAACCAAACAAACCAGTCCTCGTATCGTGAAAGAAGTCACGTGCCCACGTGACATCACGTTGTGCACTCTCGAAAATCTCATGTACGTGACGCTGTCACTCAATGAAGATGAATTTAGTCAATACCAGGTCTGAAAATTTTTTTGTTCGATTAAAATCTTGATCGAAAGTGGTAAAGTAGTTAATCTTAGTTTTAAAAAGCTAATTAACTTGTTAGACGTTTAGTTATTATTGACCAATAAACACCGGTCAGCTTTCCAATTTTTTTGCTTTTTACTGCGCTTTGTTATAAGCAACCTTATCTTCTACTTAACTTGAATGTTTCTCTGACAGGCTTACAACCTTTTCGCCAACTTTCCAGACGAACTCATGTATGAAGTTTGGCAGCATATCAAATTTTCTGGTCAGTTTCACTTTCAAAGTTTACATTTTTGCAATTTTAGTCGGCAGGCGGCAGCGTGGTCGAGTGGTTAAAGCGCCGGGCTCGTGACCAATAGGGTCTCGGTTCAAAACCCACTCGCGCCATTCTGTTGTGTCCTGGGAAAGACACTTTACGGCACTTTCCCTGCTTGGTGGTCCTGGCAAGCAATTCTAAATTACAGTCATATCTCTATTAAATTATAAGCGGACAGCAATATCTTGGTATCTCCGGAAGCAGGTCGGGGTAATTTCCTACCCTATGTATTAACGCCTCCGTCGCTTTCCTGCGAGTCAGGAGGATAAATATAGAGATAAAATAAAATAAATAAATAAATAGTTATTGAGACTATATCGAGTATTTCTTCCCTTTAATTTACAAGCGGGCTTGTCGGTAAACAAAAGTAATTTTAATGTTACTGTCTTGAATAACTCGTTCAAAAGAAATGATTCGTACAAGTTTATTTACTATAATTTAAAATTTCGAACTGCTACTTTTCTCGCAGGTATAATCTGTCAGAAACCGGACATGTATCTCAATCGCCAGCGACATCTACCTTTTGCTGTTCCGAAATTTCATCTTTCCAAGATTCATTTTCAGTAAGATTTGTTTCATTTGCTTGTGAATTTTCTATCATGGATTTTAACCACGTTTTTTTTTTATTACTATTTTAACAAGCTTAAAATTGCGTATTAGAGTATGATCCCGTAATCTCATTATTAGCGATGCAACTAGAAATTATATAAACCGCTTGTTCCAAGCTGATTATTTTTTATAAAGACACTTAAGTTGGACTGAAGCGAATAGATTTTTATACTACGGCACGTGGCTAAATTCCTCAATTCGCGGTTCAACCTCCTTCTGACTCGATTCTCTTTTCCTTGTGGTCACTTGAAACATTTTTTAATCTCTTCTAGGCGCCTTCAAGCCGGGTCCATGTGGAGAATCTTCTCCGAGATTTTCTCGTGCGTTAAAGACGTGAAACAAGACAAGAAGCTGGTCTGCGACAAAACCGCCAACAGCGGCCCGGTGGTGCTCCTCAACCGTAAGTGCTGCTGTTTATAACTGATTCCGGCTGACCCCCACGCCATAACACTTTGCATGACTAAAAGCGTCGTTCATACCGCGAGTTCCGGTTGCCAAGTATGATATTAGTTACAGCAGCCCAGCTAAAGAAATGACTTTTGTACTTCGTCGTCGTCGTTTGAAGGGTATCCACTCCAGGTCAGACAAACAGGAATGGGCCCGAGGGTTTATCCTTTTACTACCTTAGGCTGCTGAACTGTCTGAATCAGATGCTGGCAGTGATGTTATTAAGCCAGCATCGAGTTTCGTCATCCAAAACCGTCAGACCTCGTGCTCCATGTGGTGCCCGATGTATAGGGCACGCTGTTAGAACATGGTCTGCGGTTTGCTGAGAGGCGCCACACTCGCAATTCGGTGAAGGAGCGAGACCCCATTTGTGCATGGACGAATGGAATCGCCCAGCACCAGTTGTATTCTTTAAAATCAGCAATAAGCGCCAATATCGCATACACGAAATCGTAATAAAATTGCAGACTAAACTACGTCCGGTTTTAATTGTAGTCGTTGGCTTCGTACAAAACCAACCCCCGAACATCTGAGATAAATTATTGTGGTAATAACTTTGTTTGCTTGGCGTCACTGTTGACGTTAATATTTTTCAGTGCTGCTATTGGACGAAGGCGATTATTTCAAAGTAAAATACTCATCCCTGAATGAAACTTCCAAAGAGAAAACAATGAGGTTAGTTTCGTGCTGCTCTCTCCTTCCGAAAGAGTTCGATCGTTTTTGTGTTTTGCTCAATTTCGACTTCTCCAAACTGCTTTGATAACACTTCGCTAACTGCGCGCGCACTTCATAAAAAAAATTTAATTATTACTCGTCACCTGTGACTTTACAGCGCGCTGTTGAACGAAAGCAGCGACCTGACGAATCAAACCGAAGACAGCGACGATGACGACTCCCAAGGAAAAAGAACTGTGACGAAGAACGAATTGTTTCATGTGAGTGTACTTGCCTGTGTCGTGTTCTTACGTCTTCTCGTTGCTTTTTTGGATTTCCAATTTCGGCTTCAGGTTATTGTGTTATGTTATTATTGTTTGCGTCTGTTCATTGTTGTCTCCCCCAAAGCAACGACCTAGAACGTAGATACTTAGTATATCGTACGGCTAGGTATTACCCGATTTCCCTGTCTGAATGGATTTTCTCGAGAGGAAAAAGCTTTTAATTGCTTTGAACTAGTGGTTCCCAAAGTATGGGTCGCGAAGGCTCGAAAAATGTGTCGCGTCGAGACAATCAAAACCCGGATTTTGTCAAATGTCAAAAACTATTTCCAATGACATAAAGTCTTAAAATTAACTTAATTGAAGGTCGCTTTCGCAAGTGGAGCACATTTTTGGTTTTCACCATTATATAATTTAACAAAATCAGTAATGGTTATTATTTATTGTCATCGGGACAGCAGAATATTGAAATTTCCGAAATGGGATCGGAGTAAATCCGGATGGTTGCATTAAGCACTGCGATGCTAATTATATTAAGTAAAAAATGCGTCAAATTTCTTCGGTATCTTGGTTTATCTTGTGTCTTAATGAGTAAAAATGCAAGTAAATTTGTTAGCTTTGTTTAAATCGGTTTAAAGAAATTATCTCGGATGTAGAAATGAACAGAAAATTTGGTTTTTCTCACCGATTCAAAACCTTCTCTTGCAGCTTTACAAACGCAAGCGCTTCGCAAACGACGTTCGTCAGCGATACAAGATTATCGCTCCTTTAATCGTCGAATGCGTTCGTAGCGACCTCTTCAGCGAAAAGGCGTTCGCAAATGACGTGTCCAAAACGGTCGACGCATTGGAGAGTGTCAAGTTGGCGGACCGCGTCATATCTGTCGACGACGACGACGACAGCGAAATGATGACGACGCTGATTAAGATCAAAGAGAAAAACTCAGAGTCGATGGGCAGGCTCGTCGATCGAGTGTTGGAGATCGTCAAAGAAGCGGGAGTCATCGGTAAGTTGGGAAAGGTAATCTCTGAATCGCAATGCTCGCAGACAGGATTTTCTTTAATACCTACCAGCTTTAATAGCAGATCGATTTTTTTATCTTTTTCTATGCTGTCGTTTTTTACAAACGTTATTAACCAAACAGCTTGTGACTTTGTCTTAAAATAAATTTTTTAATCGATGAAGATGACATAGTCATTTTTCACTCTGCCAATCACAGGTTTGTTGATATTTTTAGGAGCTTCTCTTCCAGAAATCAAGTTGAAACTGCTTCCCAATTCGGATCTATTTCACTTGCAATTAGACGCTTGTATCGATACCTTGTCTGATCACCGATTGATTTGCATGGTCGGGATGTGGAAGTATGTTATGAGTCTTAAGCTCTCAGTCTGAATTGTTTCCACCTTTACTCTGTATTAAAATTTTTGCAGACTTGAATTGCGTCTTAAATTTACTTGATAAAAAATAACTTTGTTATATAACCGGACACAAAGTTATTCAACCGTAACCTGTGTAAAACCGATTGAACAAGATAAACTTTTAAGTGTCTACAAGATACACCTTGAACTCCTAATCTTGCTCTTTGCTCTTGCATCGAAAGTTCCTATTCAGTCAATTTGCTTTCAGCAAACGCGTGGTTCTGAAGAAGTACGCGGACCAATGGTTCGTCAGCGGAACCGTGTTCAAGGGTGACCGGAAGCTGCTTGTCCAGGAGATTCGTAAGGAGCTGTCGCAAGCAACCAGCAGGTGAGCGATCGATGAACCGCTCGTATTTGATCGCTGTCCGATTTAAGATCATGCACTTCAACAAACCGTTGAGAGGATGGTTTTCATTACAAGCATTGGCTGGAGTATTCTTTGTTTTGGTTTTTTTTTCTTCTCTTAGCGCTTAAGCGCCTTAATCTTGTCGGCAATGTTTGCTTTTTCCTGTTCGATACTTGGACTTTTGCACGACACCTAAGAGCTGCTTTTCCCCATGTTGCGATGTCGACAACAAACATCTCTGCTTGCACAATGGGTGCTCCTCCTTCAAGTTTTTTAGGCGCATCAATTATATTCACCCTGGAATTGATTTCTATCACCATTATTTCGTTTATTCCATCTTATTTTGTTTGAATTTGTTTTATTCCTCGCATAACTAATGAAATTGTTCTCGTTTCAGATATAGTCATACCAAAAAAGGTCCCAACCCTGCCGGTCATCGGTGGAATTCCGAGACTTACGCCGTGTTCAAGAATTCAATCCCGATCAACTGTGACGAGGGAACGAGCTCACAGGAACACTCGGCCGCTGTCTCGACGCCAATGATCGTCGCTGATGATGATGTCAATGAAAAACCTACCGCTTCAAATGAGGGCGTTAAATCAACTTGCTTGCTGTGAGTCAACAAAGTTGATAATGAGTCGCTTTTAAAGTGTGCGATTATCAACTATTCTTAACACACGTGAAAAATTTATAAATATCGATCGATATGCTGCAACAATCAATTGCCGTGCAGCTGTGCATGAGTGGCGAAAATTTGTAATTGTTGCATTAGTCTAAAAGGCTATCCGGAACATATTAGAAAATCAATATATCAATAAAAAAATCAATATATTTACTTACATGCTTAAAGCTTATAAGATAACAGTTGCTTTTATGTTAAAAGGCTTGGAAAGGCCCTTCTCACCAAGTTCTTTAAGACTTTCAAGTCAAGAAATTATTCCTAGTGATTTTGTTCATCAGGGAGCGATTGAATTTTTTTTTTCTAACAAAACTAATCGCCAACCATGCAACTATAAGCCGCCGAATTGTATCTTTTGTGCGTGTAGCAGCTACTGCTACACTACGTTGCTTGCTGCAACGCTAATTAAGGCGCATACCGTAACTTGAGTTATTGACTCGTAATTGGTCTAATTACCACATACACTCGTGAACAAAAAAAATGGGCCAAGAGTGAAAGAAGGAAATAAATAGATTTTTCAATATTTTTGCATGAATTTAGTTAAATTTAACTGGAAATTCCTATTTTCAGATCATTATTATTATAGCATATAATAATTTAGTGATAAAAAATAATCTTGAAATGTTAAGATCGCATCTTGGCGAAGATATAAAAAACCGAATTGCAGGGTTAAGGCAGTCTAAATTGACTTACAAGCAGATTTTTGATATTTTAAGAAAAGAAAATGTGACAACATCTCTCTCTGCTATGAAGGGAATTGGTCAAAGGTTCGAAATCGAAGGTTCAGTAAAAAGGAAATCTGGATCTTGTCGCCCTAGAGCGTCCACTTTCAAGGACGACCACAGGCTTAAAATGACTGTTTTGAAGGACCGAAAGAAAACTTGTGTTGATCATAGCAGAGAATTCAAAACAGCGGATGAAAAATCCCTTTCCAGAATGACAATATCTAGACAAATGAAGGAAATGGGACTTTCTTCAAAAAGGTGCGCAAAGAAGCCATTATTATCTAAGAAGAACATCAATGATAGAAAGACATTTTCCTCATGTTACGGCAAGAAAGATGCAGAATGGTTCAGGAATGTTTTCTGGTCAGATGAATCAAGATTTTGTCTTTTTAGTGATGCTCCCGAACGCTGCATTTGAAGACCCGGAGAAAGATTTTCGCCAAATTGCATAAAAACGACAGTAAAACACGGGAATGGAGGGATAATGGTATGGGGAACTTTTACTGCCGCAGGAGTTGGGGAACTTATTAGATGCGAGACGTCAATCAATGCAAAGGAATACATTCGAATATTAGAAACAGGACTGTTACCAAGTATCGAGAAGCTGGGAATATCCCAAAACCATTATTTTTCAACAAGATAATGCTTTTGCACACACTGCTAAAGTCACTAAGAAATAGCTTGCCGACAATTCAATTGATGTGATGTTTTGGCCTGGCCAAAGCCCCGATTTAAACCCAATCGAGAATATTTGGGCCATAATATCTCGTGCATTGGCTGGAAGAACTTTTTTGAACAAAGACAAACTGTGGGAAGCTGTGCAAAGTGAATGGAATAGCATCTCCTCTTCACAGTGTTCCACTTTGGTTGAGAGCATGTCAAAAAGGATTGGTCTTTTAAAGAAATCAAAGGGGAACGCGATCCATACTAAGCTTATATTAAAGTAAATGTCTTGTTCTGTGTCTATTAGACTCATTTATGTTTTCTTGTTTGATTTATTTTGTTCAATGTAGCTTTTTGTTCAATAAAATGTATAAAACTTGCTTGGCCCATTTTTTTTTGTTTACGAGTGTAGTTTACAAAGCTTTCAAAAGTCTAACTCGAGCTGCCATCGCGCGAAGAGTTTTTTCAAACTCTATTCGATTGCATAACAACCTTTGTTTCATATTTGCTACACAGATCGGATGCCTCTTACTACAGTCGAATCAAGTTTCTTTGTCGTCCTTGGCATAATGTGAGCGGAGAAATTAACTACCGCACTGCCAAGCTTTTGTTAACCGGGATTTTCGTGCAAGTAAGTCTGAGCATAATTATTTAAAGTTCAAAAATATATACTGCAGCGTTTCATTGATATTTCGGAGAGCCTGGCTCGATTCTTGTCTGCAACTAACTTTTGACGTTGCATTGAAAAATTGAAAATCAAACTGTTTCGCTTCTCACTCAAGTCATTTTAATTTTACTCGTATATAACAAACCTTTCAACAAGAATTAGAAATAGAATGTAGTCGAAAACCGCAAAAATTTTGTTTCCAAAATGCACGCTTATATAACTATTCACTTTCATGACAAATTCTTTTTGGTCGACGTCACTTGACCGACAAAATTTGTGGAATTGCCTCAAACCGCTACCCAAAAAATTTTGACTTTGCCCAAATATTTCATAAGTCAAATACAACTCAGTTGCATTTTAAATTTAACGATTTAATGTCAAAAGTAAAATCCAAAATATTGTTTATTCTCTTTTCAAAACTTTTCGATTAATGAACTCAAATTTGATTACATATTTTTTGATTTCGAGTTCAGCAATTTTTATTTTTCGAGTTCGGAAAAAGAGTGGAGTTTTTCGAGTTCAAGTTCCAACCCTGATCCTCGGACAATCGTCTTTTATATTTTGTCTTTGTAGTTGGCCTACTGCGATAATTAAAACCTTCAACCACTTTGAACATTCTACCTTTATGCAAAAAATCATATTTGAAAAGAAAAAACGTGTAAAAGGCAGTAGATTATTGTGACGTCACGTTATATGCAGATTCTATGGTCTCCGGGGATTACCCTACGTCGACTCACTGATCGCTTCATTGGAATAATGCAGCGAATTTCGCTCATCGAGTTGCTCGAGGTGAGTGTTTGAGATCTCGAAGTTGGAGTACAACCAAAAACACGTGATTGAAAGCTTCTGCGGTTGTTTAATGTTGTGGTCGTAGATTATCTTGTATGTAGAGAGGTTGTTATGAATTGAAAAAAGAGATCTTTTTCGTAGTTGATCGTCGTTCTAGACTAGAGTATTAGTGCAATACGTATTTTTTTTGTTTAGCTTTTTAAAATAAAAAACAGAAAACCGTTTCGTCATAAAGTAATCCTTTAATGTGATGTGTTTTGTCGCTGAGTGAACACACGCCATCGAATGATCGGCTAATTCCTTTGTCTTTTTGCTCGCAAATGAAGAAGCAATTCTTTTCAGAAACTTATTTCCTTCGAGTGCATCGAGCGGCGCACTTGTTCCCGCTTCAAACCCTGGAGGCTCTTTTCTCAGTTTGAACTCGACTCTTTGTCCAGTATGACGTCATCGGACGACGATTACTTCCTCGTCACGGGTGACGGAATGCTTCGCATGACCTTCCTTTGTCGCGAGCTGGAACGTTTGCAATCAGTGAGAAATTCGGCTCTTTCGTTGCCCGATAATTCCGTAGAGACCGAATAAATCCGTCGCGAGAATTGATCAGTGTGAATCGGTGCTTTGTCGACTTGTTGCATTATTATTCGAACGTCGCAATCTTTTAATGAATTCTTTTATTTTGTCAGCGTGTTCGTGCCGCTAAACATGCCATCGTGTTTGTGTATTACCTTTGTTGTTAACTTCTTTTTTGCTTTATTCTACGACAATTCGAAAATTTTTCTGCATTAAAACACAATATATGTGTCTAGTCCTTTTTTTTTAGTCTCGGGACAATATGTTTGAATCAAACAATTTTACAGTTCTCTGCCACAAAGTTCTGTTTAATTGTATTGCGGCCAATGGAACAGACAAACAAGATCAGACATAACTTTTGTTTGAATATGTTTTTTTAAGCCTAAGCGTATTTTTGTGAATTGCGCTGGTGTGATACCTAATATACGTCAAACTCGCAGCGTTGGCAACCGTCGGCAACACTATCAGTTTGACCTGCCTGCAAATTGAACCCAGACTTCCCAGCCGCCAGTAGAAATGTATAACGTTGTCGTTTGGAATGTATTTACTTGGGGTCACACAGACTGGATTGGAGGTAATGGTTTATTACCGCAGCTTGCTATACTGCTCAGATCAGATGCTGGCAGCCCGGCATTGTGTTTCTTATCCAAAAACGTCAATGTCTTGCTTCAAGTGATGCCCATTGCCCAATGTATGGGCACGTCGATACAACGTGATCTTCGGTTTGCTCAGTGGGGCTCCACTTGGTAGTGCAAGCCAAATTTTGTTCATGCATGAAAGAATAAAAATGCCCAACATTAGTCTTTCACGGACGCAAATACAGCAGAACAGAAAAAAACAGGGCGTCAAACCGGACCCGAACCGTTTAAAGTAACGTTTCGGTTCAGGTTCGGCAAATTTTATTTTTTTAGTTCAGGTTGAGCAAATTTTATTTTTTCTGGTTCAGTTCCGGTTCGGGTTTAAAAAATAATGACTGTTCATATGGGATTACGGATCCGGTTCAGTTCGGTTCGTCGCTCTGAAAAAAAAATATATAATAGATACAATAGAGCAAGACAGATTGAAAGTAAAAAGAGAAAGAGATTTGGATGTAACAGTTGATATAAAAAAAAACTTTCTCAGCTTCTTTTATGGACATTCTCAAATTGGTATTTAATTTGGTTAAAACAACTACTTTCTATTCATTGCTTCATTTTTTTATAAACGAGCAGGTCAGACATTTAAAAACAAAGTTTTTTGCCAGTTTGAAATCAGGGTTGCGGACTCTACCGGTATGCATTTTTAATTGATTTAAAGTTTGAGTTTGAGTTAAAATATTCACAAAAATTGATTATTCTAAGTTAGAATTTACAAAAAAAACGAAAGTTTGAGTTCTTTTAACTTTTTAAGTTAAAATTTAAGTTTGAAAGTTACTTGTACCAGAAAAACAACTTGAACTTGATAAGTTTTGTTCGAATTGAAAAATTTTTAGTTTTCGAATTTCGTTTTCGGCAAAAAAATATTGAGTTTGATAATTAAGTTCGCAGCTCTCTTGAAATATATGACGAAATATAGACAGCGGTTTCAACATATTTTATTCATGTTTGCTTTCTCGCTTGATGCGACAGGAGTATCTTCAGATAAAGTATAAAATTTAACTAAACTATTAGTACAAAAGTTGGGATTAGGACCCACCTGGGCCATTTTTTTTTGTTTTATGAGTTGAAAGTTTTTACCTTATGTTTTATTGACTATTATTCTTAAACTAAAATAAAAAAGAAAACAAACAGTGCAAACAAAAAGTAGTAACTACAAATTACAAAACCAACAAACCATTATCAAACCACTTTATGTTTCAAATAAAAGCTTTGAAAAAATTATTGTTTTCTATTTAGTTTTTAAACAATTTATTTAATTAAAACCACAAGAAATTTAAAATTGGAATTTTATTTTTGATTCCCTGCTTGCAGCGTTGCAACCCTGCTGTAGACCAGACTAAAAATGTAAAAATATTTGGAAACTCTGTTACCAAACGCTTTGGTTTTGTTTTCGTTTTGAACAAGTTTTTAAAAATTCTACGTAAGATCATATGTGACAAGCTTATTTGTTGCAGGAAAATTTATATAAAGAATATGATATCTATTGTTTAACAATTTATCAAAAGACTATTGTTGTTTAATCAAGCTGAGCTAATTTCTTTTTACATAGTTTCATTAAAGGACAAGATTAAACACGGTAATACCTACCGGTATGTAAATTACTGTATTACTGATATTTATCCTTTGAACTTAACCTAAAAGGGCAAGAGATGTTTCGCTCAGTTTAATCCTTAAACAATTACTTTGATCATCTTTTAGAGACGTAAGATATTACTCTCTGGTTGAAATTTTTGGCTTTAATTGATTTTATTTTGGGTTTCTTCAAGAAGTCACTGTAAGTTTTTTTTTGGTAAAACTAACCCGGAATCCTCTTTTTAGCACCAGGATTGATTAAAGAAGAAACCAACAGAAAAAGAATCTCTTAAGAAGCAATAGTAAGTGCAGGGGAATCCGGGTTAGTTTTCTGGACAAAAATTGCTTACTTCTTGAAGAGACCCTGTATTTCTATAATAATGCCACTAAAATTTAGCTGCTTGTTAAGAATAAAAAAGATAGTAATGTTAAGTGGTACAACAGTATATTATACAGAGTGGGCCATAAGTTTCTACACCGTAAAACTGGGTAACTTTGATCAATTTTGGAGGTTTCTAGCTTCTAACAACTTGACGCTGTCAACAAGAAAACTTTTTTCCTACTAATCATAACACTCTGCCTCTGAGCTATCGAAAAAAATATTTTGATGATGTCATAACAGTTTTGCAGCTGAATGCTTTCAACCAAACTGCTGAACAAAGTTACCCCGTACTTTGGGGTAACTTTGATCACACATCAAAAACCAATGTAAAAATAGAGTGAACAACATTTGGATCACTGTTTTTATTTTTTAAATATTGTAAGAGTTCAAAAATATGATTTTTAGTTGTTTGAAAAGATATGTAATTTTCCAATAAGTCGTTTTTCTGAAACTCACTGAAACTTGCCAAAACTCACTAAAACTTATCAAAACTCACTGGTACCAACATTAATTGGTGTCATAGAACATTAAGGGTTTTTTCCAGCTCAGTTTTTTTGACTACAAATCAAATATTATTACCATTACCTTAACTGATCAAAGTTACCCCGATTTACGGTACATAGAAAAAATAGACATTCTATATTGAACAAGTTTTTATTTATATAATGTGTTCTATATGATTACCATTGTTTTGAATACACATATTGATATGTGTTTTCCACTGTTGATGAACACGCATTAGCACAGGTGAAGTTATGCCTTTAATGGTGGTGGTGATACCTTCCTTGAGATGATTTGTGTCCCATATCTTTACCTGGTACACCATGGCCTTCAAGTGCCCCCAAAGATAGAAATCAGAGGGTGAGAGATTAGGGGATCTGGGAGGCCATTCCACAGGATCACACCAACCAATCCATGCCTTCGGAAACTGATGATCCAAATACTGGCACACTTCGAGACCATAATGAGGTGGAGCTCCACCTTGCTAATAGTAAACTGGGTAGTCACCTTCCTCATTTTGCAAGAATGGGAGAATTTCTTGCAACCTGCTAAGATACCTTTCTGCATTAAGAGTTTCATCAATAAAAATTGGTCCAATAATTCTATCACCCCACATCCCGGCCCACACCATCAATTTACCAGCTCCTTGCATCTTTGTCAGACTCAGCCATTTAGGGTTTTCACAAATGTATGAAAACTTATGGCCCACCCTGTATATCTGTTGAAATATATTAAGAAATTGGGGTCTTTTCAAGAAGTCACTGTAAGCAACTTTTGTTTCTGAAACTAACCTGTATCCTACCCCTGTAGTTACTATCACTTTTTGAAGAGATCCTTTTCCTTTTGGTTTCTTTTTTATTCCATCCTAGTGCCGTAGGATGTATTCCAGATTAGTTTCACAAAAAAAAATTGCATATGGTGACTTTTTAAAGAGACCCAAGAATTGAAAATCTTAAGACAAAACTAGTCATGGAGAATAATTATAACACATTTTTTAAAACTTTTTGTTCTTTTTTAAGAATGTTGATGTATTGGGAACAAGTTTTAATTCTGAAGTCACTTTTTGCCTTGAACTACTTTTCATAGCATAAAACATAAAACTTTTTGCTTTAAAAAGCACTTAAAAACATTACAACAATGTATCAAAAATATTGAATTACTTTTTAAAATGGGTAATTATGTTTCGTGAAAGTAAATATTGTCCATCCCAGCTCAATAAAAGTTTTGAAACTTTGAAAATATTACTTTTTCTAGGTTTTTTAATGTAGTTTAAAAATCATCTAAGTGGTAAAGACATCATTTTTGTGATAAACAACTAAACACTCTTTGACAAAAGTAAAAAATTAATGGTGTAATTTAAAGAATTTTTGTCAAGTTTATTAGTTAAAATAATAGTCAGGTATTATAAAATAATTGGTTGTACATTTGTGTGTGTTCTAACCAAGAATATATTCTTAATTTAGACAGTTTTTTTTAATGATAGAAAATGTTTTGTAAATTTTATTTTTGCATGAAAGTATTAGGTTTGACTTCCAAGTTTTCTTATGTTGCCCACTTCAGTTCTTAGGATTATAAATAGCTGACTCTAACTAAATTAGCCTTTATTTTATTTAGAGATTTTTTTTGTCTAAAAAATAGAAAAAAATTATTTGATATTAGCTTGGCTCCTAAGAATATTAGGATTCTTGTTTTGGATAAAAACTTTCAACAACAACTGTTCAGTTCAGTTCAGTTTATTATCATTCAGTATCAGAAGCATGAAAAAGAACACATATAATAACAACAAAATATAAAAGTGACAAATCTATTTTTTCTCATAGAAGAGACAGCAAAAAGACCCAAAGGTCATCTAAGTTAGCTGCCACCACATTAATCAAATTTGAAAGTAACTACAGTCACACAGTTACAAATATTGTTTATCTATTGAATGTAGATACCAATGCGAAATATAGACACATATTAGAGCAACAACAGCAAAAACAACCAAAGCAAAGCAAAGGCAACAAAATAACTAAACCAACAACAATAAAAAGCAGAAACAGTAGCACCCAGAAAAAACACATCAACACACTAAAAAAATCTTAGTTGTATAAATTGAATAATAGGTTTTTAATATTCTTTTTTAAATTGATGTTTTTAAGTATTTTTATGTTTTTTAAAATTTCACTCCAACTCCCAGTAGTTTCAGATCTGCAACCTTGTTTTAAACTTATTTAAAGCTACTCTTTTTTTTTACCCAGAATTTATTGTTTAAGTTCTCTTCAAATAGTTATTGATGACTCAACATTGGGTCACAAGACCTTACTCAGTAGATCACAAAAGAATGTAAAAGTTACTGTAATTATTTTATTAGAAAAGTCTTGATGTTAAAGGAGACAAGAAAAAATGTGCTAATTACAAGGACATTTTTTTGTTAAGTCTTTGTGGAAAGGTCTGTGCAAAGTGCCTTGAAAAGAGATGCTGTGAAATAGTCAAACCTCAACTTCAGGATGAACAATGCAGATTTTGTCCCAGCAGATCCACCATGGACCAGATCTTTGCAAGTTTTTGAGAAATCGTGGGAATATGCCAAAGAAGTGTATACATGCATTGTAGACCTTCAAAAACCATATGACTATGTTTCAAGAGACAAGTTGTGGGCAGTACTGCTGGAGTATGACATGAGAGGTCAGTTATTAGCTGCTATCAAATTGTTGTACAAACAGTCAGAAGTATATATATTCGTGTCAATCGCATGAAAATAAAGCCTTTTAGTGTCAGTGTTGGACCGTGATAGGACTGTGTTCTTCTTTCCTGTTCACTATATATATATGGATAAGATAGACAGAAACAGTTCCTTTAGTAGTGGCATCACATTGGGGAGTAGAACGTTCGGTGCCTGCTGTTTGCAGATGACCTTGCATTGTTAAGCTCAAACAAAAGTGATCTCCAATATCCACTGGATCCATTTTCTTAGATATGCTTGAATGCTGGGATGAAAATTAGTAGGACAAATTGAGATTATGTGCATGTCAAGGTACCCTGTCCAGTGCTTTTTCCAAACAAATGGAGTAACTCTCCAGCAGATGGAGAAGTTTAAATATCTTGGAGTCAAATTCTTGAATGATGGTAGACAGGACAATGAACTGGACACACCTATTAAAAAAGCAAGTGCAGTAATGCACAAGCTTTGCTAATTGGTTGTACTGAAACGAGAGCTGTGTACAAGAACAAAGCTTTCTGTTTTCAGATCAGTTTTTGTTCCTAATCTCACTTATGGTCATGAGTGTTGTGTAATGGAATGCATGGAACAATTGAAACTGCATAGGTACCTTAATCACAAATGGCAGCTAATAGCTGGACAAATCACAAATGGAATGCAGAGTACTGTGAAAATGCTTCCAGGCTCCATGCTTTTGTGCCCCAGACCAGTGCCAGGCCTGTTGGGATGGGCTTACCCCAAGCAGCTTGGATTAAGCTCAACCGCCTGCGGACTGGTCTTGGGTGATTCCATTTATCCATGCACAAATGGGGTTTTTCATCAAATTGCGAGTGTGGCACCTCTGAGCAAACCACAGACCATGTACTAACAGATGCCCTATACATCGGGCACCACATAGAGCACGAAGTCTAACGGTTTTGGATGATGAAACTCGATGCTGGCTTAATAACACCACTGCCAGCATCTGATTCAGGCAGTGCAGCAGTCTGGGGTAGTAAAAGGATAAACCCTCAGCTCCAGTTCTGCTTGTGTCTGACCTGGAGTGGATATCCTTCAAACAACGATGAGGTACCTTAGAGGGCAACCCAGAACTTATTGGCAGAATTATGTTGAAGACCTGGCCTGGTCATGTCTTGAAATTGCCACTAGTCGAGAAGATCAGAATGCTTGGAGGTCCCAATTGAAGTTGCTGCTCTCCCAAACCCCAAAAGGACAAGCAGGTAAAGGAAAATACATTTGAGTTAATGCAATGTTTTTCCTAAAAATGATGATGATGATGATGATAATAAAAGTCTTTATATTAAATTAATAATCAAGACATATTTGTCTTTTCAAAATGGTTGAAAATCTTTTTTACAGGTATCTTCACTTATTTTTTAGCAAAATTAGCATTTGTTGAGTTGTGAAAACTTTTAGAGATAGCTTTTGGAGTAATACCAAAATGTATTGGTGAATTTTTGGTGTAAATTTTTGTTTGTATCAAATGCATGATTTGTTGGGTCTTGTGATTTTTTTGGTGCAGCTAACCCGGAATTCCCCCTACAGCACCTAGATGGAAATAAAAAGAAACCACAAGAAAAAGATCTCTTCAAAAGTGATAGTAACCACATGGAAATTTGGGTTAATTTCATGAGCAAAAATTGCTTATGGTGATTTCTTGAAGAGATCAGATTCTTTCCCTTCTAAAAAAATCAAATTAAAACATGATTAATTTATTTTTAATGAAAAAATTACAAATTTGTGTTGTCAGTTTCTTGTAGTTTTCTGTAATATAAAATTAGTAGCAATAAATGGTTTTACAGATAAGCAGCAAGTTTTGCTCATGTAAAGTTAGTATTGCTGATTGCCTACAATAGACAAAATATAAGCATAGACAAAACCTGCAGTACTATTTTTTTAAGGATAAATAAATATATAGTTAAAAAATAAAAAAGGATCTTATGGATGTGCTAAACTGTGACCATTTATAAAACTAAAAAAATTGTGAAAACAGATGTGCCTTAATCACTTTCTCACTATCTCTGCATGATATCCAACTTGACTAAATGTGTGCATTTGTTTTTTCAAAGTTTTTACTATTTCAATCATATCATGTATTTTATTGAATTTTTGAAATTTTGAAAAATGTTATTAAACAATATTAACAATATTGTTTACACTTTGCAATTTAAGATTTATGTACAGCAAGTATTACTTGTTTATTACTTCTTACATTATTTAGCAGTAACTGTTACATAGCAGAGATTGTATATTTTATAGATTTATATGAAAATGACCACAGTTGGCTCTAACAATCTCATAGAGCGTCTTACTTTAGGTGTTGCCAGTACTTTAGGTAAGCTTGAAATATCTTATTAGTTTTTTTAGTTTTTAGATATTCAAATATGTATCTTTTAAAAGTTTGTCAAAGTTCTGATTTTGGCTTATATGAGCTAACGCACATTGCATTGTACTGTAGGTATGTTTTTATTTATCTATAGGTATGTACTGTAGGTATGTTTTATACATCTTCAACACATAAAAGTTATATTTACATTAAAGTAGCCAATATTTTAATTTGTTTTTGAAAGTACCAATAATAAGATTTCAAAGCAAAAGATTTCATTTTATCTCTATATTTATCCTCCCGACTCACAGGAAAGTCACAGAGACACTAATACGTAGGGTAAGCAATTACCCTGACCTGCTTCCTAAGATGCCAAGATATTGCTATCTGCTTGTAGTTTAATAGAGATATGACTGTAATCTAGAACTGCTTGTCAAGATCACCAAGCAGGGGAAAGTGCGGTAAAGTGTCTTTTTCAAGGACACAACAGAATAGTGCAAGTGGATTTTGAATTGAGACCATGTTGATTATAAATGCAGCACTTTAACCACTCAACCATGCTGTCAACAAATTATTATCTTGAGAGTTACTACTGACAAATTATAATATAATTTTGAAATCCAATTTACCAAGATAATAAATAAATGGTATTTTGAAGTACTTAGTATGGTACTTTCCTGTTATTGCCCCACTATCTATTACTTTCTGTTATTACTTTCTGTTATACATTTCTCTTGGTTTCTTCTTTACCCTGGTGCTGAAAGGGGTATTTGGGTTAGTTTCACCAAAAAAATCACTTATGGTGATTTCTTAAAGAGAACCCAAAAGTCTCGAGTTATTGTTCACCATTTGCTGATGGTGGGGCAATAATAGGAAAGTACCCTAAATACAAGCATAATAAATGAAAAACATAATTTAATAAATTATGGGTTTTAAAAGAAATTTGTCAATGCTAAGCATTACAACTAAAATATATTTTGCTTCATAATTTCAGTTAATATATCAATAACAAAACTACAACTTAAACTAAAGTTATAATATAAAAATGAACTAAGTGATTGTTACTGTTGTTCATCCCCTTTTAATTTAGTGTAATTTGTATCTTGTTTTTGATTGGTGGCCAGGTTTGCCTAATCTCTTCAGCAACTTTTCACTACTGGGCAACTGGGTCACTAATTTCAACTGGGGTCCTGGCTAGGGCTGGAAATTCATGTTTGCCCCAGCTGGGGCCAGAGCCAGAGCCAGGGTTCATAATTAGGTACACAAACAGAAGATTAATGCCCATTTTGCAATAAGTTAAAGTGTGGGTACTGGTACAGATGTGTTCTAAAAAAGTAATTACAAATTTCTAAACCTTCTGTGAAAGTTGCTCGCTTTATGTGAAATATCAGCCTCTTTGTTTAAACTTCAAAATTTGCATGATATTGATATGCTAAATTTAACTAAGTTTATACTGATAATATACATCACAAGATATTTTGTTTCCATTATGTCTCATCTAATTTTGGTATAATTCTCGATGCATGTCAAACATTATTAAATCAGTACTAACGAACTTTAAGTCACTATATCACCAACTGCTACATACAACATCTCACCAGCAAAACAACCCAAAAGACCAATGCAACTATTTAAAAGATAAATAAAATCAATCATCACATGTACTATGAGATTGTTTTACAAATCTCATTAAATATTCATTCTTCTGTTGAAGACACTTCATCAGACCAACTGTCACTTTCAGCATGTTGTTGTTCAACATCTCTTGAATCAATGCTGTCTGCTACAACACTTTGAGGAAGCAACACAAAATTATAGCCAATTGCTCTCAGATTGTATTTCAAAAACAACAGTTTGCACATTTTGTGGCCTGAGTCGCACTTTATTCCCATTTGCAATGTCTCTTGCAACTTTAAACTCATGCTCACTTGCAACAGAGCCAATTGGAGGTGTGAGATATCTATTAGCAAGGGGTTGCTAATTCTGGATATCGTGTATAGCTTGTATGCCAGAACAAAAGTAGTGAATCACTAAAGCTAGATCTTGGCTTTTGTAAGTAATTAGTGATTGCAATTTTGGCTCATGCACATTCATCAAAATCTTCATCATCTGCTAAATTGCCATCTTCTGAAGAAGTGGAGTCATCAAAATATGCAAAAGCACATGCTCCAGATTGTTTTTGCATGGTATCGTTCATCTTGCATCTCTTGTGACTACTAGCTGATCTATCTGGGTCAAGGTTATCTGCCAACTTTTTTGATAGGTCATCTTTTTTCATTTGGTTAGCTACCAATTTTGTGAGCAGCAACTCGGCATGATCAGCAGCTCCCTTGTTCAAAAACCCTTTTTAAATAAAGGATCAAGTAATGTTGTAATTGTGTAGAGCTCATTTTCTTCAATAGAAGTGAAGTGATCTCGTCTATCGTTTCCATGAAAATATTTTCAAAGATTTTGCAGCAACTCTTTTTCAAGTGTGTTAACACCATAATAATCATTTTTACTCAACATTTTTGTCAGAGATTTTATGACTGGAATTGCTTCTGAAATACATGCACTTTCTTTTTCACAATATTTCACAACATCTACAATTCCCTTTAAAAGTGTCATCAAACTCTGCAGCATTTTTCACTCATGTATCTCCAAGAACCTTGGCAGTTTTTCCATGTCAAGTGATGCTAAAATAATGGCTTTTTTTTTTAAGAAGAAACCTATCCAGCATTTGATAAGTGCTGCTCTGTCGGGTTTTCTGATCCAGTATCAATGCATGGTTCAGAAGGTTTTTCTTTTCTTGAGCAGCTCTCTGCAGCATCTTTGCTTTTGTGCTATGATGAAAAGCTTGTACTACAATTTGAACTTTGGCTACTACACATTGATATTTCAAGCTATTTGTTACAACCAGATCCTGTGTTCTTCCATCCATCTTCATTTGCTGCCTTTACAATATTGGCAGCAATGTCTTGGACAATAGCATGAATTGAATTTTCAATATCATATTCCAGAAATGCAGACTACAGAGCCTTAATTAGATTTTCAGAAGTATGATTTTCTTTAAATGTTAAGCATTCAAGAACCATAGACTTTTTACCCCATGCTTTTTGTAAGATGAAGTGAACAGTGACAAACATATAAGCATCCATTGCCACTGAACTCCACATATCATAATACTCATGTAAATGCGCACAACAGTAATGTAAATGCTCATGATTGATTTTAATCACTTCTTTTTTCACCTTGAAGTACATATTAGGCATCAAACAGGTGCAGAGATACTTTTTGGAAGGAATTTGATATCTTAGGAACAAGGTGCAAACAAATTTTTTAAAGCATTTATTTTCAACAGTACTGTATGGCAGCATTGTATCAATCAACCATTTCATTAATTTATGATTTAGCTTTATCTGAGTTGGATAATTTGCTCCAAATTGCTTACACTTTTCAAATATTTCTACAATGGTTGTTTGCTTCAGACAGGTTGCCTGTCAAAGACTCTGCTGTTGTTAAATCCATCATATCAGCACTATTTGATGAGGGTTCATCTGGCTTGAGTTTTAGGTCTGCATGTTCATGCCGATGTCTTTTTTTTGTATGATTCAGTAAGCTTTTCATGGAGTATGTCTTTAGAGTTTTCTCTCTGGTGTAAATTGCACTACATTTGCATTTTGCTTTGGTGGGGTTATCACATACAGTAAAAAACTCCAACACTAAACTGGAGTTAGAGCTTTTCTTGATTGACATAGGCTAAGTTTTTAAGTTAAACCTGTAACAAATGGCTTGCTAAATTACTAGTGTAATTACAGAAATTTAGTCAAATCAGTTTAAAATAAAATGAAATATTACTAGGATCCTCTAATGTGCTAAAGAGTTTAATTCTAATGCTAAATGTTGAGCAAAAGTAACACAAACCAAATTAATATCTTGAGTATAGCCCAAACGAGAAACAATTCCAGGCTAGCAACTCAAACTATAACTCATTGTACAATACTACCTTCAATAACATACTAGCATCTACTTTTGGCTATAACTAAAATCTTTTTATTCAATTTATGCTATCCCTGTAGTAAAAGGAGTTTCTTAGATCATTAACTCTTCTGATTCTCAATTCTTGGTCATATCATGTGTTTTGTGCATGAACGCAACATGGTTTGACTTAACACAACATGTAGGCCTGCTACCAGCCAGCAGACCATGCTGTGGTCTTGCACAAGCTGCATGACAATCTCACTCCTTGACAAAACAGTGTGAAGAATAAACTGAAAGTTGGATATTTCTGTTTATTACATCACAGCTTTTTATTCAAGAGTCACACACATGTATGTTTCTGTGATTTTTAATATTTTTTGTTTCAGTAATCATCCCCAGCTCTGGCCACATTTGAAGGATGCCCCAGCCGGTGCTGGACTGGGGATGTTATTTTTATCCCTGAGGCCCCATTCTATCCTACTTTTCACCCAGTATTTTTCCATATTATTATATTTTTTATATCTTGCACTGGCAAACCATTTCTTTTGAGTTCCTTTTTGAACTACATCTCCACATTTTCTTTTAACAGCTCTGTTTCTTTCTCCTGTCCACTTTACATCTTGTTGCTTTTTCCAAAACATTATCATCATTTTCATTGTTATTCTCAATCCATTGCTTTTCATTACTTTATACCAACAAATCATTGATTCCTTCAAGCCTAAATTATCCATTAACTTCTTTAGTTGCTTTTATTTTCAGCAGCTTACCCCACATACACATATAGTTTGTAGCATTGCTCTCTTGGCTTTTTTTTCAAAAATGCATCTTTTTTCCTTACAAAGCAACTATCATATCTATACACAGTATAAAATATTTTTTGAGAATAAAATCAAAATGTTTTTCATCTTCTAGAGCAGCATTTCCCAAATTGTGTTCTGCAGAACACTGGTATTCCATGAGCTTCTTTAACCTGTTAAGTGCGGAATTAAATTTTCATTATCCGAGTTACATTGCGTAATTAAATTTGCATCTCGCTGTTCTTGTCTCGATTGATTATAATTGCTGCTTGTGCGAGAATATAGCAAGAGCAAGAAGCGAAATAATCCGAGCTGTGAAAAGCTGCAACGATCAAGATGTATATATCTGTCATGCGCACTGAGAAAGTGTTTGGCCTTGACGTATATACTCGTCATGCACACTTAACGGGTTAAAGTGTTCCACGATTTTTCTCAAAGTTTAACCCTTTTACTGCCAAATTCACTGTAATGTAAATGCTGAGAGTTCCCTGAGCTTCAGGTTTACTTGGACAGGTTCTGAAAACTGCCCTGATGCTCTTTGTTTCATATGCCAAAAAATTTTAGAAAATAGTTCTCTTGTGCCTGCCAAAATGAAGAGACATTTTTTAAAAAATTACCCTGTTTTAGTTGGAAAAAACATCTCACTTTTCATGGCCAGACTTTACAAAATAAAAGGCATGCAGAAATTTATGCATTCAACAACATTTCAAACAAAAAATTATTGAAACTATCTTATTTCATAAGCAAAAGAATTGCTATGGCTGGTGAGGCACAGACAATAGCTGAAAATATCACCAAGCCTTATGTGCTTGAAGCTGCTAAAATTTTACTGAGCAAAAATGACTACCAAAAATCGGAGAGCATTCCTTTATCAAACAATACAGTAAGCCTTTGTATAAATAACATGGGTACATATGCTGTATAAAATCCAAGGTATACTCCCATTTACAGCAGCTTTATTTTTTTTGTCTTCAGATAGATGAGTCAACACATGTAGCAGGATTAGGAGCGCTGCTTGCATTTGTTTGTCATGTCTATAATGCAGATGTTCAAGAAGATTTGCTTTTGTGCAAAACTTTAGCCACTTTTACCACAGAAGAACAAATATTCAAGATTTTAAATTTATTTATGAATAAAAATGGAATTCCATGGAAAAAATGTATGGATGTATGCACTGATGTAGTTAAAAAGCATGACAGGCTCAATAAAAGATGTCATGTTGCGAATTAAAAAAAAAAATTCAGAATGTTCCATCTCCTACTATGCTATACACAGTCATCAACTGGCTTCAAAAGGAATGCTTTCTGACTTCAGCAGTATTTTATATGATGTGATAACAATTGTCAAGTTTATCAAGTCAAGACTGCTGAGAGCCAAAATCTTTTCCATTATCTGCAAAGATAAGGGAAGTCTTTCTTGTTACTTATTGTTGCACACATCTGTACGAGGTGTGAAAAAAAACTGGACTGTTATTATAAAAATTTTAATACAACCTATTTTGATAATTTATAAATTGTCCCCTTTAAAGTACTCCCCCTCCAAGTCAATACACTTTTGCATTCAATCCTGCTATGCACGGAAGCACTTAGTAAAATCCTCTTCTTTGAGTCTTTTCAGTTCCCTTGTCACTGAGGCCTTGATTTCTTCTAGAGACAAGAAGTACACTTCTTTCATCACAGCCTTCAGCCTGGGAAAAAGCCAAAAGTCACAAGGCGCTAAATCTGGGGAATAGGGAAAGTGGTCAAGAGCTGTTATTTCTTTTTTGACCAAGAGCTGTCTCACATTAATTGCCATAAGTGCAGATGCATTGTCATGGTGGAGAAGCCATGACTTGTCACTCCATAGTTCCTGCCTGCTGCATCAAACTCAGTTATGGAGGCAAATGAGAACCTGCTGGTAGAAGTGCTGATTCACTGTTTCACCCTCAGTCACAAATTCATGATGAACCATATCCTTCTGATCAAAAAAAGTGATCAGCATGACCTTGATTTTTGATTTTGACATGCGCTCCTTGGATCTGGGTGATTCTACAGTATTCCACTGCATGCTTTGCCTCTTTGTTTCTGGGTTATATTGGAAAACCCAAGTTTTATCTCCTGTGATGATCTGCTGAAGAAAAGATCGTCTTTAATTTTCTCCAGCATGCCTTCAGAAAATTTGACTCGGTTCTACTTCTGGTCTTTCAACAAAATCTTGGGCACTATTTTGGCACACATCTTTTGCATCCCCAGATCATGCAGCAAGATTGTCTGCAGTGATTCTCCGTTTAAGTGCAGTTCATCTGATATCATTCGTACTGTCAACCTGCAATCACTTTGCACTAGCTGCTTCACTCTAGCGATGTTTTTATCTGTTCTCATTGTGGAAGGTCATCCCATCTTGGGATTATCCTCCACTTTCTCACAGCCTTTCTCAAAATGTTTGTGCTATTCGAAGATTTGCATCCTCAACATCACATCTTTAGCATAATTTTCTTTAAGAAGTTTAAAACACTCAGTTGGGATCTTCCTCAGTTTCACCAAAAACTTCAAGTTGATTTGTTGTTCCATTCTTGAGCTACTAACAGTTTCGTAGCAACCAACAGCACAGAGTACAAACATATGCAACAAACAAATGTGACACAAAATAACAAAATTGTGCTGAAACACAAAAACAGAATAACTTACATTAAAGAAATTGCAACACAATAGAGCTAAGAAGTTGTGTTTCTCAGTGAGCAAGTGGCTTGTTGATTGGCATTGTGCCAACAGCATGGTTGATACAGTCCAGTTTCTTTTTTGTCACACCTCGTAGGTTAGCTGAGCCAAGTTAAGGTGCTTGAGAGTTTTTGAATTACAGAAGAAGCTATTGACATTTTTTGAAGAAAACCAATTTAGTCTATCTTGCCAGCTGCACAAGCCAAAATGGTTACTGTGCCTCACTTATATGGCTGATATATTTTGCAAGTTGAATGATTTTAACTTAAGCTTGCTGGGCAAGTACACTTTTGTTCTTTCAGTCAAAGATAAAGTTATAGCCAGCAAACAAAAACTCAAATTTTGGTATAAAAATGTAAACATCAACAATCTAGCTTGCTTTCCATTGCTGCAAAATTTTCTCTAAGATAATAATCTCAAAATGGACCAATTTATGAAAAGCAATACTGTGTGACACTTACAGAAACTTAAAAAAACTTTTCAATATTTTCCTGAGGAAACGATCAATTGCAATTGGGTTTATAATTCATTTAGTTGTTCAACTGCTCCATTCACCAGAAAAACTATGGTAGAATTTATCAAACTTTCAAGTAATGGCAATTTGAAATTACATTTCACAAATTAACCCCCAAGTAGGTTTTGGATAAAGTTTAAAATGCATATCCTACACTTGAAAGAGAAGCTTTGAAAAAACTTTTGCCTTTTACAACTATAGGATTTTCACACTATGTGTGAACAAAGCTAAGTACAAAAGCAAACTGGATGCCGAAGTGGATATGTATATTTAGCTGTCAAGTATCACATCAGACATAAAAAGTATTTCTGCTTCTTTGCAAGCTCATCCTTCAAATTAATTATGTTAAATTTGTTTGCATAATTTATAAAATTTTAATTTTTTACTGTTGTTACAAATGAGAGTAACTGCAATTCTTTGATAAAAACATGCAAAATTGAAATCCATTTCTTCTTGACAAGCCTTTGTTAACAAATTTTTTGACTGAGTGTTCTGCAGGATGAAATGATTAGACAGAGTGTTCTGTGACCAAAAAAGTTTGGGAAACCCTGTTCTAGAGTTTAAAAAATATAAGAGTATGATTAAAGTCTAATGTTGTTGTACTATTATGGAATTCTACCTAGATTGCCTGAAATCACTAAGAATTAACTTCATAATCAATTGCTACTTTGATTTTGGTTCTTAAAGTGTCAAAAATCATGCTAGTGCAGATTTGCAGAGGCAAATACTTGGATAAGTGATTTTTGCCTAATTTTTACTCAACTTGAACTCCATCTAATTTTTAACTCAAAACTTATAAAATTAACTATATAAACTTGAAATCCAATTTGCCAAGTATTTGTGCACTTAAACTTGAATCAAAGTTGATTAAGGTCATTGTTTTGCATATAAATCACTTTTTTAAGATTTCTTATTACTATTGTAGAGAAAAGACCAGGAGTGTGTGAGGTTTCCTTGTCAAATTATCCACCAGCTGAAAGACATAAAGTTATTGCATGGGAGCAAAAAAATTCATGCATGCTACCAGATGATCTCAAGAATTTTTTTCTTACTACTAATGGACTTCTTCTTACTTGGAAAGTAAATGTAGAAGGTGCATTAAACATATTCCAAACTGTCACTTTAATTTTTTTATGCATGAGAAAATTTTATTTGAAAAATGGTAAAATTTTGCTTTTAAAATTTATTCTAGTTTTAGTTGCCCAACTTTTTTTTGATGAATGCTTTGTTTAAAAAAATGCAAAATTTTAATTGAAATTTTTTAGATTGAGCAACTAAAACTAGAACAGACCAGAGACTATGCAGTGTCTAACTTTGTAGTAGTAAAATTATGTTCAACCATTAGCATTCAAACCTTTTTTTTTGGATTTATCATTAAAAGTCAGGTGCAAAGAAAATTGAAAACTTTTGATCAAAAACCATGTTGTTATTATAGAGTTACCTTATAGCAGGCAGGCACTATACTTAATTATTGTGCTGATTGTATTTGCTATATAAATAAACCATTCTTTTTTATACTTGATATTTTGTTTCTTGACCAATGTCTTTTTTCTAGCATCCACTGCTTCCTTAGATTAAGTAATATTTTTAATGTTATATTGAAGATATTACCTTGATGTAAAAAACTTTTATGTTGGAAAATCCAATTAATTTTTTTTTTCATTTGCTATTTCAAATTAGATTGTGAATTTATCTTATCATCGTTTTCTTGCTAAGAAACAATTTTTTTGATAGGTATTTACAACAAATAATTAAAATGTTCATTTTTTAATCATATAATATTATTGTTTTCTTTATTGTTAGTTATTGACTATAAAAATTATCATTTTTTAAAATTCAGATATTTTTTTATTTTAGGTACCAATTATCCTGTAGGCAGAATGGAAATAAATTCAATTGAAAATTTAAAAAAATTAAGTGTTGCATCTTCAACAGTATCTATTTCAAACAAAGTTTCCCTGGCTGACATAGACTATAGCAGTGATTCTGAAGATGAAGAAGGTGTGATTTTTTTATTTGAAATTCATTTGTATATAAGCTATATTTGTAACTACCCAATTATGTTTTTTTACCTGATTTTATCTTTTACTCATGTGCATTTTTGAATTTTTTTTATTAATTTGTATTTTATGTGAAAACAGTATCAGCAAGATTTTTTTGCAATTCTTACCTTGCTTACTTATTAAAGTTGTTTTTCTGTGTTTGTTATTCAAAATGTTATCAGATGATGAAAAACCAAAACCTCCACATTTTGATGGAAGAGCTCGTATTTTTGAATTAGATCCTTGTTCTGGATATGGAAAAGTAAGTTTGGTCTACAGAAAAGCGACCCCAGGTATATGTTGATTTTATTTTAATTTTTGTACAAATGGTTTGACTTTATGAATATTAATTGCTGAAAAATTTATTTTTTAACTCAGTTTGTTTTTTTTGTTTCGGTGCTTTATTAATTACCATTACGTATTTTATTTATTTGACTCTTACAACATGGTGTTTTATTACAAGAGTATTTATCTGGCCCATTTATTGAAAATTAAAAAATAAGTTGACCCACAACAAAAAAAAGTTTGTTTGATTCTGCTTTATCAATAAAACTAATTTTTTCTCTAGAAAAGGTTCTGAATAAAGAAAAAAAAGTTACTACCTTTAAAATGATTGCTCGATATAACTGCAGCAAGGTGAAATATAAACACCTTAATTGCAGAGATCTTTTTTTTGCATAACTATAAAATATTTTTACTTCATATATATACTCGTATTTGCAATAGAACTGTAGGGTTTGACTTTACCCGATCCTTGTTAGCTGACTCGATAATGTGGTCAGCATATCGGAACCACCGCCAGTATGTCCTTGCGGCTTAGCGGTGTATCGCAGTTACGCTGGTAGTGCATTGTTTTTATTGATATACTCGTATATATTGAATTTTAATTTCCAAAATAAAAATTGGTATCTGCAAACATAATGACTTGATGACTACCACCAGGAAATCAACTCTATTTGTATTTCAATATTGTTTTAAATTAAACTGTTGAAAACTTGGTGTATATGTAGCTGCTTCTAGAAGTTCGTCGTTCGACTGGAAAAATTTTACTCAATTTTAATTGTTTGACCCGAAATTTGAACGTAGTTTGCATTTGAAATTTTTTTTCGACTTTTTTTCCCAGAAAGTATAAAAAATTATGTACTCGTTTGATTTAAATCTTAAGCTAAGCACCACGCAACATTTGAACTGATTACAGTGTCAAACTCTCAATTGACCGGTTTTTTTGACTTTGTACTAAACACAATAAGTTGAATTGCATTGGTCAACTGCAATATGTATTTTGTTTTCTCAACTTATACAAGACATGTTTTACAGTGATTTTTTGTGTTTGCTTCAGGTCTTCCAGCCAGCGGAGCTGAAATGTGGTTCCTTGATCGCTCCTTATCCTGGTCATTTTTGGCTTCTGACTTTGAAACCTACTATCGACTCATGTTGATGCATCTTGGCTTACCGCAGTGGCAATACGCCTTTACTCCTGTAGGCCTTTCTCCCAAAGCTAAGGTGTGAGCTTTATTGATTTTATCTGGAGCATGTGTTGTCGATGATTTTTTGAAGCGAGTTAGATTGCCCGAAAATTTCTACTTAAAAGATTGCGATCAACTTGCCAATGTGAAGATTTGTTTTAGTCATTATTGACTTAATTCTTAATTGAACAGTTTCAGATTGCTCCAACGATTGATTTACCCATACGTAGAAAATGGGTCCGAGAGTAATTTTTAATGAATTAATTGGTCCTTTGTCGCAAGCCGCCTGATTTGAGCGATATATCTTTGTAGGATCTTTATAGGATCTTTATAGGATATATCTTTGTAGGAATGGTTTAATGCATATGCTCCGGTGCGCCTCCAACTGGACGAAGACTTACCGTCGAGTTCTAAAATATCAAAGTCAGGTGTGTCTGGTTGGCGAGTTAGTTCGCTTGTTTTTATCGATAGATGCAAAAGTAAAAGTAAATTTGTTTCTCAGTGTTGTCATTGAGATAGCCTTTTTATTATTGATAATAGTTGTTGCTATTGGTTTTTTGCAATGTTGAACATAATCTTTCTCATTCTATTTTGTTTATAATTTATTTTTATTATTGTAGCGAAATCTTTTTCCTGCAAAAATTGAACCCATGTCATTTTTTAAAAATTGCGTAAGGTCTGTACGAGCAATAGAATAGTAAAAAATCTGATTTTCAATTTGTCTCAATGCCAAATTTTGTATTTAGAAGATTATTCGGTGAAAATCGACTTTGGAAAAGTTTTCCGAGGAAAATCAGATAAAAGTGTTAAAAGCAAGCCTTCAACTTCTACAAGTGGTCCGAACAATAAAAAGAAACAGGGTCTTGGACCAAGCAGGCCGCCTATAAAGTAAGCTTGACATATTTTATATGGTTGTATCAAGAAAAATTTTTAAACTGTAACGCGTTGGATACAAAAAGATCAGCCTGTGACATGAAGTAGTTGCTACACAAACAAATATTTATTTGTAAAACGTGATTATCTTAAAATTATTAAATTCTTCTGCGGATTTAATATGTGATGATTGCGCAATGATACTATTCAATTACCGCTATTGTTTTGACGTTATTGTTGCAATAATTTTTGATTGAAGATTTGTTTGTCGTTTTTATTGAAAGGGATATTGTTTTGTCGTCTTAATTGTATCGTATATCAAGAAAAGTATTGTTAGTCGTTCCATTTGCGAAATCTAGAGATTGGGCATTTTTAATTTTTTTAGATATCTAAAGTTCACTTCATTTTTTATTTATCGTTTGCAGCATGACAACTATTTAATGATATTTGTTATTCTTATTGTGGTTGTAAGGCCGATAGAGGTACGGTTGTTTTACTACATTGTTGGAGCTTCTTAAATTGCGTAATGATTGTGACGATGCGTAAAAGATAATGCACAATGCGCATATTCTCGATGTGTACTTTCGCGTTTGGTTTTTTATTAGATCATAATTGTGACTGGTTCTTCCTTATTTTTCGTAATTTGTGTGTCGTTTGCTGAAGAAATAGTGGTTTGGCTACAATTTATTTGGAAGCAAAAACGATAATTACGGTAATTAGTTTGAATATATATATGGAGATGTCATACTGCCAAATTACAAGATGGAAAAGCTTCTGATTTATAATCAAGGTCACAAGTTCTCTGTTAAGGTTCATGAAGTGCCTTCGCACTTATAATAAATTTAGCTGACATTATTTTGCGCAACCTGCTACAAAATTGAATAATTTTAAGGAATTGAAATTGTTCACGTGAATAAAGCAAGAAGTTATACTGCTATCTTTTCGCAAATTGCCCTTAGATGCGTCAAACAATAAACTAATTTTAAACGTACATTAGCCGTGACGTTCAACATCGTCAAAAAACTTTTGAGGATTATTAATTTAATTTTTTTTCTTTTACGAGTTTTTACCTGTACTCCAACGTTTTGTTTTTTTTCCTAAAATTTTTTTCTTTAATATCTTGTATTAGTGATCAAAAATAGAAATTAAAGGACTAGTAAGTGTAAAATATGTTGTATAACATTGGAACAATTTTTTCACTTCGTTTAATGTAAATTTTTCGGCGGTGTTTCGTATAATTCCTGATGTAGTTTTGTTTTTTCCTTAATGTTTGTACTTTAAATGTCTGATGTTAATTTTCAATTTTGCATTTTAATTCTAGATCGATGGCCGGTCAACAGTTAGGAAGAAATACAAAACCATGGAATTGATGCCACTTTCATTTACTGGTATCTATTTCTGTTCCGTACTTATCAACTCCGTGTTGTGGTCATCGGTTCTTGTGCGCAGTAACTCATAGTAATGCTGCGTAAAAAATCTTTTAGTTCTGGATTTATTTATGACGTAATTGCTGCTTTTGCGTTAATTGACGTTTGATGCGTGACGATTTGGAGAAGATGCGTGTTTGTATCTAATGGCCACCACTGTAGCAAACTGATCCAACAAACCGTCTGATTTTTAAAGTCAAAAAAAGACTTTTTTAATGTATCCCCGTATTTGATTTTTCTTGTCCACAATTACATTTTTATATTGAGAAGAACTACTGTTGTGAAACCTAAAAGACCCACGCGCCTTTGAAATCTAGTTTTGTTTGAATTTGCTGCGATCCGAAAACATTGACTACTCAAAGCCATTTTCATTACACTGTGCGATAAAGTTTGTTGTTTTTTTTTTGTTTTTTTTGCACATTATCAAGTTCTACTGTATTTGGGATTGCACTGTTAAATACTTTTAATAAATAATTTACAGTGACAAAAACTTGAGAATCAGTATCAGTTTAGTTGTAAACTGCATTTTTTGTATTATGAAGCTTCTTTCCCAGTTGTTAAAAAAAAAGATAAATTTATAAAATTGCTTTTATTATACAGTAGCTTAAAGTTTTTCAAAGGTTAGTTTCGAGTTTGAATCCAATTCTTTTGATTTTTTCTGCACAGCCTTTTAAAATTTTTAAAAGTTATTAAAGAAACACTTGTTTTATGAAACTTTTTCACTAATATTAATAGGTGCCTACATTATCTTGCTTTCTTATTTGTATTCTTGGAATTAGAATGTTTTAAAAATCGGCGCTGCTGAACTATTGAATATTATATTTTATCGAAGCCCCGAATAAGTAGTCTTTAAACTTCGATTGTGGTCCCAAATAAAGTCGTTTCCTGAGTCGCCTCTTATTTGCTGTTAAATTTGCCCAGATTATTGTTATAAATAAATGGCTTTGTAAAAAAGCAGGCTTGTTGGCCAAATCGTTTTGCTTTGCAAAAACATTGATAATTCTTTTGAATTCAAAAAGTCTGACGATAAACAAAAACATTGAGGATTCTTTTGAATTCAAAAACTGGTGCGTACGACACTGTCTCGCATTGTGGCACTGAAAATTGCTGAGACCTCTGTAGAAATATAGCACATGCCCTAATAATTTTTTCAATGTGTCCGGAAAATGTTTTACCAGAGTTGTAATGAGTTCAACAATGGCAGGATTCGAGTCCGAGTTCCTTGCTAAGATGCTCGAGTCAAGTTGCACTCCACCAAAGTTCGAGTGCTAGCTGACCGAATTTCAAGCTCATCACCAATTCCACATCCTAAAGTTGTTTTTATCATTGTGATAATTTTGATTTAATCGACGAGTGAAGACTTATTTTGTTAGCTTTTTTACCTTCAACGTGAACCAAGCACCGCAAAAATTCTTTGTACGTGTAATAACTTGCCTAGACTGTGACTGTGTTTTATGACTACCCTTCAGCATAGCAACAGCAAAAGAATATTTTGTATGTATGTTTTTTATTACATACGTATTTAAATTTGTTGACTTGAGTTATTTCCATCTTCAGGTCCGTGCCATTCGTTGATTTGAGACTCTAGTCGAATTCCAGTCGTAACGTTTTTACAACTAGAGTGTAGTCATTACAACTCTGGTCTCATCCTTATTATAAGTCGCAGGAAACGATGCCGGTTCCGCTTTGGGCGTTTGTCAGGGATTGGCCTTGGTTTTCTTGTTGACTTTACGAAAAATTTTAGTTGTAATTTCAACTACAAATCTTTTTATAAATCTCTGAATAACCTTTGACTATATCACTCAAAAATATTTGGGAATCTACGTACGATACGTGTCGGCTTCTTACAAGATATCTGGTCCAGGACGAAAACTACCCCATGTCAACCTTTATTGTGCTAGTATTCAACATATCACCCGCACAAGAAATATTTATTTGTAGGTCACGTTTCATTATCAATCACCTTTATTAACTGGTGTAAAAATCTAAAAGCCGATAGATTATTGTACGCTTTGTGACTATGCAGTCGATTGACATCAATCGTACATCAAATAGAACTCGTTTCCGGTTGTTATGTTAAAAGTGGCTTGACATGATAGCGGAAGTAGGCTAACCCAACACATCTTTGTTTTCTATTTATCTTGAGTCCAATCTATTACCATGATCTACCATTCACTAAAAGTAAGTTCAATATTGACACAATTTGAAAAAACTTGATATAGGTTGCCAAGGCCTAATGCAATGCCAAAATGTTTTAGTTTTCATAATCTGCTGTACAAAAATATCACTCCCCTAGCGATAGCGTTACCCTGGCGGCAACTTGATCAATCAGTTAACAGCACGGTTCTGGTGACCGCGGTCGACACGGTCTCGGTTCAACTCTTACGTTTGTCATTCTGCTGTGTCTTTGGGAAAGACATTTAACTGCACTTGGCCTTCTTTGCAAGAAGTTTTGGATTGGACAGCACCAGGTTAGGTTTATCGCCTGACGGCTGCCCCAAGTTTAATGCCCCGACGTTGTCTTGCGAGTCAGGAAGATAATCAGTGGATATAATGATGAATGCATAGAGTTGTTTTTGTCATCATACAGATTGCGACTATCAATAGAATCTTGCCACGAAGCTTTGAAACCAAAGAGAGTTAGTTGTTAAATGTCTGTTAAATCACTTCCTGTAACGCTTGATAATCTTATATACGCTATCATGTGGTTGAGTGTGGTTGAGTGTGGTTGAGTGTCGTGAGTAGTATAAATACCGCATTACCCAACGTCACTTAAGTGTTACGTTATAAACTAATGACATTTTGGCGTAATAAACGTTACATTTTAAAAATGACGTATTTTTTTACTGCGGCTTTTGTATTTTTGTTTTAAATCAAGAATACATGAACGTTATTAAAATACAATGCTTTCCTTCAAGTTCATAAACTGGTTTAAATCAAAATATTTCAAATAAACTTTTTCTTTAATATTGAAATCATGGAAACAAAACAGTACAAAAACAAGTTATTTTTCATTATTGTTAAATAAAAATTAATGGTAATATTTTATATCCCAACATAATTAATATTTGTAATTTTATTTTCACTTATACAGTAATCAAATTAAAGAAAAGTATCAAGTTATACCTTTTAAGCAAAGAAATAAATAATTTTAGTTTAGTGTTTTCACAAATTTAAGATTATACAGTATAAAATTACATTTATTTGTAGCTATGCTAAATTAATTTGGAAAAATTTTACCAGTAATTAATTCTATAAATCAATACTGGTGCTATTAATTAAATTTCAAAATAAACAAAACCGTTTCACCAAGGATGGTTAACAAAACTCTTAGAGCTTGCTAGTTACAAGTTTCACAATCTCAAAAAATCAATAAAAGCCACCACAAACACTTGAATTACTAATTCATAGTTTTGCATGAAGCATAGCGTGATCAGACATTAATAGCTGAACAAATAAAAAACACCAGCTAATATAATATTACATAGCTGTAAAGATGAAGGTGCAAAAGCATAATAATAATTCTATTTAATCAAATTTTCCTACTTCAGAAAATGAAAAAATTAAAATTTTGTTATTCAAAATATCAAAAAAACTGTTGCTGCAACAGCTAAAGTAACTTATTATACTGGCAGACTAGAAGACTGTTGAGTTTACTTTTTCAAAAAACTTTTCAGACCTTCAGTGCTCATTGATTTAGGTCGTTCTAAAGGCAAACCAAGAGCACGACTCCAAATCATTTGTGATAAGCAACCAAGGGCACGGGAAACACCAAACAGAACTGTATAATATTGCATTTCTGTCATTTTATAATGCTGCAAAAGAACTCCACTGTGAGCATCCACATTTGGCCATGGATTTTTAGCTTTTCCTTGCTCCAACAAAATTCCAGGAACCAATTTATAAAGTTGACCAACTAATTTAAACATGGGATCATCAGGCAAATGCTTCAAAGCAAATTCACGCTGACAGGTGTAGCGAGGATCAGTTTTTCTCAACACAGCATGACCATAGCCTGGGACAACTCGTCCACTTTTTAAAGTGTCCCAAATATACTTATGAAGAACTTCATCACTGACATCCATTCCTCCAAGCTCTTCTCTAACACCCGTCAACCAAACCAGCACTTCTTGATTAGCCAAACCATGAAGTGGTCCTGCAAGTCCATTCATTGCAGCTGCAACACTCAAGTAAGGATCACTCAAAGCACTTCCAACAAGATGAGAAGTGTGGGCACTCACATTTCCTCCTTCATGATCTGAATGTATAACAAGATAAAGTCTCATCAGCTCAATAAAGTTCTTGTCATCATATCCAAGCATGTTGCAAAAATTTAAAGACCAATCTGCATTTTCATCAATTCCACTGCTAAGAGAACCATCACGATATAAATTTCGATAGATTTTGGCAGCAATTATTGGAATTTTTGCAATTAAATTCATTGCATCTTCATAAATCAATTCCCAATATTTGGCTTTGTTTACACCTTCAGCATAAGCTTTAGCAAATACAGATTCAGTATTAAGAGCTGTTAATGCAGCACTTAATTGAGACATAGGATGAACATTATGAGGCAGTTGATCAAGCAAGTTAACAACATGAGGGGGTAGGTCAGCTCTCTGAGCCCATTCACGACTAAGCCAGTTAGCTTGTTCTTGTGTAGGAATATCTCCTGTACACAAAAGCCAAAACAAACCTTCCGGTAAAGGTTCGGTTCCACTAACAGCTTTTGGCAAAAGTTTTTGACATTCTGGAATACTATAACCACGAAACCTAATACCTTCTTCAGGATCTAAAACAGACGGCTCCCAAATCATTCCTTTAATTCCACGCATGCCTCCATACATCATGTCCACAGTTACTTCACCCACCTTAGAATTTCCCATTTCAGAACGAAATTGCTTAATTTCAGCTTGCTTCTCAGGAATTTTTACACTAAGCACTTCTTTTAAGTCATTGGTGTTTGAAACATAACTTCTTGCTACATTTGATGTAATGATGCGCGATGAATTCCAAACATTACTAGACTGTATAAATGTTTGTGCTAACAATTTTTTTAAAGCCATGTTAGCAGGTTAGCAAAAATACTTTTTTTGAAAAGTGTATGACTAAGGCAAACAATTCTATAAATACAATAATTGTTCAGATACTTAAGCAACTATTTTCCATTTTTAATCAATAACTTAATAATAAATTTAATTATAATTTCAATTTTTTTTGTTTCAAGTATTCTTAATCCTTGTACCGAGTACTTGGATGTCACAGAATTAGTCAAATAAAAAAGTAACATACCGGTAAGTTCTACCTAATCATAATTACGAATAAATAGTAATTGTAGCAATATTATGAAAAATTGATCATATCCATACAAGTTTGATTAGAGACAGTTTATACTTGACATTAGTTAAAGTGAATTTGAAGGTTGAAGCAATGAAAAACTTTCGGACGTTTAGTTTCATGTTGCCTTTTTTTTCTGTGAAAATAAGGATTTGTCTCAACCGCAAGGAATGCAACCTACCATGGCGCACCAACTTACAAAAACAATTGATTCAAAATAGTTTTGAATTTTATAAAAATTGATCATATTTGCAAAAGCTATTCTAGGCCATAATGTTATGACTCCCATCTTCTTGATGAAAAATTTAGCATTGCTTTTTTTTTTATCTCTATATTTATCGTCCTGACTCGCAGGAAAGCGACGGAGATGCTATACATAGGGTAAGCAATTACCCCGACCTGCTTCCGGAGATGCCAAGATATTGCTGTCCGCTAGTAATTTAGTAGAGATATGACTGCAATTTAGAACTGCTTGTCAAGACCACCAAGCAGGGGAAAGTGCCGTAAAGTGTCTTTCCCAAGGACACAACAGAATGGCACAAGGGGTTTTTGAACCGAGACCATGCTGATCATCAGTCCGGTACTTTAACCACTCGACCAAGCTGTCCACGTGCTTTAACCACTCGACCATTGCTAAAAAGCCATTGTCGACGGCCTTGTCCCGTCTTAGGCAGAGCTCATCAGGATACTAAAGTTAGCAATATGGTTTACGCAGTTTCGGTGCTAAAATGTTGCACATTCTTCTCATTGTATTTTCAATTACTAATATTTTCTTTTAAAAATACATTTTTACATTTTATTTTTTATTGTTTTTCTTGAGTCTTGTTAATGGTTTTAATAAGGCTTTACTCAAAAGCAGCGCTTTTTTACATGTAATTGTAATTATTTTAAGCTTGTAAGTTGCAACGCATAAATTACCCTAACCGACGGAAACAATACCTTTTAGGACAATAATATGTGGATAGACAGATAAACTGAAAGCAGCAGCTATGATTATAGTTAATTTGTAATTAAAATTTATTGCTCTTCCGCTTGAAATTTATGTTTGTGCTGAGAAGCTTATAAAGTTGGAGGTCATGCGTAAATTTCAATATAACTTAAAATTTTAATTTTTATTGCTTATTTCCTAGTTTAAAATGCTTGAAAGTAATATTTACAGCCTTAAGTAGGAGAAATAATTAGGGTAAGACGCAAAATTTTGCACATATTTTTATTTTACTATTTTCAGAATTATATTTTTAATCAAGTTTACAACCCAGCCATCGGTGGCACATTTCTGTGTCTCTTGATGCCGGTCCCAAGCCCAGATAAATGAAGATGGTTGCGGCAGAAAGGGCATCTGGCGTAAAACTTTTTTGCCAGATTTATACAAATGCGTAATCATTGTCAATCCATACCGGATCGGTCGAGGCCCGGGTTACCAACGACCGCCTTAGGTGTCGCACAGCAAGGCACCTGCGGAAATTATGCTACTGCTAAACAAAGTGAAAATAAGAGCAGAAAGAGAGGAGGAAAGCGAGTGAAGAAGCAGCGAGAAGCATGGAAAGAAGATGCTCACTCATAACGATGACCGGAAGGGGAAGAGAGCTGGCAGATATGATGGAGCGAAGGAATATAGACATATTGTGCCTACAAGAAACAAAGTGGAAAGGGAGTAAAGCAAGGAACATTGGTGGGGGATGTAAAATATTTTACAACGGAGCTGATGGAAGAAAAAACGGGATAAGGATAGTGGTGAGGGAGGATCTGGCTGAAAGTGTCCTGGAGGTGAAGAGGGTGTCAGACAGACTAATGGCCATGAAGCTGGAGGTAAATGGGTCCATCCTAAATATAGTAAGTCAGTGTTTCTCAAGCCTTTTTTTCGGCGACCCAAAATCGCTAAAAACAACGATTTGCAAAGATGACTGCGACCCAAATAAATTTGTCTGAGCGTAGGGAAGACGTAGTGATCACTAAAAAAAAAAAAAAAAGGTCTTCACCTCGAATCTGTTTCTACTTTTTTGATTTCCATGTCCAAAGTCTAGTGTTCTCTCTAAAATAAAAAAAGGGTCTTCTTTGCGCAGATCTATTTCTTTTACGCGCGGTAATTTACAAGCCTTCGCGACCCATCAGCATAGCCTTGGCGACCCATGGTTTGAGAAACACTGTAGTAAGCGCATATGCTCCACAGGTTAACAACAGCATGGAGGTGAAAAATGATTTTTGGGAAGACCTGGATGGATTGATAGAAAGTATATCAACAGAAGAGAGGATAGTTTTTGGTGCAGACCTTAATGGACATGTGGGCGAAGGAAACATAGGGGATGAGGAAATAATGGGGAGGTATGGTGCTGGAACAAGAAATAAGGAAAGATCAATGGTTGTGGATTTTGGGAAAAGGATGGATTTGGCGATTGTCAATACTTATTTCATAAAGAGCTTCTTTGTGGTACAGAATTTTAATATCGCTTTAAACAAAGTTGATTTTATCGGAGCCATAAGCTTTTCGTGACGCTCTCATCAGTGGCAATCGCGTCAAAATGGGACGAATCAGAGAAAATCAAGGTATTTGTAGTCTCAACAGTTGGGAGAAAGGTGCTGCAGTCTCGGAAAGGAGAAAGGCACAATTGCATAAAATCAAAAAAGTGTGGTGCAATACAGTGTAATCTCGGAAAGGAGAAACGCACTATGTGCAAACTATAACGACAAACGTTTTAAAATTCTTGCTGTGGCACGCAGCTCGTTTCATCTGTGTCTACTCGAGGCAACTTTTATCAAAACCAAACATCCGGTTTTATGTAAACAAAAGGAATTTCTTTACACATTAAAACTTTTTAAATAACCATGCTGCGAGTAACAGTGTTTCTCCTGGGTAATTGCACATAGTGCGTTTCTCCTTTCCGAGATTACACTGTATTGCACCACACTTTTTTGATTTTGTGCAATTGTGCCTTTCTCCTTTCCGAGACTGCAGCACCTTTCTCCCAACTGTTGAGACTACAAATACCTTGATTTTCTCTGATTCGTCCCATTTTGACGCGATTGCCACTGATGAGAGCGTCACGAAAAGCTTATGGCTTCGATAAAATCAACTTTGTTTAAAGCGATATTAAAATACTTATTTCAAGAAGAAAGATGAACACAGGGTGACATATAAGAGTGGAGGAAAAAATACCCAAGTAGATTATGTGTTGTGCAGAAGGAGGAACTTGAAGGAAATGTGCGATTGTAAGGTAATATTGAATGAGTGTGTCGCAAAGCAGCACCGTATGGTGGTATGCAAAATGGTTCTTATGGTGAAAAAGAAAAAACCAGAGAAAGTAAAGCCAAAGATACGATGGTGGAAACTGAAGGAGACAAGCTATCAAGAAGCGTTTAGACAAGAGGTGACCAGGATTCTGGGATGCAAGGATAGATTACCAAATGAATGGGACAAAACGGCAGAAATGCTAAGAAAAACAGCTAAAACTGTACTGGGAGTGACATTTGGGAAACGAAAAGGAGACAGGGAGACATGGTGGTGGAATGAGGAAGTTCAGGAGAGCATAAAAGAAAAGAAAGAGGCAAAGAAAACATGGGACAAAATAAGAAATGAAAATACTAAAAGATATACAAAGAAAAAAAGAGTAAGGCAAAGAAGGCAGTTGCGATGGCAAAGGGACGTGCGTAAACTGATTTGTATGCTAGATTGGAAACAAAAGAAGGTGAAAAGGAGTTGTACAGATTGGCTAGGCAGAGAGACAGAGCAAGAAAGATGTACAGCACGTGAGGGTTATAAAGGATGAAAACGGTAATGTTATGGTAAATTCAGATGCAGTGTTGAAGAGATGGAAGGAGTACTTTGAGAAACTGATAAACGAGGAAAATAACAGAGAACCTAGGACAGAGGAACCGGAAGTGGTTAATGAAGAGTTAAATTGTGTCAGTAGAGAAGAAGTCAAAAATGCACTAAGAAGGATGTAAAAAGGTAAAGCAGTTGGGCCAGATGAGTTACCAGTAGAAGTTTGGAAGTGCATGGGGGAGATGGGGATAAATTTTTTGACCGGACTATTCAACAGACTATTAAATGAGTGAACGGATGCCAGAAGAATGGAGAAGGAGTGTGCTTATCCCAATCTATAAAAACAAAAGGGGAAGCACAGTGTTGTGGAAATTATAGAGGAATAAAGCTAATGAGCCACACAATGAAAGTATGGGAAAGAATTATCGAAACCAGGTTAAGGGATAGAGTGGAGATCAGCAAATAGCAATATGGATTTATGCCAGGAAAGGGAACCACCAATGCCATGTTTGCTTTAAGAATGTTAATGAAGAAATACAGGGAAGGTCAAAGAGAGCTACATTGTGTATTCGTGGACCTAGAGAAAGCTTACGACAGGGTTCCGTGGGAAGAGCTGTGGTACTGTATGAGAAAATCAGGAATAGTGGAAAAGTATGTACAACTAGTACAGGATATGTATGAGGGAAGCGAAACAGTAGTGAGGTGTGCAGTAGGAACTACAGAAAGTTTCAAGGTTAAGGTTGGACTGCACCAGGGATCAGCATTAAGTCCATTCCTTTTTGCAGTGATAATGGACAGGCTAACAGATGAAGTAAGGAGAGAACCACCATGGACGATGCTGTTTGCTGATGATATTGTGATTTGCGAAGAGACCAGGGAAGAAGTGGAGCGGAGATTAGAATCCTGGAAGTATGCATTGGAAAGAAGAGGGATGAAAGTAAGTAGGTCAAAGACCAAATATCTGTGCATAAATGAAGGAAATGACGATGAAACAGTAAAGATGGAAGATACAAAAGTGCCAACAGTAAAGGAATTTAATTATTTGGGATCAACGGTGCAAGAAAGTGGTGGTTGTGAGAGGGAGGTAAAGAAGAGAGTACAGGCAGGATGGAACGGATAGAGAAGAGTGTCAGGAGTAATCTACGACAAGAGGTTACCAGCTAGAATAAAAGGAAAAGTGTACAGTTCAGTGGTAAGACCAGAAATGGTGTATGGACTTGAGACAGTAGCAGTCACAAAGAAACAAGTGGAAGAGATGGAAGTCGCAGAGATGAAAATGTTGAGGTTTGCTATGGGAGTGACGAGAAAAGACAAAATTAGAAACAAGCACATCAGGAGTACTGTTAAGGTAGAACGGTTAGGAATGAAGATGGGGGAGGGCAGGCTGAGGTGGTATGGATATGTCATGAGGAGAGACCAGGGCTATGTTGGTAGAAAGATGATGGAAATGGAGTTATCAGGAAAGAGGAGAAGAGGGAGACCAAAGAGAAGATTTTTAGATGTGGTAAAAGAAGATATGGAGGAAGTTGGTGCGAAGGAGACGGAGATTGAAGACAGAAAGATATGGAGAATGATGATATGCTGTGGCCACCCCTGACTAAAGGGAAAGGCCGAAAGGAGAAGAAGAAGATATTTTTAATCAATTTTACAAAGCTGCCTAAAAATCATCCTGATCCCCAAAAAACTCCTCAACAGTTGATATAACCTCATCATTAGTTCGATATCGCTTGCCAGCCAAATGTTTTTTCATGTTTGGGAACAAAGAAAAGTCAGACGGTGCCAAATCCGGAGAATATGGAGGATGATCAACCAATTCAAAGCTACAGTCTCTCAAAGCAGCCATTGCAACTACAGACTTGTGTGCAGGAGCATTGTCCTGGTGAAACAGGACCCCTTTCGTCAGTTTTCCTGGCCTTTTTGACTTGATTTCCTGTCTCAGCTCCCTCAGCAAGTTGGCATTCTCCGTTGATAGTATGTCCTTTCTAAAGGTAATCAACGAACACAATACCCTTTGCATCCCAGAAGACGGAGGCCATCACCTTCCCTGCAGACGACACCACCTTACCCTTCTTTGGAGGTGGAGAAGAAGGATGTTTCCACTGCATCGATTGCCGTTTGGTCTCTGCCTCGAAGTGATGGACCAAACATTCATCTTTTGTGAGGAAACGTTTAAGAAAACTGTCTGGATTCGTTTCAAAAAGGGCCAAGTTTGCCTGGGACATGACCAGCCTGGTGTGCTTTTGAGCAGGCGTCAAAAGGCGTGGCGCCCACCGAGCGGACACCTTCGATATGCCAAGTTCTTGGTGCAGAATGTTCTCAACTCGTTCAGGGAAAATGGCTACAGCATCTGCTATCTGATTAACTGTTAAATGTCTGTCATCCATTACCATGTGGTGAACACGGTCGATGCTTTTTTAGGTTGTTGCTGATGCTGGACGACCAGACCTTGAGTCATCTTCAAGGCTTCCCCTGCCCCTCTTGAATCAGCTACCCTCTTTTTCACTGTTGATAAAGCTGGAGCATCATCCCCTAATGTAGCAACCATATTGGTATGAATGTCCTTGGGGGCTAATCCCTTTTTTTGTAGATATTTGATAATAGTACGGTGCCAAATTTTGTCCATTTTCACTGAAAGTCTCTGGTACCACTTTTCAAAGTCTCAAACAACACATCTGAAAATCTTAAACAAATCTGAAAATAAAGTATGCCGTTAGTGTTACAAAGAATTACATTTTTTGCATGTCAAATTTTATCAGTGTGTTGTAAGTCCTTCTGGGTCAGGCTATGAACTTTTCAGCCTACCCTCGTAACTAAGATACCTTTGATCAGACAGTTTGGTACATACTAATTTATTTGGATGAAAAACAAATAAACAATCACACTATTGCAGAAAACACCCGCACAAATTTACCAGCGTTTTCTTATTTAATTTGATAGACTACAAGAGGCAAAATGTGGTTTGAAAGTATCGAACAATAAGTGCACTCACCAATTATTCTCAAATATAGCCAAAGAAAATATTGAAATTAGCTAGCAGAATTTATTGGTAAAAAAGGTTACCACAACAAATGTTGTAATTAAAATGTTTTTCAATATCCATATAAAAATATCCATACTACATCCATATACTGTATAACAGTTTAAAGTAACTTCTTTAATTTTTTTTAAAGATAAACTTTTGAATTATTTTATCCGGTAAACAGTAGAATTAATGCTTTTAATAGTGTTTTACTCATTAAATATTAACAGGTTTTTTATTGAAATGGAACATAATTTGACCAACCAATTACTGTTCTTTGTGTAGTAATTTGTCTGTAGTCTATTGAATTTACTGTTTTATTTTGACTCGTAAATTATTCATAAATTGAAATTTCTCATGATAGCTTTTAAAAAACTAAATTATTTGTCAAATAGGCTACATAAATATTCAATTGATGATTAGCTTACATTATCCGGCTGAATTTAGCCTAGTTCATAGTTATAAATTTTAACTTAGAATCAAGAGGAATGGACGCGTTATTGCTCTTTTGAGTTAAGGCTAGTCTTAAAAAATTGTTTTGTTGAAAATCTTTTCCGGCCGTGAAAAGATGTATCTTGGCAGTTCGATTTATCTTTAACTCAATTTATTCTCCTGATTGAAAGGATAAAATCGGAGTGTTTGATTTCGGGCAACCAACAAACAATTACCCAGACCAGATTTGGGAAAAGCCAAGGCCTTTTGAAAAACTTTCCAGTGAGAATTTTTATTTGTTTTTTTGTTTTTTATATAATCATGCAAGTGAAATATATAGCTGCTTGCTAAAATTCCCAATCAGAGAAAAGTATGAAAAACGCAGCAGCTCGAATTGTTCAAAAAGAAGAACGATGTTATTAGTTGAAATTAGTTCAGACCAAATAACTCTTAAAATAATTTTGTACCGATAAGGCAAAAAATTCATTTACTAAGTAAGCGCTTCACTATTACTTTTACTTTAAAAATTTGTTTTTAAAATATAAAGCGTTTTTGAGTAGCAAAAGATTAAAAAATCTTTTTCAATATGGCTATATTTTTCTTATAACAGCCGTTTTCAATTCTTGAGTTGCGACCCAAAAGTCAGCAGCGTGGTCGAGTGGTTAAGAACGCCGTATTGTTGGCGAACATGATCTACACGGTTGTGGTTGAAAGTCTACTCGCGTGTCGTGTTGTTTTTTGTTGTGTCCTTAAAAAGGATACTTTCCTCTGCTTTGCAATCTTAGCAAAAAGCTCTAAATTTCAGTTATATGTCTATACAAAAACTGATATAACAAAATAAAGAAATTTCAACCGGTCATCAATATCTTGGCATCTCCGAAAGCTAGTTGGCGTAATCTATTTAACTTATTGTTTTATTTTGAATCGTAAATTATTAATAAATTAAAATTTCGCGAGATAGCTTTTATAAAAATTAATCACTTGCAAAATAGGCTACATAAATAGTCGGGGTAATTGTTTGACGGTTGCTCCAAGTATAGCTTCTCCGACACTTTCCTGCGAGCCAGGAGGATAAATAGAGATGAAAATAAAATAATAAAAGAGTATTAGCTTTAATTTGCGGCTTGATAAGTAGCTCACAAAGTCTGTAACTACAGTCGTGGGCAAAAATTTAAGACCACCTAGCATTTTTTATCTAAACTACTCAATAAACCAATTTTGTTCTATTTTTGTTATAGTTTGTTTATTCAAAGTACTAAAATAAAATAGCCATAGATTAAAAATAACATTGAATGTCAAAAAGTAATCTTATCAACTTAAAGTGAGTTACATTAGCCAGTTTTCGTGTAAGATTCTAATATTTAATATGTCCACGTTTGTTCACCTGTTCACGCTAAAGATTTCTAATATTTAATACCTTCAAACCAACACATTCCATCAGCTTGCAGACAACAAGGCATGTTGTCCACCAAGTGTTTGCAGTATTCAGTTGTAATCTCTTGCGTTGATTGGAGTTTTATTGCTATTTCTAGATATTTAGCACTTTTGGGATGTTCATCAGCCACTTTTTTTTCAGTATTACCCACAAATTCTCAATTAGATTGAGATCTCGGCTGTTACCAGGCCAATCCAACGTTTTGATACTCTTCTTCTTAAGAAAATCACTAACTTTGAACGGTGACAGGGAGCACCGTCTTGCATTGCATTCAGGAATAGCCATGTGAATTTCGAGCTTGTCCTCCAACATTTTGCGATACCTGACGCTGTTTATTGTTGTTCCGATTGGTAAAAAGAAAAGACCAGCTGTGCCATTACTGGACATAGCCCCCCCAGATCATGACACTGGAAAAATGTTTTACCGTAACTTGCGTATAGCAGTCATTGAATCGTGTTCCAACAGGCCTATAAACTCTCCGTTTTCTTTGTGCTAACTGCTGGATTGTCGATTCGTCCGAGAAAAGAACTTTACTCCCCTTTGTTTCATCCTAGTTTTCATATTGCTCGGCAAAGGCCAACTTCTTCGCTTTCTTGGCTGGGGTTAAGCGAGTTTTTTTGCAGGTTTAAACGCTTTCAGGTTGAAATCATAAACAAGACGCTTACTAACAGTTATACGATGAACATCTGCGCTTTTACGAAGCAGTGCCGCGCGTATTTTCTTGCAGAAACTGGTTGGAGACCGAACAGCTATTTGCCCAATCAAGTTGTCATCACGAGGGATTGTTTTTTTTGACCTTTCACTCCTTTTCTTGTCATTGTAAAGTTCAAAATTTTGAAATCTAGCTATTGTTTGATTAAGAGCCATTTTGCTACAGGACACTTTTTTGCAAATCTTCCTTTAAGAAAACCCTTCCTTGAGCAAAATTACACTTAGGGCTTTCTTCGTTTCAAACAAACTGACTTTTTTGCCCAATTTATTTACTCTCCAAAACTATAAAAATATTGAAGAAACAGCCTAAATATTTTTTAACTCAGCACGAACTGAGTATTGTATTGTTAAACACATTTATAAGATGATGCAATCTTAAACAAGTTAGATGACATCACAATGCTGGAAACAAAAAAAAGGAAATTTTCGATAAGTGGTCTTAAACTTTTGCATACGACTGCACTTCTCAGAGGTCTACAATGATCTTTTATAGCCGCCCTTCAATGTAACGTTGATTTAATGCAGAGCTTTATTTGAATTTCAAAGACAAGACTCGTAGGCCATTAGTATCAATGTCTTATTTCAGCTCCCCCGTAAAAATAGAAAAAAATTGCGTGGTTTTGAAGTAAAAAAGAAATAGAACAGAAAAATAAAGAAACAAAAAGGGATATATAAAAGGGCAAAAAAATATTAAATATGTGATCACGTTAAAAAAACATGTTCTTAAGGCAAAAAAAATGTGCAAGTTAATTTTTAATTAGTAGCAAAGATTTTTTGGCTTTATTTTATTTTCAAAGACAAAAAGTGCTCTTCTTTTTAAACTCCATGCAATTTTAACAAAATTTTGTACCAAGGTTTTATTAGATTTTAAACTTAAAAGAGATGATAATTACTAAGGTAACTCAGTACAGCTTGCTATTAAATAGTAGTTAACAAATTTTTTTTCAATAATTTTGAAAACCGGGTTTTTAATGTGATGGAGCACGAGAAATTTTGGTGAAATCAAACTTAAACTCAAGGTCAAATTACATTTTAATGATTGCATTAGTTTAATGGTTACTTAAATTGATAAATTCTAAAATCATTAGAACAAATATTATTTGTACAAAAGTTTTACAAAACTTGTTTTTTTTAATGAAGTTTCAGACCGATTAAAAGGCTTACCAAATAACAATTGAAAAACAAATCTGTTTGCTTTGCTTCTTAATAATCTCTAAATAAAAATGGCAAAATTTTTTGAAGGATTACTGGACCATCAAAAATCTTCAGCAAAAATTAAGTAGGTGATGAAATTACAACCAATGTAATTATTATGTTTTTGTACCTTCAAACCAACACACTTCCACAAAACAGTTTTTAAATAAGTGAACAGGGGCACTGCTATACCATTTTGCTATTAGATGTAAAGGCATGCCAACGAGTAACGTATATTTTCTTCTTCCTCTTTGCCTTAAAAGATGATGCCCACTTAGACGTAGTATCTCAAAAGACAGCTTTAAATAACAAAGCTAGTGCAATTAGGTTGTCAATGACCAAGTAATAATTAACCATATGTTCTGTAATACTCAAGGCTACCTCTATCTGCCACCGGGATAGCTAATTGTAATAACACTTGATTTCAGTTGTCAATCAAACATTGAACTCGTGTCCTTCTGTTCAGTCTACCCGAGTGATTTTTATTGTGTCCATAGAAAAGTCTCTTATTTAAAAGCACTACACTTTATTCCTCAATGGGACAACGCTGCTTACCTACAATGTTGACTCACCTTAAAATAGAAAGCAGCATAGACCAAGCCGCCTATGCGAATATTAAATAAAAATGGAGCCTCGGTTGATTGCCTTTAAATAGTTTATGTCTTGCAAGCAGGGTTGTGGAGTCGGAGTTGCAGGGTTGCATGTTTTAAAGAGCATTCTGACTCGTTCTTTTAGATTTAGAGAAGACGGAGTAGTTTTTTTAAGTGTGTTGAACTCAAAGTCGGTTGGCAGAGTCGTTTTTTAAGTGTGCTTAAATCGGAGTCATAGTTGTCGCACGCTTTGGGTGGGGTCGGAGTCCGGACTCTGCCTGCCGACTTTGACTTGAGCCTACTTAAAAAAACTACTCCGTCTCCTCTAAATCTAAAAGAACGAGTCAGAATGCTTTTTAAAACATGCAACCCTGCGACTTCAACTTCACAACCCTACTTGCAAGTAATTTTTATTTTCGTTAAGACTATCATTTGCAGGTGATCGTGTGTTAACGCTAACGATGTCGTAAGATCAACTAAACTAATCTGTAATTTTTCGAAAGCTAATTGTGCGAAGAATTAAATTCCAGTTAGAATGTCGTGCCAGTTGTATTGTTAATCAAAAGGCTTAATTTGTTGAATAAAAGAAAACTCAGTGTGCCTTGGTTTTTGTATTAGCCAAACCTTATACTGGTATCGTCTTTATTTCTAAGATTTGTCTTAGTTAAGAAAATAAAGGGTAGTGTCTTACAAAACTCCACTTGTAGGCTTATTTTGTATCTGTGTCATATTATTTTATCTTATTTAGCAAGAACATCAATGCTACAAACAGAGTTACCAACCAAACTCACCGAAGTTTAAGGATAATTAATTACTAAACCAAGGGAGACAACCTAGAATTCTAGATATATAATTTTCCAAGAAAATTTAACGAGGTCTAGTAACATTTAATAGGTCTTCTCATGCGTTAGAATAGTATTTCAACTTAAATATTTGAAGGATACCAAAAAGAAAAGATCTTTATTGAAGTTTTAAAAAATTTTTTGGTTTAAACGAAAGTGAAGATTTTTTGGGGGGTGATTACCTAACCGTTTAAAGTAAAGAACTTGTTTAATGTGAAGATCAAGTAAAACTAAAGACAGAAAAAAAACAAGCCAAAATTTTTTTCCAACTCCTTGCTTTTGAATCCAAACCGATGATTGCCTTGGTGTTGGAAGAGTTGTTTTTATTTATTCAATTAAAAGAAGCCATGGCTTTGGTTTGGTAAGAGCGATTTGTTTCAAGTAATTGCAAGTTAGAAAGATTGTTTGTAATATGTTCTGCTTCAGTGAACACTCTCAGGTACCGCCTCAGGATTGTCACAACATCTTTAATCTTATATGATGATAAATAATTGTTGAGTGAAATCATATTCGAGCTTATATATACGAGGGTCAGTCAATAAGTAATGAGACTTTCTCAATTACTTTGGTGTTCTTGGAGTTATGCAACTGAAATTTTATGTGATGATTATGAATGGAGTTGTCATCTTATTTACAACAAAACTTGTTTATTTTCAGATTACTGTAGGTGTGACGATAAATTGAAATGACTACTAGGCTAGGAAACAGCTCATGCTTGGAACAAAGAGGAGTCATCAGATTTCTGTTGGCAGAGAGTGTAAAATCATGTGAGATTCTGTCTAGAATGCAAAGACAATATGGTCCTTCCTGTATGTCTAGAGCAAACTTCTACAAATGGGTGCAAGCATTCAAAGATGGACGCGAAAGCATTACTGATGATCTGAGAAGTGGAAGACCTGTGGATGTCTCTACCCCAGAAGCAGTACAGGCAGTTGAAGACCTGATCAAATCTGATAGAAGGGTCACTTTAGATGAAATTGCTACAAACTTGGACATCTCCCATGGCACAGTGTACGCAATTGTGCGTGAGAAGCTGCGTTTTTCAAAAGTCAGCTGTCGCTGGGTTCCAAAGATGTTAACGGATGATCACAAAATGCAGCGCCTGATGGCTTCCAGAGCATCACTACGCAGATACAGAAAGGAGGGAGATGTATTTCTATCGAGAATAGTGACAACTGATGAGACCTGGGTCTTTCATTATGAACCTGAATCGAAACGACGATCAATGGAGTGGAAGCATGTTTCTTCCCCAGTGAAGAAAAAATTCAAATCTCAGAAAAGTTTAAGGAAAGTCATGCTCACTGTGTTCTGGGACAGAAATGGGCCGATCACTATCAGTTTCTTGGAAAGGGGCAATACTGTGAACTCAGAGAACTACTGTGAGCTGCTAACTCAAGTGAAAAAAGACATTAAGAACAAACGGAGAGGACTTCAATCAAGAGGTGTGATTCTCCTTCAGGATAATGCAAGGCCCCACACAGCAGCAAGAACCCTAGCCAAAATTGAAGATTTAGGCTGGAAACTTCTAACACACCCACCCTACAGCCCAGACCTTGCACCATCTGATTTTCACCTCTTCGGCCCACTCAAAGAGAGTATGAGGGGAATTCACTTCCAGACTGATGAAGAAGTGAAGGCTGCTGTGAGCAACTGGCTAAGGACCCAGTCCACGGAATTCTATGCCAAAGGAATAGACAATCTAATATCAAGATGGAACAAGTGTGTTGCAAAGGAGGGAGACTATGTTGAAAAATAAAAAAGCATTTTTTGATTACCAGTCATTGCAAACTTGAGTTATTAAAAAAGTCTCATTACTTATTGACTGACCCTCGTATATATCACTATGTGTGTTTACGGTTTTTTTTATTAGGGTGATGATGAAATATCAACAACTCTAAACGGGCAACGCAACGTATTTACTTGCTGAAAAATGTATTCAATACGTGGTCTCTTTATTCGTTTCATGATTATATTTAAGGTGGTGACATTCAAAGATAGGGATACCATATTTTCAAAGGGCAAACCAGGAGCTCGTTAATAGAAACTTATCCCTAAAAAGATCTTCATTTCAAATAAGTCTCGGATTTCATGATTTTCCTCCCTAAAAGTAGTGCTTTCTAAAAAAAGGAAGTCTTTACTTTGAATCTGTCTTGGATTTCTGGCAAACCGGCCGGGAAAAAGCCTTAAAAATCGGAACGTATGGTAAGCCTATTTACAAAAAGCAATTTGATATTCAATAAAGGCATTTAAGTTTGATGTAAAAGTAAAGCTTATGAAACTCCTAAACTTAGAATCGCTGTACAGTATAAAAATAGATTAATAGCAGTGCAAAGTTTGAAGTTTTTTTAAATAAAACCAATTACGGCTCGTTTCTACCACAAGCGTGGAATGGAGCATTCTTGGTTTTTTATTGATCTTTCCGCACTTAAAATCTAAGTGAGCGTTAAGCGAAGCAAAAAATCAATAAAACAAAAAAAATACTCCATTCCACGCTTATGGTGGAAATGAACCCTTATTTGGCATTAAAAAAAAACTCCGTTAAAACTATAGCATCATTTGATCGAGGTTCCATATGCAAACATGCTTTGCGGTATAGATGATGAAACAACCATTTGAGCAAGCTTTTGAATTTTATTTGTACGGTACTACTCAGAACGGGTTCCTCTCCTCTTCGTATGTCTAGATGACGCGAAGAACACTCCTCAAGGACTAGTTCTCTGGTGGAGAACAAGTCAAGCTTCATGCTCAAAGAGGAACCCTACGACTCATCATCGTAGTATGAAACCAGCTCAGGTTTAACAGTGATTGCGAAGATACATACTATAGAAATGATCCCTAAAAGTATGATCTTACATATGCATGCTTTTTCAAAGTATTTAAACATATTGAGATATCTTTAGTTTGTGGTTTTACAAAAAATGCACTTTTGGTTTAGTTGTGTTAATACATGTGCGATTATGTTGTAATTGAATAAATGTAATATTTTTCACATATCACAAGTGATGACCTTTTTTTGGTCTTCACTTTGTTTTTAACGTAATAATTTTGAATTAACTTTTCTATAACAATTAAAATTCAAACCACAAAAATTTAGTTGAAGAACGATAAAAAAAGTCTTCACTTTACTTTTTAAACTCGTGGTGGCCAAAAATACACGTTGGATAAAAGTGATAACCTTTTTTTAGTCTTCAACTAAATTTGCAATTCGAAAACCGATAATCAGAAGAGGTTATTTTATAAATTACAAGTTAGAATTAAGCATATTTTCTAAATAAAGCGAAAAATCTCTTTCTCTGTTCAAAATTTTTGTATTATGAATTTTGTTCAGACAGTGGAGTAATTCGAGTTAATTGAGCATCTGATAAAAATTTTACTTGTTGGCCTTGAGTTGGGCTGCTCTGTCGTAGATTATTTTATTTACAATTTTCCCAAAGATAGACATCATGCAATCAAACTAAACAGAAAATCCATGCTTTTTGGTTGAAAATTTTCATGAGTTGGGCCCGCTAAAGTCAGCAAAGTCAACTTTTTTAGGGCTTTGTCAGGGCTTGTTTTTACTACTAGCGTTGAATGGAATATTCTCTTTGTTTTATTGATTTTTTTGCTTCGCTTAACTTAAGGCCCGTTTCCACTACGAGCGTGGAAAAAAGCATTCTTTGTTTGTTTTATTGATTTTTTTTGCGCTCGCTTCAATTTTAACCGCTCGCTTCAATCGAAGATCAATAAAGAGACAAAGAATGCTCTTTTCCACGCTCGTAGTGGAAACGGGCCTTTAACATTCGCTTATATTTTAAGCGCGGAAAGATCAATAAAAGAAACAAAGAATGCTCCATTCCACGCTCGCAGTGAAAACGAGCCTTTATATCACAAAATTTACACAGCGTTAAGGCCCGTTTCCACTACGAGCGTGGAAAAGAGCATTCTTTGTTTGTTTTATTAATTATTTTTGCGCTCGCTTCAATTTTAACCGCTCGCTTCAATCGAAGATCAATAAAAGAGACAAAGAATGCTCTTTTCCACACTCGTAGTGGAAACGGGCCTTTAAAGGTTTGTTTCCACTACGAGCGTGGAATAAAGCATTCTTTCTTTGTTTCTTTTATTGATCTTCCCGCGCTTAAAATCTAAGCGAGCTCTAAGCGAAACAAAAAATCAATAAAACAAACAAAGAATACTCCATTCCACGCTCGTAGTGGAAACGAGCCCTTAGTTTTGGTTGCTCAGGAGTCCTAAACAATTTTAAAGAATTTTTATTGCTCAAATTGAAACAAAAATTTTGAATTTTGAACTCTGCCCAAATTCCTTGGGAACTTAAATCGGTGCCTCAAATTTAACAAATAAGACCAAAAAAAAGGTCATCACTTTTATTACCAAAGCGTTTGCGGCCCTCAAAAACTGAAGACAAAATCTGGCCTGCCATGGATAGAAGGTTAAGCACCCCTGACTTAGGGCAAAAAAGAGTAATATGCAGATTTTATTCGCAACTATACAGCCTGATTAACTTATATTTTTGACGAAACACCAATAAATTTGAAATTATCTTTACAGATTTAAACAAAATTCAAGACGACAAAGCGTTCAATGGCAGAGAAGACTTCAACAGCAATATGATTTAGGACTGGTTCCTGGGTTAACTTCAGAGGAACTAGATGAATTTAGACAAGTGTTTGAATTTTATGATGTAAATAACAGCAAATTAATTGACTTAAAGTAAGCATTTACGTAATACTTAACCTACAATATCTTCTTCTGTAAAATTAGAAAACGCATTTAGCCAAAGTATTCAATTTAAGTACACCTAAGTTTTAATGCGATGGTCCTAAAAAAACTTCAAGCCTAAGTAAATGCTTTTTTTTCAGGCAACTTGATTGTGCTTTACGATCATTAGGATATGATCCAAGTAAAGAAGATGTTGAAAATATTGTTGCAATTATGGATGTTGATGGTGACACTACGATTGACTTTTCTGAGTTTTGTATTATTATTGAATTCATGACCGAACAAAAAGAAAAATATACAAGAATCCGGCACGTATATGTGATCATACTTTTTGGTCCACAGTTTTTTGTTACTCCTTTTTAGATCAATAGTAGAAACACTTAATTTTTATAAACTACATCTACGTCGGCTAATAGCTCAGTGTTTTAACCAGAGCTGCGAACTCGAAGCATTTTTAATCGAGTTCAAGTTCAAGTTCGAGTTCACAAAATTTTTGCAAGTCCGAGTTCGAGTTCGAGTTCTTTAAATTTCAATTTTTTGAGTTCGAGTTCACAAAATAGAGTTGAAAAAATACAGTCAGAATAGAGTTAAGAGAATAATTCAACCGCGAAAAACTGAGCACAAGTTAAAAATGCTTTGTCATCAATGTTACCAATTTTAATCTATTATATAACAAAATAAAAGAGGGTAGCAAATCATAATTGGGCACCATCGCTGAGAAATATTATAGTCAAATTTACTCATTAAATGAACTCAAACTCCACAAACTTTTTTCAAGTTCGAGTTCAGAAATTTTTGTTTTTCGAGTTCGAGTTTGAGTTCGGCCAAAATTGCGGAGTTCTTCGAGTTCGAGTTCGCAGCCCTGGTTTTAACACTATTACTTCAATCAATTCCAGTAATTTAGTTCCATTGTACGCTCGCCAAAAGCACTTCCAGAAAAGTTCTTAAAAAAGTTTATTCTGCTTACCAGCAATTCTGCTTACCAGACTCAAGACAAAAAGCAGAAGCTAGCCGATAGCAATAGAAGTAGTTGCATCAGGCCATATGAAGAAAAAAAACTTGGCTACATCTATAGAACTAATTGTAGATTTATAAATGCTGGCAGCAAATTCAGGTTTCAGAGACTTTATAATTTAGTTTATGAAATAAACTATAAGTTATTTCCATTAAAAACTCGAATTATACTTTTAGAGAAGCGTTTCGATGCTTTGATGAAACTAAAGAAGGCAAAATTTCAAACGAAAGTTTGCTCAAACATTTACAAAATCAATCAATGGAAGATGATCAGGCAACAGCTTTAATACGGTAATAGCATTTATTGGGAAGTAGGCTTAGACGTCTATGGATAATAAATACCTTGCCGCTGTAAACTTGCCCTATAGCCTCGTTTTATAGGTCGGTGAAGTCATGAGTTATTTTTTAATCATCAGGCAATTATTTTTCATGTAAATAGCAATGATTTTTGGACCAATCTATTTAAATATTATTTCTATTTATTTAATCTGCTTTTATCTTTCATTTGCTTTTCAATAAATTATCGCTTATATGATGTAAAACCTAAAACATTTTTATAACAGAAAAACTGTTTGTTTTTTGCAGTTTTGCTGACAAGAAAAATCGCGGTTATATTGATTACGAAACCTATATCTCGTCAATGGAAACTTTTGAAAAGGAAATCATTTGTTCACAGCATCGAAAGTTAACCGAAATTCCATCAAAAAATTTAGAAACCGGTCAAACTTCGTCAGCTCCATATAGCAATAGAAAGACATCAGCTTCTTCCGTAATTTCAAATAAAAAAAACTTTAATCAAGAAAAATCAGGATTTGAACCGAAGAAAGAAAAAAGCTGTAGGTCTAACAATTTTATGCAGTTTACGCTTTTTGCTATTTAAAACGTATTATTATTTGGATTCCAAACGTTTTTTGGTTAGAATAAAATTTTTTGCTATTCATAAAACTTTTTTTTCGGTTGATTGTCAAATGATTGAGACGCATTTTGGATTCAAAAAGTGTTTAGATTAGACTAAAGTTTTTGAACTTTTGTTGCTGTTATACCATCTATAAAACATTTCTGTTTTTTCACTAAGAAAAACATGTAATTTAAGCAGCAGTAAATTTTGACGCAGGTTTGTACCAAGAGAATAAAATTATTGGCAATGTCACAAAGGCTTTGGGAGGTCCAGTTTTAATAAACGCAGCGGTAGCAATTACTTTTCAGACTCAAGTTAGAAAAAAGAAAATCAAATGGCCAACAATCAGCCGAATTTTGAACTATAAAAGGTAAAAATTGCCATTTGTAACTTTCGCTATTTTTGCATAGAATTCAGTTAACAAAACTTTCTCAAAATTTAATTTTTTTTGATTACAAAAAAGCCAGATTTTCTGGCTTTGGCTGATCCTGTCTACCGAATATGAACCATTTGGTTCTAAAAAAAGAGTGGTAAAAGTCGTAGGCTTAAAACTGCACGAAGCGGGGAAGTAGAGTGGACAATTTCACCACCAAGACAAAAACAATAGGGGAAAAATTAGAATTTTTTGGGCACAGACAATAACCTATTTAGGCCGGAGAACTTTACCCAATTTAGAACAATCCAGACCAGTGAGCAAATGCAACTAAGGTTTAATGTGAAGACTTTTGTTTGGTCTTCAAAAGTTTACCTGGGCAAATTAATCATTTCTACTCTATTTGCAAATACAAAATCAAGTGAAGACCAAAAAAAGAAATCAAATAAAAAGAGCCTTTACACTAAATCTGTGTAACATTTGGACATGGGCAAAACCAATTGTTTCTGCTCCATTTCAATACAAAATCAGATGAAGACAAAAAAAAGGGGGCTTTACATTAAATTTGAGTAACATTTGGGGACTTCCGAGAAATGATGCGGAATTATGATTTGGGTTAAAAGATATTGCTCTCCCAAATTTTTGTTTCTGGTACCCTTATGTGCAGGTTGCAAACCAAATGACGTAAAAAAATTTTTTTTTTGCACAGGAAAAAAGATGAAAAATTTAAGAATCTGAAAGTGATTGAAGATGATGAATTTTGTGCACGCGAAAACGAGTCTCTACTTGATCAATCTACGTTCAAATCAACAACTTCATCTAATCAAAAATTGTGAAAAGTTATTTTCTATTTTTTTAGTCATTTTTTTGTGGTGATGCGCAATTATACTTAAATTTTTTTTATTATAATATACCATGTTTTTTAGAATCGTTTAGTTAATTCCAATGGTTGTGCTTGACAACACGTAAAACTACCTTTTACTAAAGTCATATAACTGCAAATTGCCTGGTTGTATGTGGCTATTTAAACAGAAAAAAATTGATTCGAAACTTTCAAAATTATCATCTGTTAGAATTTCACCCATATACCCGTTTTAAATGGCTATGAACAGTTATAACAAAAGCTAATCAACATATTGTGTGAAGATTTTAGAAACTAGTCGCTTTCAGAGATTTTTAGATAATAATATTGATGAAAAAATAAGAGCGTAAATTAAAAATCTTGCCAAGACGGTCGAAAAGGATTTTTTTCAAGGGCATAACATGACGAGGTCAAGAGTTGAACCGCAACCATGTCCATCAGGGGGCACCATTAAAATAGCGGCCGAATTTTTACTTGCTTCAACAATGACAAAACCGTTTCGTTTTTTGCCTCTAATAGGCCTACTCAGTTTCACACCATATAAGTCTTTACTTTTTAATGCCAGCGAGAATGGCAACATTCAAACAAGTACAAAAGATTACTTTTGCTCGGAAAAAAAAATTTGAATTAAATAATTTCGAACATGATAATGAAGCACGGTCGTGATACACAAGCGATTGCTTCTCAATGCAGGTACGACATGTATATTTCATGACAACCAACAAAACTACTCTTAATTTAAAACACTGCTTAAAATATATAGCATTTACACGAATAAATGCGATAGCTTTAAACTGTTAGTAATTTAGCGCTTCTAGCAACTACGATTCTGCAACACTAAAACACTTATATTTGTAAAAAAACAAGAGAAAATCAGCAATAACAATTTTGATTCTGGCCACCACTCAAAAATTTCTCTTAAATGGTTCAACACAGGGGGCTTATAAAAAAAAATTAATGTCATTAATAATGGAATCTTGCGATAATAAAGCACACAACAAATAGCTGTTTGTTGCACCGAAATAATTTTTTTGCAAAATCCTAATTGCAACAGAATATTTTCTCACAAGACTTTTTAAAAAGTTTAATTTTATCAGGGTGAACAGAAAGCAAGAACAATGAATAAGCTTTTATTTATTACGCCGAAACATGTTCCGAGTTTAGATCGCCACTCCGCAGCAATGCGCTTGTCGCTTACGTAAGGATGAGAAATACCAACGCTAGACAGGTATTTCCCCAATTCGTTTTTACCTCGCACCCCAAGGGATTAATGAGATTAACCTCGCACCTTCTTCTTGAATCGGGAATAGTCGTATCCTAATCGTAAAGCTCTGCACTGACCAACTGGGAAAATCTTGGGATTAACCGTCTATTAAAATTTTTACAAAAAGCGAAAACAAAACAACAATGATGCGAATTTAGTGTAAAGCAATGACTGACGATGAACTGAAATAAAACACCAAGGGCAACTAATGAGTAATTAACAGCTGTTGGTAGGAAAAACTTTTTTAACCCCTGTATTATTATATTTAAACGATAAAATCACAAATGACACCGCTTAATGATAAAGCTTATTCTTTATATCTACTTGGATACAAAAATGACTTTTTGTTGTGGACTATTTAATAGGTCGAGCTTCTTTTTGTGGAATTACGTCATATATGCAGAAGATTCACTCTATAAATTCTTATAATAGTAAAAACGTAAATAAGCTCGTGAGTGCATAAGATAAAATGGAAAACGTTTGAAAGAACATCTGCTGAAGCAAGTTCATTCAAATTTTTGATTTAGACTTTTAATGTTAATTTTAGCCAAGCAAAAAAAATGACAAACCTAAAATAATTTTTCATTTAACCACTACTACGTCTTTTTGAAAAGAATTTAAAATTTTCATTGAGACTTTGTAATTTCCGAAAGTTTTTAATGAGTTTGCCCTCGACGCAACATACCAACCAACAACACGTCACATCACACGTGACGTAAGATTTCTGCAATAAAGTGCCAGCATTGGTTTTGCAAAATAAAATTTGTTAATCTTGAAAAAAATTAACGATCGCAAATAATATGAGAATAGAAAATTGAAAATAGAAAAAATATTGATAGTTTATCGCACTTTTACTACGTTATACACGAGAAACTTCATCATAAAATTTTATCAGACACGTGCTTTTTGATTTTTAAAATAAGTTCAATCTTTCATTTCTTATAAAACTTCATTCAAAAGTAACAGTTTTTGACAAAAAATATTCAAATTATTGTGTAGATAAAACATTAAACTGCATGATGAAATGTTCTAAGGGGAATAAATGAATTAAGCAATATAAATAATAAAAAAAATAATAACACATACTACACCAACTGATTAACATAACGATGGCATAACAACAGTGCTTTGAAAACGAAAATCTCACATTACAATGAAGAAACAAAAAACATTTTTTAACAAGCATAGACTTCCCATTGCTGGATATTTGCAACGATACAATCGAACGAAAAAAAATTAAGGGGCAAGTAGAACACCAAAACATTGTACTATGGTCAGAAAAATGAAATGTCTCGTGACACGAGAAAAGAGTTGACGAAATTACAAGAATCTTTAGCGATATCCAGAATTTTCATGATTACCAAACAATGCAAATTAAAGCAACTACTTAATTCACATAAATAGTGAACCGAATCTATCACGACCAAAGTGATGATCACACGATCACATGATTGCACAGGAAATATTAAAAGCGTTGCAACAAGTGCAAGTACGTGCATCACGAAAATCGCGAGGAGGAATCAAGTCCAGCTCTTCATCGTCCGGTATCTCGTCCAGCTGGAAGCCGTCTTTGGCCAGTTGCTGGGACACTTGCTTGTTGACTTGCCGGGCTGAGGTCGCGTGACGTGTAGAGAGGAAAATCTCGTCTTCGCTACTAACAAACATTTGTCATTCGCGAACTTTCATTGAAACAAGATTTACAACGCTATCTTATCATCAAAAACAAAACTTTTTCTAACTTAATTCTTGGTCAGCTTTTGTAAGAAAAAACCCATTGCAGGTCTATGCCGCCAGTAACGACATTGTGTTCCGCGTAAACTAACTTACAAAATTCACAACTAGACTTGATTGCAAATAAGATAACCGAAACTTTAAAAAAATTTCTCGCTTAGCTTTAAAATCAGCTACACCTCGATGTACTTCAAACAAAATGATTACCAAAATATTTTTTAACTAAAAAAATCAATCTTAAAAACAAGAAATTGAATAAACAATCATATCATTAACCGTTTTATTAATCTGGACGCCGGTGCTTTAAGAAAAAGATAGGTTCATGCAAGATGCAAGTTTGATGTAGGTCAACAGCTAGTAGCATTTAGTCCAAGAAATTGGTTAGGGTCAATTTTAGCATGTAAAAAAAAGATATGCATTAAAAGCAGCAATCTCATCAGCAGCTTTTGATGTTTAGTCTCGCAAATAAGCTTTCTAGTATTATTAAACACGACCACAAAATCTTATGTAATTGATTCGACTAGATGCATTTTACCTGTCTGATTCCAAACGTACCAACGGTGAGCTATCCAATTTTTGATAACCAGACCTTGGAATTTGTAACCTGATAAAAATAACACAAGCAATCAGTTGCACAATACTTTGAACAACAACCACGACCTTTTGAACAATAAAGCGCAGATGTAAGTGATTCAAATTAAATTAATTTTTTCAGAAAGACATGAAATTGAACGCAAATTTTGAGCCAAATTTTATTTGTATTCAGTTGGTGCACTTCGTTAATGCTTCCATTGTGATTTATACTTACAGCTGGCGCAAAATGACTTGAGACCTGGATCATTTTCGCACATTCTCATAGCCATGGGGTATTAAAGCCATTCTTTACAGCACAAAAACCTTTTTTCACTTACAGTAGTTCAATTATCATTTTCATTGCGTAGACAATGTGCTTTTGGTAAGAAATAAAACTGCTTCAGGGTTTTATGTGAAATAGTAGTGATGAGAATGCATAGTAAGGCAAGCGAAAATCATAGCAGATTTGAAGTCAAAAGAATCAAAAGTGGAAGTTTGTGGAGGGAAGTTTTGAATATTTGTAGTTTAATCAATATGCCTAGAAAATGATGAAAAAAAAGCTCATATTCTTGCATGGAGGCAGGAAAAGATGCCGATAAAAGTCATATGTGAGCGGAGGGGAAGAGGGAAAGCAATTATTACGAGGCTCTTGGCAGCAGCCAAAGAGCTTCCAAATAACACTGTTCCCAAGCATAAGTCTTGTGGAGGAAGAAGAATAAAGACATCTCGACTGACTGACACCATTATGAAACGAGAACTCCAAAAAAACCCGACAGCCTAGGAGCTGCAAAATCTCCACCCAGAGCTGCTGCAACAGGTAAAAATCTGAACAGTCCAGCATCGCCTTTAGAAAGATTTTGATCTTTCTAGTCGTAAAGCTGCCAAAAAACCTCTGATTAATGAGAGAATAAAAAAACAGCGTTTTGCAAAGTTTGCAACGTCCTTTACAAAAAAATATGCACATTGGACAACTGAACAGTGGAAGAAAGTGATGTTTTCCGATGAGAACAATTTCCAAGTCTTGAAGATGGGGTCTACCACCATGCAGCGTCCAAGATCATCTGATCACTTTGACCCTCGATACACAGTGCCAACTGTTAAACATTCGCAGTCAGTAATGGTATGAGGATGTTTTTCAGGAGAGAAAGAAAGGAGAGGTCTGTACTTTGTCCCAAAGAACAAAAAATGAATCCCGATCTCTATCTGCAAGTCTTGGAAGACCACATACTCAACTTTTGCAACATTCATGGCTCTGAGGTGTTTATGCATGATAGTGTACTCTGCCACAAGTTCAGGAAGGTGACAAGATACCTCGAACAAAAGCAAATAAATATTCTTGAATGGGCTGGCAACAGCCTGAATTTAAATCCCATCGAAAACTGCTGGCACAAGATAGAAAACAAAGAAAGAAAACAACAAATCTTGGAAAACTGAAAGAAGAGCTGAAAAAAGTGAGGTGCCAGGAGATGACAGCGGAATATTTCAGAAATTTGAGTGACTCTATTCATTCATTCAATTCATTCATTCAATTTTTATTCTCGATCATTATTAAACAGTTTAACACAAAAATTATATATATTAAAAAGATCAAGAAAAGGAAGAAGCAGCACAACGTCAGACGTTAAAACATGCCTATAAACATGTTAAAACTATGTTAAAACATATTAAAACATGTTAAAACTATGTTAAAACTATGCCCAAGCATTTGCAAATGGTCATCAAATATAAAGACAATATGACTAAGTATTAAAATATATGGTAATAATTTTAATAAAAGCAAGAGTACAAACAAACTTTGCGTTTTTTTCAAAAAACTAGGCAGGTCTCAAGTCATTTTGCGGCAGCTGTAAGTGTTGTATTGAAATAATAAAACTATAATTATATTACCTGAAAATTATGAGGGCCAAAAATACTTTTCTATCAAATTACCTGTTGCAACATAACTTTTCATAAGAACAGTTATACAAGAAATTATTTTAATGTTTAATATATAACTATAGCAGCCATATAGCAATTCAATAGAATTATAGCTAACTAACACATAAAAAAATTATACCTGGTTACCGACATGAGTGAAGCTTTCTTAGGAGGATTATTTGTTATCATAACATTGGGACTTCCATTAGAAGGCTGTGTTCTTCTAACACGATCTCGTTGTTTTTGCAGTTTTACTTGTAAACTGGAAGGCGTATACCTTACAAAATAGAATATTAGTATAGAGATAAAATTTGGGCTGGTATAAATCTGGCATGTAACTGGCCGAGTGCCTTTCTTTGTTAGTTTCTGGCGAGTTGATGCTCAATAAATGCCAGATGTATTAAGTAGTAAGAAATCGGATTTGTTGTTTAATCTTAAAAAACACAAGCTCTTTTCACTAAAAATATATCTTTTCACAAAATAGTGTTTTTTGTTAGCATCTAATTGTCTTTTTTATAAGCATAGCAACAGAAAAACGTCAAAAACAGAATAAGTACAAAACATATATTTGAAGAGATAACAGATATTGATGTAAAATTGAAGAACTTTTGCTTTTTTTTTTGTCATTTTAAAACTGCTTGTTGTTAATACTGAACAAAAAATAGTTTCTTACAAAACCAACATAAGAGATTATAAACATATTTATATTGTAAATATTTGACTTGCTACCAAGCAATATAGATCCAGATTGATTCTTTAATCACTGTAAGGTCATTAAAACTATTACAATATTGCAATAGCACTTAAAAACTTTTTGCACAAATCAGTGGACTTGCGTAAAATTTTTGTCAATATGGCTGGTGTGTCCATGTATACATGTGTTAGCAGTGTCATCAAAATTTTACCAACACCAATACCTCAATTGTTTTTAGATTTTTGATGTGCACATTATGCATTTTTTCCAGTCAATTTACCCAACTATCACAATAAAAGATTAAATTATATCCAATCCATAACAGCTGATGTCAACTTATTTGCTATTTTGAAAGTTACTTACTCAAGACCATAGAGGAGAATTGGTAGAAGACATCTGCTTAACTTTAAATTACAGTACATAGCAATCAACATAAACACTATAACATCATTCAAAACACACCCCCATGCATTGCTTATGGCTCCAAATGAATCACAAACACTCAAGACAAAAGCTATAGGACAAAACCAGCATCCTTTCAATGGCCACCAATCTCAAGCTTCATGCTTCTCATTTCAAAACTCAAACTAACACCAATATTTAGATCAACCTAAAAATATGAACAGAACAAAACAGAAATTTATTGTTTAGTAAATTTGATCTGCAAATTAAGGAAAACTATATATGCAAAACAATTACAAAAAGACAAAAATAAATTACCATGATGGCCACATTCTTTCACAATAATGATCACACTGGCATGATCATCTCAAATCCAAACATTGAGCATGAAAAACTAAAAAACTCAAAGCAAATTCACATTGGTCTATGAGAATTCCACAAACAGAAATTCAGCTTTTTTTTTGATTATTTACTTCAAGGCTAGGATAATTTGGTGAAAAAACTTTTGAAGTCTGTCTATTTCATTGCCATTACATGGGTTATATTTCCAACATTGTAAGAGCATTTATTTAATTTGTTTTGTCCTGCATTGAGATGTAAAATGGATTTTTTATTTAAAACATCAACCTTATATTGAAGTTTAGTTTTAAAAAATTTCTTGACATTGACTCTCAATTTTCCCCTACTTTTTCACTATACAATGCAATGGTAAAAAAAGTTTTTTACTTGTTTTATGACACAGCTTTGCAACATGCCTCAAATTTTGTATCATTTCAATAATCTAATAATAAAATGGCATCATCAAATTAAGAATGATGCATCATAAAAAAGATCTAAGATGTCACAGCAAAAAATATAAATTTTAGCCAGTCTGCAGATAATTAATACTTTTCAAAAGTTCTGGAAAACACACTAGAAATAACCACAAATGCAATATTTACATGGACTTAATAAGTTGAACCAAACTGATTCTATGTCACTAACTCATTTTTTTCATTTCTGAGTTATATTCGTAAGCTTTGTCGCATTAAACTAAAACTTACAATTTTTTAAAGTTAATTAGCAATGCTAAGTAATAGATGCAAACAGTTTTTTTGTTCAGAGGCAACCCTCAATTTTCATCCAAAAATATAATCTTGACTTAAATAAATAATTAAGAAAACCAAATTCTGCCCCAGTCAAATCCTTAATGCCAATTCTTTAGTCACCGAACTCTAGTGAACCCCATTCACACTACCATCACATTGCAATACATTAGCTAAAAAAATCAAGTCAATAATATCATATCCCATGACATACAAATATTAGAACATTAACTATACCACATGTGTACAAAACTGATACAGCTAAAAAACAAACCATTCTTGCACATATAATTACACACCAGTGGCATGTGGTGACTCCTAAGACTGGTCATGCAATTAGGTAATTAATGGGTAGGACATGCAACATTTTTTGGGTTCTGCGTGAGATTCTAAAACATAGAACAATTGTTTGTCCCTAAACCATGATTTTCTTCAAAAAAAAAAAAAAACAGTCATCGCCTGAAATCATTCCCAGATTTCATAGTTTTTATTGCAAAATTGCAGTTCTCTAAAACAAAAGTCATCACTTCCAATCAGTCTCAGATTAACTAGTAAAGTACCAGGATGACATTTCATCATTGGTTTGTAAAAGAAACCTTACAAAGAGAGATCATCAAAAGGTGAAAAATATTAAAGGATGGATCGTCCAAGATCAGCCTTGAAGGAGGGGCAACAACAGCAATATATGGTGTTGACATTTTAAGCCAAAAATTTTATAGTAAAAATTTTGGCAATTGGCAAAGAGTATTAATTGCTAACACACCAGCCATGTTTTTTATTAAGATCAAAAGTTTAAATAATTACATACTTTGCAGTCAGAGGTTGATATTCATTTTTAGCATCATCCTAAAAAATAGATCAGTCATATCAAAACGAAATTATTGATTCTTTACACTTCAAAGTCTCACAGTAATGATAAATAAATTTTTGTAATACAGACAAAGGTCATCCCAAAGATATCAACTGATATAGCTGCAATACCAAGTTTAATTATTAGTATGGGATGCATAAAAAGAAATATAGAGCAAATAATCAAAACTTTTTGTTTGCTGATTAGGTATTTTTGAAGTTGTTTTGGTACTTGAAAGGAAAAAAGCACTATAATCAATTGCAAATCACAAGAGACAGAAAAAAATAAAATCAATCTTCTGACACAAACATTGAAGCACAGTGCTTCCCAAACTTTTTTTGCTGATGGTGCCTTTTAAAAACTTCCAATAACTTACAGCGCCCTTGTAAAACCAAAATTTGCAAGCATTTAAAATAATCAAAAAATTAGATGAAATTTTGTTTAATGCCCAAAAATAATAATGGATGTACTATTGAAACAATAAAACATTTAATGTGAACAGTGAGTTTGCTGCTCCAAGCACATTTTATCAAACTGCAGCTCAATGTTTGATATTGAAACACATATTTTGTGCTCAATGTCAATCTTATTGCAGTATTTTGACTTGATTACAGTTACTATTAAAAAAGCGGGCTTCACATAAATACAATGTTGCAAATGATATAAGAATACGGAGAGCTTTACAGCTTACAAGTGAAAATTCAAATCAAGCTTTAATAATGAAAATGATTGAATTAGGACTGTATATGCTTTTCAAAGTGAAGTCCAATGGAAAATCAATGAATTGTTCAGCTTCTAGAGATGCAAACCCTTGTGGTACAATTGCATTGACAACAAAAGGATTTCTTATCCACTTGTGCTTATCCATGTCTTTAGAAAAATATTTATTGAAATGTGAGATTAGAGAATCTAAATGCAAATAGATCACTTGGTTTACACCACACTGCAAAGGAAGATTTCCAAACAGAGAACTGAAATGTGACTTTAAAAGTGGAAACTACAACAATGTTCTTTATTTTCCAATAGAACAGTTTTCCACAACTGTAATTTTTGTTCAAAAGGTGTAAGTTTGTCATAAAGTTTCAGAATGTTCATATCCCTTCCTTGGAGTGAGATGTTTAATTGACTTAGCTTTTCAAAAATATCACATAGATATACAAATTTAGTCAGGAAAACTCCATCTTCAAATGTAGCAGCAAGAGACCCTTTCAAAAATTTGATAATTATATTTCTCAATTCATACACACAAAAAGGAACTTTGCTTTTGAAAAGGCTTCTTGAATTACCATAAACAATAAATTATTGTGTTTGGCTCTGAGTTCATTGCAAAAACTTTGGAAAACCAAGCCTTCAGAGGTTTTGTTATAAGGAAGTTTACATTTTTGTCAACAGATTTAAGCTCTTTGTTCAGGTCAGCACTGAGTTGTTGCAAAGCCAGCACATCATGGTGTGAGGCAACACCTTGCACTAATGCTTGTAACTCACTGAAACAACCAGACATAGCACAGGCACCATTAGTACATAGGCCAATACAATATTTCTACTCAACATTATTTCCTCAAAAAAATTGTTTGAAATTGCAAACAAATCATGTGTTTATAGCTTGTTAAAATGGGCCAGCAAGCAAGCAAATCTTCAACAATGCTGCTATTGTTATCAATAAATTGTACATAGCAAATTACTTACGATCACTTTTACTATAGATTCACTATAAATAGCAATCATCTTTACTCAGCAAAAATCTGAACAATGGTGATTGTACTAAATTATTCTTTTTTATATTTATCCTCTTTATTCACAGGAAAGTGTCAGAGGTATTATATACACAGAGATGCCAGGATATTGCAGTCCGATTGAAGTTTTTTATTTGGGCTTTTTAGTTTTTATTAAAAGATATGACTGAAATTTAGAGCTGCTTGCTGAGATGGCCAAACAGAGGAAAGTGACATAGAATGCTTTTTCCAAGAACACAACAAAATGGTATGAGTAGTTTTTCAACCGCACCCTTGTCGATCACATTTACTATCAATCGCAGTGCTCTTAACCCTTAACCTCCTGAATTTTTATTTTACAAACAAAAATTTTTTTAACCTAAAAATAGCTTTGATGAGTATGCATTTAAACAATTTTTTTATTAAATTCCTGAAAAAATATTTAATTTAAATTTTTTTTAAGGTGCACTTTTTCGTCCACCTTGGTGCACGGGAAAAAAATTTTAAACTGAGTTAATAAATAAAAATAAAAAAAAAGGTAAAATCTGATCAACTATAGATGAAAATATGCTAAAAACTAAAATAAAATCATCATTAAATGAAACTTATGTTAAAATAAATAATTTTTTGACAAAAAAAAGTTCTTATAAAAATAAAACAATTTTCACAATGAATCACTTTATGCCGAGGTGGCCTTTTAAGAGCACCTGGTTTTACCATTCTTAAAACTAACAAATTTCAATATTTTATCATAAAAAGCGGGCATTACATTCTTTAATACTTATATAAACGCTCTAAATTTTTACAAAGCAAAATCTCACCTGGTAAAAATTCTATATTCAATTCAATTTTGATTTGTATCTTCAACAGTCTCAATCTACACTATGTTATTAACACGTGGTGAACACAATAGACACAATCTATTTGGGAGAAACGCACTATCAGACATGTAGTCCGTGCATGGACGAAAAAGAACAGCTTGGCATTCACAGAAAAAAAGCAGACCAATTTCTGATATTTTCATTATTATGAAGGTGACCGAAAAAGAGCACTACGGCAGTTAAGGGTTAACCACTCAATCATGCTGTCAACAAATATTAGTATAATACCAAAAGTCTATTTCAATTCAAGTTTATGCTAATAATAATGAAAGCAATGGAGAATTTTATTACAAATAAAGCTATAGCTAAATTATTTGTATTGCACACAGAATGTATGGTAGTACACATAAGTCATTTGAAGATAAGCAGCAATAAAGTTTTAGTTAACATTTGCAAAGTCTATTAATTGGTATTTACTTGTACAATACTGGGTGTTTAGTAATTCCTGCTACTTTTTGGATACTGGTCTTTAAAACCCTTATATCTTGCTTATTTTTTAAGGCATTTTAATAAAATTTTAAACTAATTGATTAAATTAATCGTGAAGCTGCCCTCGGCCTCGATGACATGCTCTAGCAGCCTCTAAAAGCACAGCAGATGTCAACAATGTACCCCTTGTCGAGGTTGCCTAGTTCTCAGTGATGCAGGCCTTCAGCTCTTCAATGTTCTGCAACCAAGTCTTACACACACTACTCTCCACTTGCCGCTACACACTGTAGTCTAGGGGGTTATGGTCCAGGTTCTGGGGAGGCCACATTGACTTGGGCCAAAAGTTAATTTTTTTTTGAGAAAGGCCTGCGTCTTGTTGGCCATGTGAGCAGGGGCTCCATCCTCCTGGAAAACAAATTTCTTCTTGCCAGCCACCTTCCTCATCTAGGATTTATGGTTGAGGTCATGACGTCGATGTACCTGTCAGCATTCAGCTGGTAGCTGTTGTTAAATAAGACGGGAGGCAAGACCTCCCCGTTGCTGCACACCAGGCTGAGGAACATCACTGCGGCTGCATATTTTGTCAAGAAAATGTACCTGACGTAGTCCTCCATGTTGTTGCTTAAGTCCACCTACCAGTCGTTGCGGCGGTTACAGACTGGGTTGACCATTGACAGTAGATCCAGTGCAAAGCATTCCAGATATCTCGTTTCTTTTCACATTATTCGACATGATGCAGTAGTTTTACAATTTCAGTTTTTATTACACTTTAACTTCTAATGGATGTGGAAACTGATATTGTTTACTTTTTTAAAATCAATTAAGAAATAAGCACGAAAATACAAATTCAAATGTAGTTGCAGGAATTATGAAACACCCAGTACAGCAGCTAGCAATAATTACTTGAAAAAATATAAAAACGAACTTAAAATACTAATTTTTGTTTAAGAATATTACATAAAAATTGTGCAAAATAGAGGCACTGCTACAATTACTCTTAACATTATTTCTACTTACAAATTACTGTCTTAACAATATATGAATTATTTCTTTCTTAGAAACTAAGCCACTTAAAAAGAGAAGCGCCTGACTCAACTTCGCTCTTGTTAGAGCTCATCAGTGATGCATATGTATATGTTAGCAACTATATATATTCTTTCTCATTAAAAAGTTTAAAAATTGTTAATTTTCATAAACAATTTAAGAAGCTAATCACATGATCTGAAAACAAAATCAATTGCCAAAATTTAAAATAGATAAAAAACTAACATACCTTATTCAGCGAGTCATACATAGTTCCACTCATTCTTCAAAGCTAAAACAGGAATCATTTAACTGCCATTGAATTTCATTAATACAACTGGTTTAAAATTTAGCATAAAAGACAGCTACTGGTAGACCTACATAAAAAACAAATTTAGAACATTGTTCTTTATGTTTAGACCAACTATTTATAATATTGTTTCAAGTTTATTCTTCTAATTCTTTGAGTAAGTTCAATAAACACATGTCATATTTGTTGCCTTGACAAAAAAAAAAAAAAAACAAGAAAAAACAAAGATGTGACATAAGCAGGGGTGCAACTAGGGAGAATGTTTGAATGGCATGCCATCCCCTTTTACAATACCTATCAAAAAACCAAAAACAATAGACTTACAAAATGGTGATTTTTTGTTGGCAGTCTTTTGATCTGCACCGTTCCCTTAGTTGTCACAAAAAAAGCCTTTGCTTTAACAATTTTATTTCTGTATTGTTTTTGCGTTTTTTTGATTACACCGTGTAATAAAAAAAAATTTTTTTTTGTTTCTTGGAAATAACCTCCAGTTTCTGATTTATTATGCTTGAAAACACCAGAAAATAGCTATTATTGTCTTGAAACTTCGGGTTTGTAAAGAATACGTCAATTCGTTGAGTTTCATATATTTATTTATTATTTCAACGGTTTTCGTTACCTAGATTCGTTTAATACAGCTAATAAACTCATATTTTTAGAGTTATAAGTTAAGTTGTTTTCATTTATTGTAACATAATCTTGAAAAACTGTGCAATGACTGCCAGTGGTTGCAAATATTCAGCCGATTCTTTCTGCTATGTATGTGGTGAATTTTTTGCCAAAAGAGCAAAAGAACACTGTTTGAGCAACTGCATTCATGCAGCAGAAGCCTATCTTCATTATTTTGGAATGCCAGTCGGTGATCAAGATAAACAATGGGCACCTCATGTCATCTGTGACTACTGTCGTCGCACTCTTGAAGGTTGGCTAAGAGGAGAAAAAAGAGCTATGCATTTCGCTAGTTCCCATATCTGGCGTGAGCCTTCAAATCATTATACTGATTGTTACTTCTGCATGGTGGATCCAACAAAACGAAGGGAAAAAATGCACCTCCAATTGAGTATCCTAACATTCCATCATCTATTGCCCCTGTTCCTCATAACACCACCGACTTGCCTGTGCCACAGCCACCCACAAGAGATCAACCTTATCCTGCAGAGAAAAGTTCTGAGGATTCCAAAAAGGAGGAAGGTGAGCCATCATCATCATCATCTGTTGTTTGTCATCGACGTCGAGTTGGGGATGAAAGGTGTCCTTATTACCCTAATCAAGAAGATATCAATGATCTTATTCGAGAGATGGCACTGACAAAGTCTAATGCTGAGCTTTTTAATATCCAGATTGAAGCAATGGGATTTACTTGATGAAGGCGTCTGCATTACTTCCCAGAGGAAGAGGCATCGTGGTTTTTCAAAGTTTTTCTCTTTTAGGGAGGGCTTGTGCTATTGCCATGATATAAGAGAACTTTTTAAAGCTATAGGGATTCCCTGCAATACTTCAGATTGGCAACTCTTCATCGACAGCTCATCAAAAAGTCTCAAAGCTGTTTTACTGCACAACACAAACAAGTGTCCCTCCATTCCTTTGGCTCATTCAATGCAGATGAAAGAGAATTACAAGAACGTCAAAATGCTGCTAAGCGCTCTTTGGTATGACCAATACAATTGGGAGGTCATTGGCGACTTCAAGATGGTGGCCTTCTTAATGGGGCTTCAACAAGGTTTTACTAAGTTCCCTTGCTATCTCTGTCTCTGGGATAGCAGAAATACAACAAGAGAAACTTTCACTACAACAAGAGAAATTGGCCTCCCAGGTCTAGTTATGATATTAAAATTCACAACGTAAAGCATACACCGTTGGTGGAACCAAAAAAAGTGCTTCTGCCACCTCTCCACATCAAACTGGGCCTCATCAAGCAGTTTGTAAAGAAGTTGAACCCATAAAGTGATGCATTTAAGCACATCCCAAGAGTTGTTCCCGAAGTTATCTGAGGCAAAGGTCAAAGCTGGAATATTTGTGGGTCCTCAAGTGAAGCGACTTATGAAGTCCGACAGTTTTTCTGAGAAACTCTCTGCAGTTGAGAGGAGAGCTGGGAAAAGTTTTGTTTCTGTGGTTGAAGGTTTCCTCGAAAATCACAAGGTAGATAACTTCAAAAATATTGTGGAGGAACGTGTGGATGCATATGAGAAAATGGGTTGCAGAATGTTGCTAAAGCTCCATGTTCTTCACTCTCATATCGATGAATTCAAGGATAACATGGGTGATTACTTGGAAGAGCAAGGTGAAAGATTTCATCAAGATGTCAAATCATTTGAGAAACGCTATAAAGGCCAGTATAATGAAAGTATGATGGGAGACTACATTTGGAACCTTGTGCATGAAAGCAAGCATTTGATTACCAAGTTCAGCTGCCTAAGAGGTGATTATTATTTTAGATTAACTCAACTATCAAATTTTTCTTATAGGCCTAAAACAAAAAAAAATAAAAGACACATCAAAATGTTGACCCATAATGCACTAGCCTAAATAATGATATTACAATCAAAAGTAACTATGAAAATTATTACTACTTAAACTGTGGTAAGCCTAGACATAATGCTGCCGATATGTAGGCACAAAACATTCTGAGCAATCACATATTTAGGAGGGCATTGTGCCATGTCCCCCCCTTGGAGATCACTAATATGAGAAATCAGAAACAGATTCCAAATAAAGACTTTTTTTAGAGATCAACAAATTTTTGCAACAAAAATCAAGAAAACAGAGACAGGTTCCAAGTGAAGACATTTTTTTCTTTAGCTCCCATTTGAAAAAATTTTGACTAAGTATATTTGATTATGATTGTATGGGGGCCTACCTTCAAAAATCCTTGATACATCACTGATTCTGAGTATTGTTTTACATTGATTCGTTGAACCAAGTTTGTTTATTTAAAGAAAAAAAATGGGCTAAGTTGAGCAATATGCTTTGTTACAACACCAAGAAATTCCAGGTGTTTTCAAGAAGTCACCATAAGCAATTTTTATTCATGAAACTAACTCAAAACCACTCAGTGGTCACTATCACTCTTGAAAGATCCTTGTTCTCTTGGTTTCTTTTTTATTTTATCCTGGTGCTAAAGGAGGTAATTCCAGGATAGTTTCACCAAAAAAGAATCGCTTACAATGATTTTTTAAGAGACCCAAAATTCTTCCTTTTCAAGTAACATTCCTGTCAACTGAATCTCAACAGTGCAAGTTGAAAAAAATAAGCAGCTCCACAGCTCAAAGTTGGCTGAACCCACATAAAGTGAGATCCATAACCCATCCAAGTTGACAAAAAAATGAACTGGGTCCATACCAGGTCTGCTTGTTTCAGCATTACAAGATCTAAAATCGCTTAAGATTCAGAAAAATCTTGGAAAAAAAGGTGACTAAAAATTTAAAATATAATTATATTCATCTAATTTTGCAAACCAGCTATTGCTTGCATGGCTCAGTAAATAGGTAAAAAAAGCCAACATGTCAACTATATCAATTGCCATATCACAAAAAAAAGAAATTAAAAAACACATAAAATCACTGTTTGCCAGGAACACCAAGCAGGGAAAAGTGCTGCAAAGTGTCTTTCCCAAAGACACAACAGAATGGGACAAGTGGGTTTTGAACCAAGACCATGTTGATCATAAGCACAGTGCTTTAACCACTCAACCATGCTGTCATATTATAATTGTTAACCAGGCATATGTAAAATCTGTATACCTAGAAATACAAACTTTAATATGAAATAAACTGCATTAAAAGAAATAAAAGAAATAAAGTAATAAATTATAATTATTACTAATGAAAATTCATTCAAAAATTTTTTTTTGAAATTTAAACTTAATTTGCTTGATTTCATTTCCTACAAGCTGGCTGTACATCTAACAATTACATGAGCTATTTTAATGGCATTTATTTTATAAAATTCTAGTTTAACCCACATTTAAAGCTGTATTATTTGACTGCTTTACAAAAACTAAGAATTTAATTAGAAAATCCGATAACAATATCAGAAACTCGTACAAAAAGACTTTATAAGTCAAATCTGTGCTTCTTTCAGCATTATTGTTACTTGCTAAAAAACCAATCAAATTAATCAAAATACAAATGCACATAAGCCAGCTCCAAGCACTTGCATTAATTGATAAATATTGAGGTAGTCAAACATACTCAAGAAACGCTAGTATTTTGTCTTGATTAATCATAGACTTTAGTATCTCTATTTTAACTTAATTTAAGTTTGCTTTTAATACCAATACCTAAAATAGAAAATTCTGAAAATTGTGTTTTCTGAAAATGATAAAAGTAGGTTTTAAACAAAGATTATGTTGATCCCATTTGCCATAAATAAAATGCTTTATTTACTTTAGCCACATTGCCGATAAACTTTTGGTTTGTAGCAACTATACTGGCAAAGAAAAGCAGAAAATAACTGAATTTTAATGTAAAATAATTTTAATACTGACATTCTAGTACATATCACAGTATAAATAGCAATAGTGATTTACAACTACATCAGCAACAGTTTGGTTTTTGTTGTATTACCAATAACTTTTTGATCAATAAAACATAATAATTAATTTTATATAACAAAACTTTTTTATCAATTAACGTTGTGCATGCAATAACATATTTCGTTTAGTTGTTGCCTCCTTATTCACAATCTTTATTTCTCTTTGCACTATGAGCAATTTTGAGTTGATTATGAGTAAAAATAAAAATAAATTAATTGAGGTTAATTATTATTTTTTATTAATTTTTTAAAATAAGTAACAATGACAAAAAAGGTTATTAAAATATCTAGTGGAAATGACAAATATTACAAGATATATTGGTATCAAGCAAAATGAGGTTGCAAGCAAACACTTTATTTTTTATTTTATTTATTTTATCTTTATATTTATCCTCCTGACTCACAGGAAAGTGACAGAGGCGCTAATACATAGGGTAGGCAATTACCCTGACCTGCTTCCGGAGATACCAAGATATTGCTGTCCACTTGTAATTTAATAGAGATATGACTGTAATTTAGAACTGCTTGCCAAGATCACCAAGCAGGGGAAAGTGCCATAACATGTCTTTCCCAAGGACACAACAGAATGGCTCGAGTGGGTTTTAAATCGAGACCGTGTTGGTCATGAGCCCGGCACTTTAACCACTCAACCATGCTGCCAACACTTTAAAAATTTCTTAACCTTACTTCAGTTTACCAGACCCTAAACTTTAAAATTTTCATCAAAATAACAGCTGCAAATTTACTAAACCAAAAAAAACAAAACTATATATTTATTCAAAAATGACAATTGGTCTATCTTCAAGACGATGCATTTGTAACTTTCATAGATCAGCAAATATTGAAGATCCTAAATTGAAATGAGAGAACTACCGTATTTTGCCATGTGAAAAACAAAACTGAAGACTAATCCCTTAATCATAAGGGGCCGTTTGCATTTAAGACCATTGGCTGGAGTATTCTTTCTTTGTTCAATAATTTTTTTTACTTCTCTTAGTGTTTAATTCTAAACACATTCCACATTCCATTTTTGTGAACTCAAATGAGTTACTGTCACCTTATTTTCGAAATCAAAAGTGGGGTCTCCATATTTTGCATGACTTGACAAACAAAAATTCGGATCTGGATCCACTCCGGATCCGTGAAATTTAGAGAATATCCACTCTGTGAACACCTCTACTATGTATCAGAGGTGATCGGATCCACATAAAGTAAGATTTGGATCCGGTCTGGGTCTGCAAGAAAAAGAACCAAGTCCATACTGGATCTGCCTTGCCTCAATATTATGAGATCCAAATCTGCTCCAGGTCCAAGAAAAATTCAAATCAAATACTGCAATAACATGTGTTTTTAATCAATTAGATTGATTTTTGGTAAGCAGCTGTTTCTTGCATGGCTCAATAAAAACGCAAGACCAGCAGATTATGAGAAGTCAATTGCCATCTTATAAAACAAGAAAGCAATGGAAAAACATGACCAAGTACACATGAATAAAAACACCAATATTTTTTTAATCATAAAAATCTTACATATGGTAACTAACAAAACAGGAAATCTTGATTGTCACATCAAAACCATCAACTAACTTTTATAATTTCTAACCAAGCATATGTAAAACCTGTATATATAGTATAGTGTTCTTGTCTTGTTTAACTTTTATTTAACCTTAACTAATCTCAACTTATAGTTTATAACAACCAACACGCGTCTACTTCTCAACTCGTTATATTTCGAATAAAGCACATGTTCGCATAGCGTAGTCACGTTGCGTGGCAATGTTATGTTGCCAATATAAAATATCACAAATAGAATAGCTCACCACAATGCTCCCCCCAGCAATGCATCATCTCCGGTGATGTGATTGTTGTAACATAGTCTGTTGCTAAATGTGGCGGTGGTCCTACCATTTGGCCACTGCGTGTACGCAACATCTCGTCTTGTGTGTATCGTTCAGGAGGAGTCTGTGGTATGGCAGAATTGTTAGTGTTGTTCAGATTTGGCAAGATGTATGCTGGCTTGAGACGGTCTACTGAAACTTTGTCTGATCGTCCGTTAATGTCCAACGTAAAATATTTGTCCGATGTGGCAATTATGCGAAATGGTCCTTCATAAGGGCATTGTAATGGTGATCGATGACTGTCTACATGCACATAAACATATCCAGATTGTGCCAAATTGGGTGGAAGATGTTGTTGTGGTGTAGTGTGATACATGGTTGGTGGTGGTATAGCAGAATGCATGGCATGCTGTAAGTCTCGCAAAAACTGAGAGGTAGGTTCACAGTGTCGGTTGTTTTGAGTGTCGATGAATTCACCAGGTATTCTCAAACTTGATCCATATACCAACTCTGCCGGTGAACAATTTGGGTTTTCTCGCCATGCTACCCGCAAGCCAAGAAGTACAAATGGAAGATGATCCATCCAGTAAGGGTCAGTTGTTCGTGCTTTGAGTGCAGTCTTTAGTTGTCTATGTAGTCTCTCTACCATGCCGTTGGTCTGGGGATGATAAGCAGTTGTATTGTGTAGCTTGAGTCCTAAGAGTTTTCCAAGTTCTGACCATAGAGAAGAAGTGAATTGAGGCCCGCGGTCGGTCATAATGTCTTCTGGAACACCAAAGCGAGAAATCCAGTGTCAGATGAGAGCTTTGACACAAGTGGAAGTTTTAGAGTCTGGTATTGGGATTGCTTCTGGCCAACGAGTGAAACAGTCAATAACAGTCAGCAAATAATTCATCCCTTCACTGGGGGAAAGCGGGCCCACTAAGTCAATATGAAGGCTGCGAAAGCAACCATTGGGAGTATTGCATTGGACCAAGGGAGCTTTTGTATGTTTGTGTATTTTGGCTGACTGGCAGTTGTGGCAAGCTTTACACCAGCGTTTTATGTCTTTTTTAAGTCCATGCCAAACAAATCTCTCAGCAATGGCTCTCTGGGTTGGTTTGGGCCCACTATGTGATAATCCATGAATTGCATTGAATATTCGAAAAGTCCATTCTTGGGGAAGAATAGGTCGGGGTTTGCCAAGGGAGACATCACACAAAAGCGTTACATCATGATACTTCACATCTTGGAGTTTAAGGCTTGAAATAGCAGTTCTATATGCTTCTATTTCAGCTGATGACAGCTGATCAGCAGCCAGTTGCCTAAAGTCGATTAATGGTAGCATAGCAGCATTAATACGAGATAGAGTATCTGCCACTTTGTTGTGTTTGCCTTTGATATACTGAATATCAGTTGAGAATTCAGCAATAAAAGACAAGTGGCAAGCTTGCCGTGGGGAACGTTCTGCGATGTTTGTAAGTGCGAATACCAATGGCTTGTGATCAGTATAGATGGTAAATGGTTTAGCCTCAACAAAATGTCGAAAGTGCCGAATTGCACTATATGCAGCAAGCAACTCACGATCAAAGGCGCTATAGTTTTTTTTAGCAGAAGAAAGTTTTCTTGAGTAAAATGCAAGTGGAACCCACTTGCCTTGCTGCAATTGTTCTAACTGCGCACCTATAGCCACATCTGAAGCATCCACTGTGATGCTTGTAGCTGCATCAGGTTTGGGATGATGAAGTAAAGTGGCTTGTGCTAGTGCTGATTTAGCTTTTTCGAATGCTGTTTGGCACTCTGGTGCCCAGGTGATGGCTTTGCCACGTCCTGCTGAGGCTGCGTGTAACGGTGCAAGTTTGGGTGCAATGTCAGGCAAAAAACGGTGATAATAGTTAATCATGCCCAAAAAGCACTGAAGAGAAGGGCGATTTTCTGGAGTTGGAAAGTCTCGTATGGTGTCAATTCGGCTGTTTAAAGGAAGAATGCCACTGGTAGTTACCAAATGACCAAGATATTCAAGTTCTGTTACTCCAAAAAGACATTTTGTCTTGTTGATCACTAAACCATTATTGGCAAGTAGTTGGAATACTTGTTCTAAGTGTGTGAGATGTTGAGTTTTTGATTTGCTGGTCACAAGAATATCATCTAGATATACAAAGACAAATGGGAGTTGTTGAAAAATTCCGTCCATTAGCCGTTGAAAGGTCTGAGCTGCATTTTTCAGACCAAATGGCATTTGAAGAAACTCCCACAGTCCGAAAGGGGTTGCAATTGCGGTTTTAGGGATGGAGTCAGTTGCCATAGGGATTTGGTAGTATCCTCAGACAAGATCTATTTTAGAAAAAATTTTGGAGCCCACTAACTGACTGTTGAAATCCTGAATGTGGGGTAAGGGGTACCTGTCATCTACTGTAGCGGCATTGAGCTGTCGGTAGTCGCCACATGGCCTCCAACCTCCAGATGCTTTGGGCACGATATGTAGGGGAGAGGACCAAGGCGAGTTGGAACGACGAACAATTCCAGCTTGCTCCAGTTTCTGGAATTCATCCTTAGCTACTGACAGTTTATCGGCCAGAAGACGACGAGGTCGTGAATGAGTGGGTGGAGATTCAGTAATGATATAATGTTCAACTTCATGTTTGTTCATCTGTGGTTCAAAATGGGGTGTCTGTATGTCTGGAAACTTTTGCAAGAATTTTTCAAAGCTGTTTGAGGGAGCTAATGATAAACCTGAAAGAATGTTGGCATTCGGCTCTGACATTGTGGAGAAGGTGTCTCCATGATTAAAATCGATAAGGCGGTGGCCACGAAGATCGATTGCGACATTATGAGCAATGAAAAAATTCGCACCAAGAATAGGGCGTGTAACATCTGCTACATAAAAGTCTTGTTGGTAAGTGCGTCCCTTGCCAAGATTAAAGGTGAGGGTTCGTTGTCCCCATGTTTTGATCTTGGATCCATTGGCTGCTGTGAGAGTGCCAGAAGGAGCCCGGGTATGCTTGTCAGCTGCAGATGCTGGAAAGACGCTGACATCAGCTCCAGTGTCAACTAAAAAGGAAGTACCAGTGTGTCTATCCCACACTGACAGGGTGCTTGATCCAAAGTTGCTGGCCGCCGTAGTTATCGACGACCGGCCTTTACGTTTCCCTGGGTTGCAAGATTGCTGTTGTGGGAAAACAATGGGTCCAGTAGTTGCGCAAATTTGCATCCGGGACGACAGTTACAAGCCTCTGTTCCAAATCATTGATGGTAAAAGCAAATAAACTGGGTGCTTGAAACTGGCCTTTGTAGCTTGGAAGTCACAGCTTGGCTTTTAAGTTTTGGTGCATGAACAGCAGCCGCCGTCGAATTTGTAGGGGTAAGTTGACTAGCCTCCATAATCCTATCAGCCGCATTAGCTAGTTCACTAATATTGTCAATTTCTTTTAATGCTAAAATGGCACATACTTGAGTTGGGAGCTGAGTTAAGAAAAACGCTCGTCGTAAAGTGGCAGCATCATTATTGAGAGATTCTAGGTGTCGCAGCAGCACTGTAGGTTTCCTATCACCTAATCCCGAAATATTCAGTTGCTCAGCATCTTTTTGTGCTTGTGTTTTTCCAAATGCTGACAGCAGTGCCTTTTTAATTGTGTTGTATTTGTCTTGTTGTGGGGGATTAGTCAACACAGCCTTAATCTCAACAATTGCCCGGTTATCTGGCGCCGCAACTACATAATCAAACCTTGTCTGATCTTGTGTAATAGCCCTTGATCTCAGCTGTGCCTCGACGCGGATAAACCATACTTCTGGGTCATCTGGCCAAAACTCTGGTAGCTTCACTGAAACTGCCTGTACTTCGGGTGCCTGAGGCACAGTAGCTGTTGTCGCAGTAGCGTTGAGATTTGAAATCGCTTCAGCTAATTTTTGCAGCGTTTCGTTTTCCAGAGACATGACTAAGCTTAGTTACCGGTACTTATTGTCTAGGCTAAGGTTGATAACGCGCTGGTGAAAGCCAATGTATTCAATATAACGGGGTCACCAATATAGTGTTCTTGTCTCGTTTAACTTTTATTTAACCTTAACTAATCTCAACTTATAGTTTACAACAACCAACACGCGTCTACTTCTCAACTCGTTATATTTTGAATAAAGCACATGTTCGCATAGCATAGTCACGTTGCGTGGCAATGTTATGTTGCCAATATAAAACATCACAAATAGAATAGCTCGCCACAATAGCAATACAAACTTTACTATAAAATGAACTGCATTAGAAGAAATGATAAAGAAAATAAAGTAGTAAAATATAAATATTACCAATAAAAAGTCATGCAAAAAATTTTTTGTGATATAAACTTAATTTGCTTGATTTCATTTCCTACACGCTGGCAATACATTTAACAATTACATGAGCTATTTTTATGGCTTTTATTTTATAAAATCCTAGTTTAACTCACACTTCAAACTGCATTATTTGACTGCTTCACAAAAACTAATAAGTCACAGATTTAATTAGAAAATCAGATTCTCTAACAATATAAGAAACCACAAATAAATTATGAGTAAAATCTGTCCTTTGTACAGCAATACTGTTACTTGCTAAAAAGTCAATCAAATTAATCAAAATACAAACGCACAAGAGCCAGCTTCAAGCATTTGTATTAATTGACAAATATTGAGGTAGTCAAACATACTCAAGAAACATTAGTATCTGTCTTGATTAATCATAAACTTTAGTATCACCATTTTAGCTTAATTTAAGTTTGTTTTTTTATACCAATACCTAAAATAGAAAGTTTTGCAAATTGTGTTTTCCATGAATGATAAAAGTAGACTTTGTACAAAGATTATGTTAAGCAAATTTGCCATCAATAAAATGTTATATTTACTCAGCCACATTGCCGACAAACTTTTGGTTTGTAACAATTATACTGGCACAGAAAAGCACAAAATAACTGAATTTTAATTTGAAAAAATTATTTTAATATTGGCATTCTGGTACATACCAGCATAAATAGTAATATATACTTATTCAAAACTACATCAAAAAGAGTTTGATTTTTGTTGTATTATCAAACTTTTTCATCAATTGAACATATTAATTAATAGTAAACGTTTTTACAGGTGTACAATAAAATTTTATTTAAATGTGCTAATTTATGGAAATAACAGTTTCCTGTTTATTTTAAATATCAGGATTTTGTTTGTGAAACTAACCTGGATTTCCCCTGTGGTTATTATTGCTTCTTGAAGAGATCCTTTTCCTCTTACTTTTTTTTTATTCTATCCTGGTGCAGTAGGGGGATTCAGAGTTAGTTTTGTCCAAAAAAAATTGTTATGTTGACTTCTTGAAGAGACTTGATTTTGTTTGTTTATTGCATTTGGAAAATTTTGAGGTAAACATTCAAGAAGCAATAATAACCACAGGTGAGATTCTTTATTTCTATTTGTCCACACTTTGCTGTGGCACCTTGCATAACAAAAACTTATTTATCAATTAACATATAATAATACATTTTGTTTATTTCCTGCCTCCTTATTGACAATCTTTATTTCTATTTGCACTATGAGTAATTTTGAGTTGATGTAGAACCAAAAATTAATTAATTAAAGTCAATTAGTATTTATTATGATTTTTTAAAGTAACAACAAAAAATAAAAAGCTATAAAAGTATTTAGTGGAAACGACAAATTTTACAAGATATATTGATATCAAGCAAAATGAAGTTGCAAGCAAACACTTCAAAAATTTCTTAAGCTTACTTCAGTTTACCAGACCCTAAACTTCAAAAATTCCATCAAAATAACAATTGCAAATTTACTAAACCACAAAAAAACAAAACTACATATTTATTTAAAAACAGCAATTGCTCTACCTTCGAGACAATACATTTTCCCCTTTATAGATCAGAAAACATAGAATATTCTAAATTGAAATGAAAGAACTACCGTACCGTATTTTGCCATGTGAAAAACAAAACTGAAGACTAATCGCTCAATCATAAGAGGCCCTTTCCACTACGAGCGTTAATTGGAGTATTCTTTCTTTGTTCATTGATTTTTTTTACTTCTACACATTCCATTTATTTGAACTACAAACCAAGTTGCTGTGTTACCTTATTTTGGAAATTAAAGTGTGGTGTTCATATTTTGTATGACTTGACAAATAAAAATTCGGATCCGAATCCGCTCCGGATCCGCAAGCTTGGTAAAACATTAGATCCGGATCCGCTCCGGATCTGCTCCGTGATCACCTCTGCTATGTATTAGAGGTGTTTATGCATAGATATCCTATATAACTCCTAGATTGCGCATTTCCGTAGAAAAGCTGTTCTAAAATTGAAGCCAATTGAACATATCGTAAGACTCCCCACGGTTACATTAGCTTGAATGGAAATTATATGTATTTTGACACTAAAATTGAATTTTTGACCGATTAAAACGTTTTTCTTTTGGCGTATGTAATGGATACGAAAATTTGAAGTAATGAGCTATGAAAAATGTCAAATTAACGGACTTTGACGCACAATAAAAATAAGTTAGACAAAGGAATAAGTGATAATTATGTTTTAATTTTTATATTTTTAATAATACTGTAAGAAATAATAAATTTTTTTAAGTGTTATTATTGAAGTTGCAGATCTATTAATATTTATTTTTATTTATTTATTTATTTTCATTTTTACTCACTATATATTCTCTATATATTGTAGATCTTATTAGTATAGATATTACTCACTATATATTGTAGATCTCTATATATTCTAATCTTCGTTTATAAAATTAGGTAAAATGGTATGCGTATAAGTTGTCCTTCAATTTTTTACAATAATTTTTTATAAGTAAATGTGTTTTATTTATTAAAAAAATTATACATGTTAATATCAAGTATCTAATTTCATTAAATGATAAAAAAAAACATGCACAATATACATAATTAGTTGTACACTCATGAATGATAGATGAATTGGATCTCTTAGAGATTTTCCATAAGCGATTTTTGTTTATGAAACTAACTCAGAATCTTTCTGTGCTTACTATTGTTTCTTGAAGAAGTTATTTTCCTCTTAGTTTTTTTTTTTATTTCCTCTTGGTATAGTAGGGAGAATTCAAAAGTGTTTGAAAAGCAAAGCTTGTCAAGCTATCATAGTTATAACTGAATATTTGTTGATATACTTAAATTTTCTTTTATTTTTTATTTATGAATTTTAAACTTAAATTTTAAATGAAAGCCCATGAACTGTAATGTGAAAATATTCAAAACTGTTTTTGTTTTTGTAAAGAAATTTTAATACTTATTTTTTAAATTAGGGTTAGAGTTAAGGTTAGTATTAGATAGGTTAATTCTAACATGAAGCAAAGCAAAGACTATTTTAGTAATCAAAATTTAAATATTTTCTGTCCTTTTAAATTATGCTTTAAATCAGTGTCACTGTAAATTATTTTTTAGTATAATTATTTCATTGCAACTTTCTTTATTTTTTTAATGAAATTCAGGGCTTTATGATTTTTGGTATTAAACATTTATTTTGGTGTCAGTTGTACCTCTAATGAATTTCTATTGTCTCCAATCCTATATTTATTTTGAATTATTTACAAAGAAGTTTGTAATGCAATGGTTTCACTTGTTTGTTTTATGGTAAATTTGTTTATAAGATTTTTTTTTTAGTTACAAGAAAACAATGCATGGTAGTAAGATTTTACCTAAACACATTTATACAGTTGTATATATGGATTTGTATTGTATAATATAGAATATATGTATATATACATCTGTATTATATAATCTATATATAAAAGAATCATGTGGAAAATTTGTGTTCATTAGTTGCATTATGCAAAGCTTTATAATTCAAATTGTGATGATTCAAATTGTAATTTTAATAAGAGTATTGAAATATTTTTGAGAGACAATATTTAAAATATAAAACCAACACGAAACAGCTTTACAAGCAATGTTGCATATATGATGGCATCATGTCAAATCACCAGATGGAAATATATGCTTAAAAAACAAAGAAAAATTTGGTTTACAGCATACAAATTTTTTATTGGTTATTAAATAAATGCTTTAGCTTGAAAAAATTTTGGAAAATTCTATTAAAACTAATTTAATTTTGAGTTTTATTTTCCTTTCTGATTGAGTTTTATTTTATTTTATGTTTTGCTACAAGTGTAATTAGCATTAATATTTGTTTTTTAGTACTAATATGGTAGAATCCATCAAATTATCCTCCAGGTCTCTAAAAACTTGCTGCATATCAAGCAACCTCAAACTGCAGCTGATGTACTATTTTGAACACATTTATGTTATGGTAATTTTTTGAAATTGTTGTAAAAATTTAGTGAAATTTCTTTGTTGTTTTGTTTCCAAATAACTTTTAATTGCCATTATCAAATTTGATCAGTAGCTGTTTCACTGTTTTGCTATTTATAGATATTAATTTTGTTTAAATTTAGTCTAAATTTTTATAGTTTTCAAACCTATTTTAAGAAATCTTTCTTTAAATAGCAATGAAATCACATATAGATGTTTTAAAAACTGATTAAATTTAAAATATTTTAGTGATTGGACTTTTTTTACTTTGAGGTAATTTTTTTGAACTTTACAAAAATACGTAATTTAGAACACTTTAACATATGAGGAGATTACATGAAAAAAAAACAGTACACCATAAAGAAGAAAAACAAAAAACATTATACCCTCATATTCATAGACAAACAAACCAAAATTTTAATAATAAAATGTCTGTAATGAAATTAAATTAAATTGTTTCAAACAAACTTTAAAGGCATTTACTATGTCTAATAAATTTTTTTGAACTATTTGGTTATTGATTTGCTGAAAATTCTTAGTATAGCTAATTCACACATTGAGCAAAGTCTTAATCATCAAACTGTGATGAACCAAATTTTATTAGAAATAGTTTCAAAATAGATCATTGTAATTTCTTGCAGAGACCAAACTGGTGCATTGTGTTATAGCATAGATTGAACATTGGTCTATAAGCTTTAAGGTACATCCAAACAATTTTGCTGCTGAACATAGTACAAGATTTAAAAACAATGCAAGAGCTTTACATGCTATGTTGCAAATACAATGATTTCATACTAAATAACTTGACACATATATATATGCCTAAATTACAATGAGGCTAGGCTCAACAAGAAATGTTTATTGGTGATTAAACAGAATTAACTTTGAAAATTTGTAGCGAATCCTGTCATAATTGATAGCTTAAGTTTTTTCTTTTCCCAAATGATAGAGTCTTATTTTGCAATATGTTTTTGCTACAACTTTAATTAACAAAAATATGTGGTTTTCAGTAACTATACAATCCAGCATGTGATCCTCAAGATTTGTAAAAACTTGCTTAACATCAATGGTTCTTAGCACTGCCGCTGCTATACCTTCTTGAACATTTTTGCATTGAGGTAATTTTTGTGAAGTTGTTATGAGCATTTGTTGAAAGCATTTTTCTCTTTCACTGCAAATTTTAATCACTGATTTAAATGCATGTCTAAGGCCTCCTTTATCTTTGTAGTTCACAAAATCTGAACTTTTCTTTTCTTTATCAAATAAAGCTTTTTTGCATTTTATACATAAAATTTGTTTGGTAACAGATTTAGCAACATAACCAGCTATGTATTGTATAGCAGCATGTTTGTATTCAGATAAATAAACTATATTTGGTGCATCTGTGTAATCATGTTCATTTTTAACTGGTACTTTTTCGATCAAATCGTATTTTCTTATTAAAGCTGAATTTGTTAAATTTATATTTTTGTTTGCAACGGCGAAATTATCCAGCATATCTAACATGTTTGTTGCATCTTTTGCTTCACAATTTCCTCCACATGCTTTAATGCCGCTTTTAAGAAATTATCTTTTATATGCAGCTCTAAACTGTTGTGTGGTTGGATTATTATTAAATCCACCACAAGCGCGCAAAGCACAAAAAAATAATTCTAACTTGGCTGAATTTGTAAGTTAAGATAATTTTCCAGAAGTTACAAGATTCTTGAAGAGGTTTTGAAATGCCTTGATTGCAATAACAAAACCCAAAATCCTGTTTTTCTTTTAGATATTAAAATAGAAGTTCCTGTTGGGAATTTTAAATCTTGGATATAATGCAAACTTTGATTTAAAAATGATTGCCACTTGCAGCGATTAGATTCTCAAAGTGGAGCTTTATAGTTATTTACTAATGGATTTTTAGAATTAAGAATATCGAATAGATGGTCGAAAGTTCTTATGAACGTCACTGTGGCTTCACTTCCTTTAAAATTTTCCATATTTTATTTTTTATTGCAGTATTCAATTGCATCTGCCACACTCGAACTTAACGTTTGTGCTGCCAAATTTACTTTCATTTTTTGGTTAAACCAGTTTATGTGTTGTTTTTTCAACTTCATTGCCAAATTTAAGCCTTCTATTTCTTGCAATTTTTGAAGTTGAACAATACAATTTCAAGATTTTTTTTTCCGTTCTTATCTGTTAAAGAACCCATTTGACTCAGTGTATTGCGTACTAACTTTAGCATGTGGCATATGTCTAAAATTACTTGAATATCTTCGTTTGATTTTGTCGGATGCGGAAAATATGGTATAATATTTTTAATTGATAAAGATGCACCTAGTTCAGATAGCATCGAAAAATGGCAAGACGGACCATCACAAGTAAGAGAAACAACTTTTGCACCCACTTGTGATAATCGCTCAATAGCAATTCTTACCAAATTGGCTCTTTCTTGTCCAGTAAGTCCATCAATAAAAAAACAACCAAGCGGCACTTTCCATGATTTATTGATGCAAACAGCCATTATAACTAAAGCATCTTTTGCTACAGGTGATGAATCATCGTCGTCTACACCGCAACCAAGGTCAACAAAGCCGCGATATTTTTCACCATCCCAAGCAACATGCCTTCTTATTGCCATTTCGTCTAGCATAAGTGCACAGACTGTTTCTTGCGTTGACATTTCTACTGCACATTTTATTGGCCTAAATGCAAGTTCCGTAAAACCAGGTTCTGCGGGGACCGCTGTATACCATCGTCTGACTGTACTTGGGTGGGGAAGTGCGAGGTTAAACATTTTTCTGACATATCCATAAGCTTTGCTGGAATAAAACTGTAAAGTTAATGCGAAAGACTTTAACTCTTTAGAATACTTTTCTTTTTTTAAAGTTGATGTTTTTCTTGTAAACAGAGCTAGAGGCAAACCCTCAAAGTGCTGTTTCAACATGGCTTCGTAATTTGAACTAATTAAGTCTTTTCAAGAGTTTTAATCACATTTTTCAATGATTTTACACGAGTTTTTAATCGACGAGACGATTGCTGTTGTAACTTTAATTTTGTTTTTAAAGATTTCATCTGCACATTTACTTTACTAATTTTGGTATGAATATTTTCGAACACCATCGTATACGTATGATCGTGCTTTGTGTCATTGAGTGATTGCAAACAAGCTGATGTTGTTGGAATGTCAGATGTAAAGTTTCTTTTCCGAGTTGGTCTAACACTTTTTGTCTACAAGCAATATTTTATGTTAATTATAAATTTCTATTTACCGTAATTTATTTTTCAGTTGTTTATTCATACGATAACATGTAACAAACCTTAATTAAATGTTTTGGAAAACTTTTAAACCTAGTTGGAATTGCATCTGGTTTTAGACGAACTGTTTTACCACTGTGATCAATCATATCTTTTCGAAAATGATCCGAGCAAAGCCGACTTGATTTTGTTGGCACCCAGTTATCGCGACGAAGATTTTGTTTCCATTTGAATAATAGTTTAGGTTTTGTTGGAAATCTAAAGTTTATAAAATAATTTTTCTCAAGCTGGAGTTTAATTTACAAGCTTTTTTGTAAAGTTTTTTTAGTCAAATCATTTGAAATAAATCAAAAGAGTAGCTTTGCTTCGTGGGTGGTAACCCCCAAACCAATTTGTGCTTTAGCTGCGTAATACGTGCAACTTAATGTACGTAAGTATACAAACAATTTATGGTACAAATTTTGAATAAGGCTAGCAATAAATTTACCCCTAAGTTTTACGTCTTTAAATTATTGTTTCCTACGTAGTAAATTTAAAGCTTTAAATTTTATAGTTAATTTTTTATAAATACTTTAGACATACATTTAGAACTCAAAATAAAAACTGCTTTGTATTGATAACTAAATAGTTCATCAGTTTTTTTTAACTACCGGTAACCCCTTTCTGCTGATTTATCTGATCGATATTCTTAAATGACTATTTAAGCTTGCTTTTTCTAACCCTTTAAGGCAATGTTTCTCAAACCATGGGTCGCGACCCAAAAGTGGGTTGCCAAGACTATGCGAATGGGTCGCGAAAGCTTGTAAATTACCGCACGTAAAAGAAAAAGATCTGCGCGCACAAGATTTGAGATTCAAGGTTTAAGACCTTTTTTTTAGAGATCACTACGTTATCACCACGCTCAGTCAAATTTATTTGGATCGCAGTTATCTTTGCAAATCGTTGTTTTTAGCGATTTTGGGCCGCAGAAAAAAAAGGCTTGAGAAACACTGCTTTAAGGACAGTGGTACATATGTGTACCATCGTCGTCGTCGTTTAAAGAGTATCCACTCCAGGTCAGACGCAAACAGGACTGTGGCCAAGGGTTTATTCTTTTGCTACCCCAGACTGCTGCACTGCCTGAATCAGATGTTGGCAGTGATGTTATTAAGCCAGCATTGAGTTTCGTCATCCAAAACCGTCAGACCTCGTGCTCCATGTTGTGCCCGATGTATAGGGCATGGTGTTAGTACATGGTCTGTGGTTTGCTCAGAGGCGCCACACTCGCAATTCGGTGAAGGAGCCAGACCCCATTTGTGCATGGACGAATGGAATCGCCCAACACCAATCCGCAGGCGGTTGAGCTTAACCCAAGCTGCTCGGGGTAAGCCCATCCCAACAGGCCTGGCACCGCTTCCAACCACAAAAGCACTGGAAGCCTGGAAGCATTTTCACAATACTCCGTTTTCTATTTTTGGTTTGTCCATTCAGAAGCGCGGATGCCAAGTCTGGCAAGGTTGTTTAAAAGATTTCGCGCAGCTGGCACAAACGGGCGTCTGGATCTTAGTCTCACTTGGCGAGTATCTGAGGACACACTTAAAAGACCATACAAGATATGATCGGGGTCCAGAGATCCACGATGAGCCATAAAGAGTGTCTCTCCCAGTCGGCGAAGCTCAGCTGGCTGGATGCCTGAGAGTACAGGTAGGTGGTCCGTTGGAGTGGGACGCAGGCATCCAGTAACTATGCGCATGGCGTCGTTCAAGACACTGTCGATGAGGCGAGTGTGAGCACTGCGACACCGGACTGGCGCACAGTACTCGGCTGCTGAGTAGACTAGAGATAAGGTGGCTATGCGTAGTGTTTTAGCACCAGCACCCCATCCTGAGCCCACGAGTCGCCTCAGCGGTGTGACGCGCGAGGATAGTTTTTTGCGCAATGCCACTAAAATTATTTTAGGCGACCCATAGTTTAAGAAGCCCTGGGTTAAACCTGACTTTAGTCAGCAAATCAACAAATTATTTTCATAACTCTTACTCGTGAAATGTTCTATGATATTTTTTTTGACAAAACTTTCATTGTCCTCTGAGCCCTCACTGTCGCTTCTGGGTTTATCTTTGGTATGAAACCTTTTTTTGCAACCGAATGCCACACATTCATGACCTCTATTATCTGATCGGTTCATCAGAAATTAGACGCTAGTTTTTATAGTGAATGAAGGTTTTTATTGAAAAAAAATTTAGTATTTTCAATGAGTACTTTTTATCTAGAAACAGAAAAATGATTATAACTTGTAACATTGCAAAAAAGCCCACAATATGTAAACGAAGCCTACGACAGTGAAAATAATTATTTAAAAACTTCTTCAGCTAGTAACAAGCTAATTCAAAAATTTGAATTGTTTGGAAGTCATGCTCATAATTTCATACTGATAGTATTTGAATGAGAGCTTGAATAGCTCACTTGTACATGATTTTATAAAATTTGAGAAATAAATTGGTTGAAAAAGCCTTCATATAAAATAAATTCAATAAGAAAACTGGTACAATGATGTAAATAAATTACCGGTACCCATATTGAAATATTTGTTACTCATATAAACTATAAAACGCATTAACTATGAAACGGGAAGAAGATAGAGAGAGAGAAAAAACTTTTAGCAGGCTGATTAACACCACGACGTCTATTCAAATACGGTAATTATTTCGACTACAGAGGATGACTAAAAATTTGGTTATTGCGAGAATACGTACAATCGTACAATAAAAAAGAAAACTGACAAAAGCACATAAAAAATGACGTACCATTCAAATGCTAACGCTACACAACTATGTAATAAAGTTACACCTTGATGCGAATGTTCTAAGGCAGGAGTTGGCAAACTTTTTAGCTCGAGGGCCAAATTCGAAAGTTGAATTTATTTGCGGGCCGCATTATAGTAATCTCTAAAAATATTGATCTTCATTATGGATTTGTCTCGGATTTTTTAGTTTTTCTCCAAAAATTAAGGTCTTCTCTAAAAAAAAAAAACGTCATCGCTGGAAATACTTTCCTAATTTTCTACTTTTCATACTGAAACTAAGCTGTTCTCTAAAAAAAAGGTCTTCGTCTCCGATTGGCCTCAAAATTTTTTATTATTTGTTTAAACCCGTCGCTAGCCGCACAAAAGATCGTTCGGGCCGCAGTTTGCACACCCCTGTTCTAAGGTCAAAAAATCCCATACACACTTTGGTTAATGTTTTCGCAGTGGGGTGATGTGATTGAACCAGCTAGGAGTTTGTTCAAACTTTTCATTAAGCCAGTTGCACATCTAGATTCTTTTATCTTTGTCCTGTTGCTGCAGCACATGGTGAGTTGAAATTTTAAATGGAAACAGGTTCAGGTCCTTCTTCATGACTCTCAAAAGTGTAGTTGGAGACAAAGCCACCTCTTGAGTGCAGATTCGGTAAGATTTCTTTGGACTACACAGACTTGCTCTTGCTTCTCAGAAGTGATGATTGATTACTGGCCACTTCTTACTTGTGGACATGATTCAGGGCTTTCTCCATTTCAAAATGCTGCACAATCTTATATATTTCCATAATTGTAAGTGCTGCACACTTGGACTTAGATTTGTAATCCTGGTGTGTGTTGAACCGACAGCAGACTTCTGCGAGTGACTTAGTTTCATACCAGAGTTGGAAAATTTTCAAGTTTTGCTCAAGTGTGTACATTTTGCATACGAGTACTATAATACTTGTGTACAATCTGAAAAACAAGAAAAACACAGACATATTAACAAATCCAACCTGGTTGACTGTGTAACCTAAAAAGGAAAAGTCCATGCTTGCCCCAACAGATTTACTGCAGCCTATCAAACTAGTTACATCTTTTTTTGGGCACCCTGTATATATAGGCAGACTAATTAAGTTTAATAACATATTCATAAATACAAATTCATCTACTAAAAAAATTAGTTTTACAGTTTTTTGCAGTTTGTTTTCACTGCTTCAAGAACATACAATTATTTTTTTCTTCTCTAAAATATATATGCATTTAACAATTAAACCATTATTTATATGATATCAATAAAAAATATTACTATATCAACGTTAACAAATAAATAACAATTGTTTAAAACAAATAGCATGGTTTTGTGCACAATAATTTCTTGAATACATAAATTATTTGCCTGCAGAGTAAAAAGTTTGCTTGTCACTTTGTTTTAAAACAGTAACAAAGAAGTCATTTTTTCCAACAAATTAAAAAACTGGCCAAATATAATTTACTGACAACATGAGCTTGTAAACTATAGCATTTTTATACAATTAACATCTATTCCAAGTTTGGCATAAAAATGGGGTAAATAGGCAATTTAGGAGCGTAAATTATTAATAAGCATAAATAAAAAAAAGGTTAAGATTTGAGTTCTATTGTTAACATTTTTATTTACACCCCTAACCCTAGCCCTTTACACACCTAAAAATCCTTAAATACACTCAATAATAATTTACACACTAAACTGTATATTTACCAAAAATTATTTGCAAAATTGTAGTCACAAAAAACTTCTTTTTGAGCCAAAATTAACCTAAAAATAAAATAGTAAATGCTAGTCATTTAAAAAAAAAACATTAAAATTTTTGACAATGGTTGAAAATAAACAAATTGCCATTAAATACTAATAAAACAAAATTTTTGGTATTAATCAAACAAAGATCAGCCAGGCACTTTGATATTATTAGGTTGTACCATAATTAGTGTCCTTTTTTTAAAACTAATTATATTGCAAATTTAAAAATTCACAAAATTTTTTTTTAATTTTCTAGACATTTATTACTAAAATTTTATGTGTGAGAATGTGTAAATAAATCATAAATATTTTTTTTGCAGATTTAAACAATGTATATTAATGAAAAATCTCCCCAAAATTCATTGCCGACACCTGCTACTTTTCTTCTTCCACCAGTCTAAAGGAAAAATTTCCGCGTTTGCAGCCACAAAAAAAATCTGTGATGTTTATGGAAACGAAACCATTACAGAAAAAATGTGCCAAAGATGGCTCAAAAGATTTAAGGAAGGAAATTTTGATCTTGAAGATCAACAATGCACTGGAAGGAAGAGAAGACTCAGTCTTCAAGATCTTGATTCAAGAATCTCGAAGAATCCAAAAACCAACACCAGAGAGTTGGCTTCTTCTCTTGAATGCTCACCAATGACAGTGTCTAGAGGTCTGAAAAAACTTGGAATGAAAAAAAAGTTAAGCCAATGGATTCCTCATAGCCTCAATTCTGCACAAAAAGAAGAGAGTGCAAATTTGCAATACTTTACTCGAAAGACACAAGATTAAATGTCATTTGAGTATTTTTACGTTTTTTTGAATCATAAATATATTGCACAAATTTAAAAAAAATTTTTAAAAACAATTTTTGAGCACTATTCCTCATTGAGAATAATATTTTTAAAAAAATTTTTTTTAATTTTTAAATTTGTAATATATTTAGTTTTAAAAAAAGGACATTAATTATGGTACAACCTAATAGAATAGAAAAGACAAATATAGAACAAGTAAATGAAATAAAATATTTGGGTGTAATCTTTAATGATAAGCTTTCTTGGAAGTCTCATATACAACATGTTTACTCCAGTGGTTCCTGGGCACTGCTCAAACTGAGAAACTATGTTGACACTACAACACTAAAACAGTATATTATGCTTTAATTTACTCTTATCTTCAATAAATTGTGTCTCAATGTGGGGACTGGCTTCGACTACTGCCCTGGATCCACTGGTAAGAATATACAAATGCATAATCAGAATTATTACAAATTGTCCTTTTTTGTCACATACAAATCCCCTTTTTCAAAAATTGAATTTTTTAAAACTAAAAAGTATTGTTAAATTTGAAATTGCAAAAACAATGTTTTGCTTTAATAAAAGTTCAGCAAAGAATGAGTACCAAACTATTATAACTATAACCCAAAAACATCATTATAAAACAAGATTGGCAACAAAACAAAATTATTTTCAACCTAGAGAACAGAATTAGGCAAAAAGACATTTTCTTACATTGGACCTAAAATATGACAAGAAGTACCCTTCGAATTAAAGTCACTTTCTTATAATCAATTTAGGAACAAATTTAAGCTTTTTTTAACTAGTCAATATTAGAAGATGCCATAACAATTTGATGAAGTCAGCTGGCACATGGAAAGTTATTTAATAACAACTAATATTGTCATTAAATCTTTATTGTTTTTCTAAATGTATTGTTGTAATTTTTCTGATGAAAAAAAAATTTTTTTTTTGGTCCCACTATTTAAAGATAGGCAGTTGATTAGAAGACCATATGGTCATTTCACTGCCTTCCTGTGCTTTCGAAAAAATTTTTTATCACATATATTGGTGTATTCTTCGTTTTGAAGCACAAAACAAATAAATTGAACTAAAAAAAAATTGAACCATCTCCTGGTCACCTCTGACTTAAAAATTTTCATGTATATACTATTTAATCAAAAAATTTAAAATGCATATCAAAAAAATGTTTAAAAAATATTAATTTCAAACAATGATACCTTGAACATTTAATAACACCATTTTATTGAATTTTTAAAATTATCCATCAATAAAAATTCTAAAAAATGAAAGAACTTGGCTGATCAAATTTGATACCAGTCTATGTAAATGCCAAAAATAATTTTAAAATCTTTAATGTACTGCTTGTAAATGCCTAAATTAATGTTCACAAGCTCTGCTTTTCATTTATTTCTTAGTCTAAATTGATATTAAAAAAGTTTTCATTGTTCCTTGAAGTAGCAATAAAAGTATAAAAATTAAACCGTAATTTTTACTTATTTCTTAGTCTAAATTAATTTTTTGTGTGTTAAAGTCAGTTATTTCTGGCGTTTTTTATAGCTTATTAATTCTAATTTTTATATCCATGACATACGCCAAAAGAAAAACGTTTTAATTGGTCAAAAAATCGAATTTAGTGTCAAAATACATATAATTTCCATTCAAGCTAATGTAACCGCGGGGAGTCTTACACCACTGTGATTCTAGCAGAATAACTCTCATATCTTACAGAAAAAAGAAAAAAAGCGAAAAAACCTTACGCAAATGACGCAAACCTTCATTCATTTCTATGCTACAAAAGAGAGCAACAATCTTCCACTATTCAGGATTAATTTAAAATATGTTCCCTATAGATTCGAATGACAAATTTGATATCACATTGATCAGAATTTAACGTAGATTTCAGATATAAATTCAAGTTCCGGCGACACCATATTAGTTTTCGAACAAAATGCACTTGAATGAATTATAAGTTTGTTTTAATTTCAAAATGTAAAATTATTGTTTTTTTTTTTTTTTGTGTTTTAAGCGGTAATTTATTGAAAAGATTTGATGCAAATAAACAGATCTTTTTCTCTCTCTCCGCTTTACGAGATAATAATTAGCGTCGACAGCATTTTGAGTTAAAGTGATTTCGATTCACGCTATTTGAAAGTTCATTTTGACCATGTTCCCTATTGATTCGAATGACAAATTCAATATCACATTGATCAGAATTTCACGTAGATATCAGATATAAATTCAAGTTCTGGCGACACCATATTAACTTCCTAACAGAATACAGTTAAATGACCCCCGCTTTACGAGATAATAATTAGCGTCGACAACATTTTGAGTTAAAGTGATTTCGATTTACGCTATTTGAAGGTTTAATTTGACCATGTTCCCTATTGATTCGAATGACAAATTCAATATCACATTGATTAGAATTTCACGTAGATATCAGATATAAAATCAAGTTCCGGTGACACTATATTAGTTTTTGAACAAAATACACTTGAATGATCCCCGCTTTACGAGATAACATTTAGCATCGACAGCATTTTGAGTTAAAGTGATTTCGATTTACGCTAATTCAAGGTTTATTTTGACCATGTTCCCTATTGATTCGAATGACAAATTCAATATCTCATTGATCAGAATTTCACGTAGATATCAGATATAAAATCAAGTTCCGGCGACACTATATTAGTTTCCTAACAGAATACAGTTAAATGACCCCCGCTTTACGAGATAATAATTAGCGTCGACAACATTTTGAGTTGAAGTGATTTCAAGTTACGCTATTTGAAGGTTTAATTTGACCATGTTCCCTATCGATTCGAATGCCAAATTCAATATCACATTGATCAGAATTTCACGAAGATTTCAGATATAAAATCAAGTTCCGGCGACACCATATTAACTTCCTAACAGAATACAGTTGAACGACCCCCGCTTTACGAGTTAACAATTAGCGTCTATTACATTTTGAGTTGAAGTGATTTCGATTTACGCTAATTCAAGGTTTATTTTGACCATGTTCCCTATCGATTCGAATGACAAATTTAATATCACATTGATCAGAATTTCACGTAGATATCAGATATAAAATCAAGTTTAGGCGACACCATATTCACTTTTCAACAAAATACGGTTGAATGACACCCACTTTACAGGAAAGTAGGAAGAACGGAATTATAAAACCCACAAAATTACAGAAAGGCCACAAAATTACAATTGAAGCGATTTTAACTCAAATTAATTCTAGTTTGAAAAAACAAAATTGTTTTAGTAGTTGAGACTGATTATAATAAAGAATTGTTTGTACAAATGTGGTTTATAAATTCAAGATTGAATGTAATAAACGGAACGGCGATAATTGTTTTCTTTTGGTCTACAGTATAAAAAATTATTTATTTTAACTGAATATTTTAGCTGGCTTTCTTGTCAACTTTATAATGTGAATAGTTACAATTTTTCTTAATTAGATTTTTTGATTTGAGTTTTTTAATAGTGGGATTGTAGGATTGACTATTATGTCTTTTTGATTAAAGTGGTTTCTGGTTTTCTATTCGCTGTTCTTAAGGGCGGCATGCTTTGGAAGTTCTTCAGTTTTTTCAATCACTTCAGTTTGTTTTCTTTTCGGTTTGTTTTTCCACTTATCGCCAATTGGTTTGTTTCTCTTTTCGGTTTGTTTTTCCACTTATCGCCAATTGCAATGTTTTTCAATTCTCAATTTTATTCCCGTAGCGATCAATAAACAAACGCTTCTGGTGTCCGACGTAGGGGGTGCATTTTTACGATTAATGATGACAAGCTTTTAGCAGTTGCTTGTAAGTGTTAAATTTTTTTCTCTAAAGTTTCCGTCGATTTTTGACCAACGAGAGTTCAGTTAAAATAAAATTGGGTTTATGATTTTTGGTTTGGTATTGTCACCAATATAGCATTGAACTTTTCAGAAAATCTTAAGCATGTTAGAAAACAATATTTCTGATTGTATTGGGAAAACTGTTTTTATTGATGCTTACAATGGTTTGAGAAGGTTTTTCAAATTTTTAGTGAGAGAAAATTATTTTCAGGTTCTTATACTTTATTGAAGGACATAAGTATTTTGCAATATTTACGGGAAGAGTTAAGATAGGCTGGAGGACTCCTGCACTGAGGTATAACAAAGGTGTTTGCGGCAAAACTGTGGCACACTTAATGGACAAAAATAATGAAGATTCAAAGCCAAAAGTTCTTTTACTTAGTGATAGCAATGGCAGGAACATCGTGAAACCCCAGGTATTATGTTAAAAAGATAAATAAAAAAGTAAATGAATGAAGTAATTTTTGCATTTACTTCAGGCAATTTTGAAACAGAAATCTATCACTTGAACGTTTATTTGAGTTTTTTAAGCAGTTGGTGAAAAACCTTTTAGTTAGAAATTTTGTAAATCTTTCATTTCATTATTTTCTATTTATTCCTCGTGCTTAATATTTTCTTAACCCTATTCCGACTTCGTTTTTTTAAAACTTTGTACGAGTGGGGGAGGGAGGAAAGTGCCCGCGCTTTTTGCTTGGTTATATTTGGACAATTCGTAGCGCTAGAATTGTCATTCAAGTTTGTATAGAAAGAGAATTTCATACGCTTTTCAATGTAGATACTTAAATGTTGCAATTAAACATTATTTAAGATTCCAAAAACAAATTTTCAAAGGGTGGTCAATGTTTGTAAATTTGCTGAAAACGAGAGAGCGATTTGAAAGAATGAATGACTTCGGCTGTTTGTCGAACGTTAATAATCCGTAAAATTTGAAGTGCTACTTTACGAAATTATTACAGCTTACAAGAAAAGAAATTTTGGGTAAATCATCTTCCAAATATTTTTATCTTTCTTCGCTAAAGATTCTTATACTTTCTCACGAAATTGTATTTAGCACAAAATTATCTTTATTTTTGGCCATCATTTAAAATTATAACGTAATAAGCACCGCGATTATTGTGTAACGAGAAAGGAGCTAATGCGACAACACCTTTTTTTCTGTGAACCAAAATCGCTGAAAACAACGATCTACAAATATGACTGCGACGCAAATAAATTTGAGTGAGCGCATATTGCAGGGGTCGGAAACCTTTTTGGGAAAGAGAATTTTTTTTTTAATGCTACGTGTGTACTTTACCTTTGTGTCGGAATTTTCTTCATATTTGTTTTTCTAAAAGTAATAATATTTTATTTATTCATATAAACAAAATAATGTGCAGATCATGAAAATATGCATATAAATTGTCGATGCAGAATAATTGAACCTAGTAAAGACAGTTTGTCTTATTACATTAAAGTATTATGGGTCGCGATGTAAACTGTGGTTTAATAGAAATGAAAATATTGGAAATTATATATATATAATTTTTGTATCATGGGTCGCAATGCAAACTGGGGTTCTTGATGTGGGTTGCAGTAAAAAAAGTTTGAAAAACGCTGCACTGAACTAGAGATTTACAAACTTTTGCCAGACAAATATAGCGAGTGCACTTTTGTGCTCAATGAGTGACTTCAGACAACCTCATACTACAACACCCGCCGTGAAAAAGAAAAATATGCCGAATTGGTTTTTCTGCTCACTTTGAGTCAAATTACATTACTTATATAGGTCCACCCGCCAGGAAAGGCTAATGAACCGTATAGTTGAAATTGTTTTCATACGTAGTTTACACCTCGTCTTTCTCTCGCTTTTCTCTGGTTTTTTCTCGCGTTTTATGAAATAGTCAAAAAAGTAGTGACTAGGTGTCAAAAAACTATGAATAACTCCTAAGTTACTTGATCAATTTTTTCAAAAACTGCACCAACTTTTAGATGAATAATAATCAGGAAAAGTTATAAAATTTGAAGACATTCGTGCGAGTAGTATTTGAGCAGCAAACAGCGTTTTAACAGCGCGAGCATTTTCTGCCCCGCCCACCCCCCTCAGTCGTAATTGTAAATGATTTTAATTTAAAAAATTAACGACATAATTAACAAAGTAAAGAAATTTTAAATCAAAGCAAACTGAATACATTAAAGAAAATTGTGGTATAATTTATAAAGCTGTAAAAGTAAATATTTCTTGTTTAAAAATGTAGCCATCCATATTCACCTGAAACTTTGTTTTCAGCATTACTTAAACATATTTTGTTTTTAGGTTATAAAACCATCAAACGACAACCTCTTTTCATTCTCTGCAATTCCTATTCCAGGTGGAGTCATTAATGACGCCACAACTGAAATAAAACAAGGAAGGTTTTTTGAAAATATATCTATTTTAGTTTTGGCATTGGGAACCAATGATGTTCAAAATAATGGAAAAAATTTTGAACAAAAAATTAAAGAGGATTTGATCAATCAAATCAAAACTTCCCAAAAGGTGTATCCGGCTGCAGAGGTAACAAGAAAAGTTGTTGATTTATTAACCCTAGACCAGTGTTATGCAACTGGGTATACTTAGATGTATTCAGAATGAAAAGTAGGGTATACAACTGAGATAACAGTTAAATTGTACGTCTTTAAACCATATTCAAATTTTACAGATCATTCTTGCTGAGATTTTGCCGCAGACAAGTAAACAAGAATGGCGTGTTCCTGTTGTAAACGCGCTTATTCATCGAATTGGAAAAATTTTTAAATTAAAGGTTTTTCGATCCGACATTTCCGCAGAACTTTGCAAGTTTTGGTCCGATGATGTGCATTTGTCGAACGAGGGTTTACAGTTGTTCATGAACAACTTTGAAAGCTTTATCAACAAACTTGGAGCGGAAAAGCAGTCTGGTTCATTTTGTTATAATGCTAATGATTGTGGTTGCTCTGGTAATAGTTTGGGTAAGCGAAACTTTTTTTTAACACTTATCCACTCTATGTTTTACTATTGTCGTTAACAAAAACATTATTTAAAATTGTAATTGTAACTAATTTTAGCTAACTACTGTTTCATTTGTTGAAACAAATTATTATTTTTTCAGAAACTTTGGCACACATTCGAACTTCTTACGCTTCTATAGTCAAGAACAAAGCAAATCATGGATGTGTGCAAAAATATGCGGTGGGTTCCAAGGATTATGAACAATTTTAGACAAAATTATGAAATCCTTTTTTAAATACTAGCTTATTTGAAAATAATGCTTATAAATTTATATTTACTGCAAAAGGCAAGCTAATCAAACTGCAAAAAACAAGGTAATAGGCAGTGGTAAATATTCAAAATTAGGAACTTGAGGCAAGATTCTAATTAGGGCCATCCAGCATAAGAAGGTTTTGGGTAGGACTTTCTCCCAAAATTTATATGATCTCTAAAAATAAATCTTAGCTTTCAATCTGCCTCCATTTACATTTAAACCCCCAACTCCATTCAAAACATCGTCTAATATCTGTTTAGGTTCGGTCTCTAACCAACAAAGAATTGCAGGAAAAATGTTTATCCGATGCCGACAATTGTGCAGATACATCAGATAAATTTTTTATAAAAGAGATGAAAAGAAATAGTGGCTCAAGAAAGCATAAATTAAAAAAAAAGAGATATTTTCGCAGGTAAATAAATAAATGTTTAAGTGGTGATAAACTGTTTTTTACTGGACTCTTACTTTCACTTAAAAGTTTTTCCATGACCCGTGATAAAAACCCTCCTTTTTATAAACCTGATATGGACAAACTTCGGGCTACCGATTGAATTCGACTCTTTCACTTATTAATCTGCCACTCCAAACAGTGTATCTTTAATTAGGACATCCATTTATAGTATAGTTTTTAACGTAAATATAAAAAATTATGAATTAAAATTATATGTGTTGTCAGTGGTCATCTGACCAGTCTATAAAAATATTAAAAACAAATATTGCTCCAATTTAATATAAAGTCTATTACATTTTTGCCTTAATTTGGTCTACTATAAGCTAAAACTTTTTCTTCATTGACCATTGCGTTTTATTTGTAACTGTGAAACTGTGAAACTGTAAAGTGAAAAAAAGATCTTTTTTTATCACGGTATTTTTTTAGTAATCTTTTTGTTATACAGAGAGCATATGTTGTGTCTATTACCGAGCAATTTTTTTACTTTAAACAGTAAATCAAACCGAACAGAAGTTACACCTTTACTCCTTTATTTTCCTCCCCTATTGATCAATGACGGCGAGACCACCATACTTTCAACCAGGTACTCTGATTATATTCACACATATCGTCACTTACAAATTTTCATTGTAGTGTACATATAACATTGCGATTTTTACCGCAGTATGATGAAACAAAAGAAGCTCATGCCTAAGCGCTCACATCTTCCTAGTCTTATTAACACCGAACGTGACACAACCATAGTTTTAAACAGGTATTCTGATTATGTTGATAGATATCGTCACTTTGACATTTCAATTTTATAGAACAAATAACCATTTTTTTTTTCTACAGCAATGACTTGAAGTGTAAAGATAACTCAAAGTCATATGAAATGTCTTTTAATTCAAACAATCTCTCTGCTGGTAGTAACTATCCTGTTACGATCTCAAACAGGTACTTAACATTAACTAGTTTTTCCCTTATTGAACAAGCAGGAGGAGGTCGTTGTGCCGCAAACGAGAATGAAAATGTTGCAGGTATAATTAAAAAAAAAAAGATTTTAGCAATTTAAACAATATACAGCAAACAAATAAAGCTACAATTCATTCAAAGAAGATTTTTAAAAAACCCATTGATAAAGAACTCGTTTTAGCTAAAAGTTTATTTCAAAACAAATTATCATTTCCGATTGACAATAGGTTACCGCAAACCTGTTTGGAAGACTTATTTCAAGTTTTTCATTTAGCGAAATCATCTCGAAAAAACTTCTTTGATCGCATTCAAAAGAAATTTAAACGCAATGATCTCTTTAAGAGAAAAATAAAAAACAGGTTGTCAAATTTTTACAAAATACATGGTACTACTTATAATGAAAAGCAAACCAAAAAAAATTTAGATAGGAAATTGGACAAAAAAGTTATTAATTATAGCATAGATCAAATTCCAAATATCGCTGCAGCAAAAACGTTTAATAGAGAACAACAAAAAATAAAAACAATAAAAAACCCCAAAAATTACAAACTTAACAAGCAAAACCAACAAGTTTTTTGTGTTTGCAACAAACCAAACGATGGCTCTATATATGTTTTTTGCGAAACCTGTCACCAATGGTTTCATCCAAAATGCGTTTTTGAAAAAGGACACTTAGCGTTAACTTTGTCGCAAGAACAATGGAAAAAATGTAATTGTGTCTGCGAAGGGGTTTCTATTAGTAGGGACAACAAATTAGTAACTTTTTACCATTCGTTACAATTTTCCAAACTAATTAATAAACAGTCATCAACTAGTCAATCTAATGTATCACAATGTACTTCAAAAGATGCGGAAACGCTTAAACTTTCAAGCGAAAGCGATCACTTCGACGTCAGTCATTTGGCGGATTGTTTCAAAACGAGTGACATCGTAGAAACGGTTACCGATAATACGGATAATATAAAAGAATGTTTTAATAATTTTTGTGGAACTTTTACCAACAAGAACGAATCTAATTTGATTAAAGAAACAACTGCTTTTAATATTAGCAAGTACGATTCAACTGTTCAGCTAGTCAACGCTGTGGGCGAATATAAAGAAAACGTTATTAAAAAAACGAGAAGCGCTTTCAGTACATTGATATGAAATTAATGACCTTCGAAATTAGTTTGCAAGAATGGCAAAAAATGAGTAAAGACCGAACTTCAAATAGATTTGGATGTGGGTATTATGCCGATGTTATTCTGCCTAAATTAAAAGACATATACAATGGATGTGTTCCATGTGTGCTAAATCATTATCTAAAAAAACCGGATAAAGTTACATTTCTCAATAAAACCAATAAGAGATATTATGAAGGATACATTAATGTGTACTGTCGTCATGCAAATTGCTGTGATTGCGAGGTTTCTTCCAAAATAATGCTGTTTTCTTATGCAGATCGCGTTGAGGCTAGCCTTTGTATTTCTGGTAACAGATCGCATTTTATTAATTGTGTTAAAAGTGGGCCAGTGAAAGGAATCCAAAAGCAAAAACTTATTGAACAGTTGAGGTATCAAAAAGCATTTTCTCTTTTTAGAAACCTTTAAAATTGCCTTGAAGACGAAGAGCGTATATACGGTGCACACACTTATGCACCATCTCAAGCAGTTTTGCGTAAATTGAAGTCTAAAGCATTTTTTGGTAACCGCTATAGCGACAATTGGGTAATTAATTTAGAAGTGTTTGCGAAAAAACTTGATGAAAACCATAAAACCTTTGTTAGAGATATTTCAGTTCGTCCTCCAGCAGTAGTATTATATAGCGATGAGCAAATAAAAGCATACAGTCTTATCTGTAAGAAAGATTTTGTATATTTAGATGCAACAGGAAGTGTTGTAAAGCGATTTACAAATGAAAAAGACTTTCAAATTTACACTTTATTAGTACGAAATCCAAGCAAAGGAGGACCAGGTCTTCCTGTAGCCACTACCGTTTGCTCACGCCATGACGTCACAAACCAATCATGGTCATGATAGACGGCTCCATGGCAATGTGGAATGCTGCACTTCGTGCATTTGCAAACGAAACAAGACTGGAATATTACCATCGTTGCTGGAGAATTGTAACTGGGAAAGCGCAGGATGGGGATATGAAAAAAACGTTTGTAATCAACTGCTTTAGTCACGCTATGCGAGCTGCAAAAAATCTTGTTTCAAATTATTATAAACGCGCTTACAAAACCGTTGCAATGTTTTGGGTTAACGCACTGTTTTTGGTATCTACGTTTGATCAATTACAGTAGAGTCTGTTATCGATAGCATCATCGCCGTTACAAATTGTGAAAGAACCTCTCTATTTGTAAAACAACATTTTGACAAACTAAAGCACATCAGTGATAATCCTGACCTAAATTGCAGTTGCAACTCTCCAGTTGGTGCAAGTGAACGTAATTTAACTTATGAAGATTAACTTATGCATCTAAATATGTAGATGAAAAACAAGAGTTAAATTCATTGTTCTACTCGTATTTTCAGAAAAAGCTCGATAATTTTCAACAAAGTAAGATATATGCTAATCACAAATTTGACCAAAATGTTGATGGGGATTGCAAAAACGTATATTTTGATAAAATATTTTGTCAAAAATTAATTCGAAATATAATATCTCGCATTTGCTGCACTTCGAGGCTATTGATTGGTGACTTGTCGCGACATGCAAACACCGATACACTTTACAAAACCAAAAATTGTATGACGATTATTCCTTAAAGTATAAACAGTTAGAGAAATTAGAGTCAAACTTAGTTTGCGATAGGAATTTAACGCAAGGAATTATTGAACAGCATTTCAGCAGTTTAAAAAATGTTTATTTGAAAGGAAATAGAATCGGACGATTAGACACTTTTGTTGAGCAATACTATTCAGAGTTAAAAATCACACCAAAGCTTTTTTCGGATCACGCTCTTCGCAGCTGTTTGTCAAGTAATAAATCTCGTAAACCGAATAGATTGAAGTGTAACACAGTTGTAGCCTCCAAATTTAAAAAAAGAAAACGGAGACAAACTGATTACTATTCATCACAATTTGCAAAAAGACGTATTCGTTTTATCGGAGAACATGATAATACTCAAACATGGAATGCTTTACAAAACAATATTTATGAAAATGATGTTGAATCTATTTCTAAAAAAGATTGTTTAATTGTGACAACTTTAAATAATGAAAAAAACAATTTAACTTTGGCGCTTGAAGGAGATTTACGTCATTCCAAGGTAATAAAATATGGTAATGAGTTTGACAAATTAACATATTTGCAGAAAGTGAAACAACAAAAAAGTTTTCTCATTTAGTATAGAGTTCTTTCTCAGAGTCTATCGATATACGTGACGTTGCTTTAACTTTTGATGCCACGCATAGTTTGTCTTGGCTGGATTTAAGTACCGTTAATTCTGAGCCAGATTCAATTGTCTTTCAAGAAATTGTTACACGTTTCCCAGGATCTTGTAAAGGTTGGCTAAGCAAATATGTTATTGACAATTATTTGAATATTTTGGTTGAAAAATTCAACTTTGAAATCGAATCTCAAAAATTTGGTTCATTAGATTGCAATGATAGCGCTTGCATTTTACAAAACAAAGTTAAAAATATAAGCATTTTTAACAGCCGGCTTTTGATTGATGATAGTAACCAAATTCGGCCACATATTTTAATTCCCATATTGATTCAAAACCATTTTATTTTGCTTTGGTATTCGCATTCTGTTCGCACACTTGTTTTAATTGACTCTATTGATCATAACTGGATGAAAGTTGTTTCAAATATAAAACAGGTTTTCTTGAATTTTTTTTATTCTTTGTCGTGTGCGGACAACTTTCAAACAATTACTTTTGAAGTGAAAAACCCGATAATTCAGCCAGATAACAGCAGTTGTGGCGTTTGTTTATGCATGGCTGCAGATATGATTTGTCGTACAAATACCTTAACAGCGCACATTAAGTTGGACAAAAGGACAATCAGCGATTATCGTAATTGGATTATATACTTTTTATTTGTAAATTGCATTTCCTGCAGCGTTCATTTAGTTAAGCCTGCAAATGATATTTTGAAAGATATAAGTGTTGGTTTACCAAATATTGCGAATAATTGCTGGTTCAATTCAGTAGTCCAGGCTGTTGTAAGTGTTATTCAGACATATGGCAAGTTTACCACGTACTTTAACTTAAAACACTTAGATAATGGCAAACTGTTAATTAAGGTAATTAAAGGTTTACTAAAGAAACAAAATATATCTCACGAAGAATTACGAAATGTTCTCAGAAGCGTCAGCAACAAATGTTGTTTTGTGTTTGGTGAGCAGCAAGACCCAGTAGAATTTTTTGAAGTTTCTGATTTGGCAATTGTTTTACTTTGAATAGTTATTCAAGTTATTTACAATTAGAGAAGCATTATACATGTAATCAATGCAAACATGTTTTCATTGAAAAATTAGCTGAACAAAGCATTTTCAAATTGCCGATCGGTGAAAAAGCAGAAAAAAATTGTTCTTTATCCATGCATATGCAAACATTTTTATGCAGCAGTGAAATCAAACAATGCCGTAATTGCCAAAGTATTAGCGATCATGAAACGAATATAAGTTTTGCTGTTTTTCCGGACGTTTTAGTTGTAAGTATACAAAGGAATGTCAGCAGCAAAAAAAGCAAAGAAACAGTTTTTCTTTCTAACACTTTGCAATTGTCTCAAAAAAGCTCCAAAAAAATATTGAATTACAAATTGGTCAGTGTGGTTGTTCACTCAGGTGATTTTACGAATTGCGGACACTTTTCTTGCTGTATTTTAAAAGATGATTGCATAATTGAATTAAATGACCAAAAAATCAACAAGATAAGAAGCTCAGAGAAAACCATTTTGTTGGAAAGAAATGGTTACATGTTTTTTTATGTAAAGCAAGCAGAGTATTGCAGTAATCATAGTTCATCCAGTTCTGATTTTGACGATCATAACTATTGCAGCCGAAAAAAGAAAGTTATAAAAAGACGCAAAAAGGTTCAATGCGACACTGTTGTCCAAGTAAAAGCATTAATTGAGCGTCAGTTGATTGAATATATACCAACGTTTAATACTTTGAGTCATGAGTGGGAGAAAAGCAATGCAAGTGTCATACAGTTAGTTGTAGAAAAGGTTATTCATGTTGTATGTGCTCCTTTAATAGAAGCAGAATACAAAGAAGAATTTTGTCGACATTACTTGTTTTTAAAAGGGCCAACAAAAAAACTTTTTGAATGTAATTCGTGTCTAGATTTTAATGAATTTGATTTGACAGCAGAATTTATGTTGGATTTTTGTTTTTGTGTGCACAAGAAATTATGTTGGCAGGTACAAACTGTTAAAAGGTTTGGCGACCACATTTTTAGTAAACTAAGCGTTGGTACGTTAGTTTTTAAACCATCTATACTTAATGAAACAAGTGATCTTAGAAAATACTTAAACTTACATTATTCAGAATCTTGCAATGAGTATTTGCGTCAGGTATTAGATATAGAAATAATGATATACTATATAATGGTGCAGCATGACATGGATTATGAAAGTGCTTCAATTTCGTTAAAATTAAGGACAAAAAATTTTCATACTTTTTACAAAAATATGTCTAATTAAGAGAAAAATTTTTTTGTTGCTTTTGCCCTCTCAAATAAAAACGGGTACTTTAAATTGAATATTTAAAGCCTATAGAAATTGAATTGCAAAAGAAGTGTTTTGCTCCCTCTTTTGAAGTACAAGCTTTTTTGTGACAGACAAAGAGTGAAAAAAACTTTTGGATGCAACTTCCTATCAAATGTCGACTTGTTGTCGTAGATATGAACATATATCTCAACCTTGATATATTTTTTTAATATCTTGAGTCTATAAATAAAAAAATGTATTGTATAGCTTAAACTCAGCGATGTAGGACACATTAGGTACAGTGAATTTTTAAAAGCAAAACCACAAAAGGTCAAAGAATGATCCCAAATTGTTTGTTTGCAAATGCCAAGAAAACGTTTACTGAAATGTTTATTTCTTTTACTTACAAATCACACTTTAAAAACAATAAAGTTTATGATTATACAAAAAACTTTATATGAAGATAAAAATATAGTGTAGTGTGTTGAAATTTGCTTTTTCACGCTTTTCCACGTTTGCAAAATTACATAATTGTAAATAAAGTAATTACAATTTATTTTGTCCAATAAAAATAACGTTTACTAAAATGTGTTAAAAGTACGACTGCTTTTTCGCAAATGATCTGAAGGACAAATCAGCTAATAATAGCCTACACTGATTTGAGAGTTCAGTACAAAGACTGAAATTTCATACTCAGTTTACCTGAGAGATTTTTGCAATCATTGTTTTCGAGAACATACACCCAACAATTGACTTATCTGTACTTTTTTTTAGTTAGAGGGTAAATATTTTTTTAAAATTTCTTTCCATTTGTACTATTAATAAAGTAACGTTATACAACCGGCTGTACTGGATTACAAATTTGAAATATAAAAAATTGTAATATCAAACTGGATTCTTTCCTGGTTACGATCACTTCTTGAAAACGTGTAAGGAAATATTTTTTTATAAAACTAAGTTAAGGTTTACCATGCAGGTAAAATAGGACTACGGGTGAAGGTCCTGCTAAAAAAAACCTAACGATCCATTGTCACAACCTCATGGGTGGATTGGAATGTGGCAAAAAAGAAAAAGTTTAATAATAAAAAGTGTACTTACTTCATATCCTATTCATGTAAATATAAAACAACCATCATTTTATTTGCTAAAAGAGAGGTGATAAATGATTGTTACGTGCCGCTTTTTCAGTTTCTGATAAGTAAACGGGCCACGCAAATTTTTAGTCATACTATAAAATTTTTTTTTTATAATTCAAAAAGCATAAACGTCCCCTTATAGGGTATGTTAAAAGCAGGTCTGCAAACTCAAAATCGAAATTAAACTTTAGCTCAAACTCAAAAATTATATGATCCAATTTGACTTCATTAATTGAAGAATTGTGAAAAGAGAATAAAAAGCATTTGGATTTTACTTTTAATACTACAGTATATTGCTAAATTTGACGTAGAACAACTTATTTTTCAATTAATATTTGTTTTCTGTTTAACTTGAACCCATTAAATAAATTTGTTTATTTTGTTAATAACAATCAGTTTCGTTATATTTTTTATATTATTTATCGCATTATGGTAGGTTTTCCATTTTTTAAAGTTTTAATTATTGCGTAGATAGGCGTGATTGAGCTTTCAGTTTTTACAGCACAAAACTCGAACTCGAATTTGAACTAGAATAAAACTCCACCTAGATCGCAACAATGGTTAAATTGAATAAGGCAAGAGACAAAATAAGACAATCTTAATAAAAATAGCACAGTGGTTCTCAACTTTTGTGTTACATATTCATTTTCTCATTAAAGTTGTACAGTGTTACAATTTGTATTACAAGTTCAATGTACCAATTCATTTTGTTTCTAGGATTAATGACCTCTTTGTAACACAAAATTATATACCTCTCATAAACGAAAAAAGAAATTGTTCAACAACAGTACTAAACAACAAACAAAAATTTAAGCAACGGCTTATTCAGATACATCGCTTTCAGCTTGTCATCACTCTGTACTTTTATCAGTTTCAGATGAAGCTCAGGGGTTGCGGAAGTGGGTGTAACATTGAAGGGGATAGAAAAGACATCAAGCTCAAACTGCTTGCTTTTGAAATCCTGAAACCTAGTGGGTTGAGTTTGTCAAAGCGACTCGCAGGCCACATGCTCATCACCTTTAACTTAAAAGAATGCACATTAATCAAATTAAATTATGTGAGGTTTTGTTTTTTGATAGAAAAAAGCGTGAAAAAAACGCTTTTTTTTCTAACTAAGAAGTATTGTGCAAGAAATATCGGTTCTAACTTATGATAAAAAATCATTTATTATTTACCCATAGAGAGTACAATTTTGTGGTAGATGTCATCAATATATATATAATATTTTATCACGTTAGTGATATAAGAAGCCCGCCCCATGGGGGCAATACAAGCTATACGTGCCCCCAATTTTTTGGATGCTTTTCAGGTATCCAGGTAAGTTTTAATAATATATCGTATTTGGCAAACCCCGCGGAAGCATAACTGAGAGGTCTTGAAAAACTGCAATCGAACCGAAAAAAACAGTGTGAATTTTTGATCAATGTGATATCAAATTTGTCATTCAAATCAATAGGGAACATGGTTAAAATAAACTTTGAAATAACGTGACTCGAAATCACTTCAACTCAAAATGTAATAGACGCTAATTGCTTTCTCGTAAAGCGGGGGTTGTTCAACTGTATTCTGTTAGGAAGTTAATATGGTGTCGCCGGAACTTGATTTTATATCTGATATCTACGTGAAATTCTAATCAATGTGATATCAAATTTGTCATTCGAATCGATAGGGAACATGGTCAAAATAAACCTTCAAATAGCGTGAATCGAAATCACTTTAACTCAAAATGTAATAGACGCTAATTGTTATCTCGTAAAGCGGGGGTCATTCAAGTGCATTTTGTTGAAAAGTGAATATAGTGTCGCCGGAACTTGAATTTATATCTGATATCTACATGAAATTCTGATCAATGTGATATTGAATTTGTCATTCGAATCGATAGGGAACATGGTCAAAATAAACCTTGAATTAGCGTAACTCGAAATCACTTTAACTCAAATGCTGTCGATGCTAATTGTTATCTTGTAAAGCGCGGGTCATTCAAGTACATTTTGTGGAAAAGTGAATATAGTGTCGCCGGAACTTGAATTTATATCTGATATCTACGTGAAATTCTGATCTATGTGATATTAAATTTGTCATTCGAATCGATAGGGAACATGGTCAAAATAAACCTTCAAATAGCGTAAATCGAAATCACTTTAACTCAAAATGCTGTCGATTCTAATTATTATCTCGTAAAGCGGGGGTCATTCAATTGTATTCTGTTAGAAAACTAATATAGTGTCGCTGGAACTTGAATTTATATCTGAAATCTTCGTGAAATTCTGATCAATGTGATATTGAATTTGTCATTCGAATCAATAGGGAACATGGTCAAAATAAACCTTGAATTAGCCTAACTCGAAATCACTTTAACTCAAAATGTTGTCGATGCTAATTGTTATCTCGTAAAGCGGGGGTCATTCAAGTGCATTTTGTTCAAAAACTAATATAGTGTCGCCGGAACTTGATTTTATATCTGATATCTACGTGAAATTCTAATCAATGTGATATTGAATTTGTCATTCGAATCGATAGGGAACATGGTCAAATTAAACCTTCAAATAGCGTAAATCGAAATCACTTTAACTCAAAATGTAATAGACGCTAATTGTTATCTCGTAAAGCGGGGGTCATTCAAGTACATTTTGTGGAAAAGTGAATATAGTGTCGCCGGAACTTGATTTTATATCTGATATCTACGTGAAATGTTAATCAATGTGATATCAAATTTGTCATTCGAATCGATAGGGAACATGGTCAAATTAAACCTTCAAATAGCGTGAATCGAAATCACTTTAACTCAAAATGTAATAGACGCTAATTGTTATCTTGTAAAGCGGGGGTCATTCAAGTACATTTTGTGGAAAAGTGAATATAGTGTCGCCGGAACTTGATTTTATATCTGATATCTACGTTAAATTCTGATCAATGTGATATCAAATTTGTCATTCGAATCGATAGGGAACATGGTCAAAATAAACCTTCAAATAGCGTGAATCGAAATCACTTTAACTCAAAATGCTGTCGATTCTAATTATTATCTCGTAAAGCGGGGGTCATTTAACTGTATTCTGTTAGGAAACTAATATAGTGTCGCCGGAACTTGATTTTATATCTGATATCTACGTGAAATTCTGATCAATGTGATATTGAATTTGTCATTCGAATCAATAGGGAACATGGTCAAAATAAACCTTCAAATAGCGTAAATCGAAATCACTTTAACTCAAAATGCTGTCGATGCTAATTGTTATCTTGTAAAGCGGGGGTCATTCAAGTACATTTTGTTCAAAAACTAATATAGTGTCGCCGGAACTTGATTTTATATCTGATATCTACGTGAAATTCTAATCAATGTGATATTGAATTTGTCATTCGAATCGATAGGGAACATGGTCAAATTAAACCTTCAAATAGCGTGAATCGAAATCACTTCAACTCAAAATGTAATAGACGCTAATTGTTATCTCGTAAAGCGGGGGTCATTCAAGTGCATTTTGTTGAAAAGTGAATATAGTGTCGCCGGAACTTGAATTTATATCTGATATCTACGTGAAATTCTGATCAATGTGATATTGAATTTGTCATTCGAATCGATAGGGAACATGGTCAAATTAAACCTTCAAATAGCGTGAATCGAAATCACTTTAACTCAAAATGTAATAGATGCTAATTGTTATCTTGTAAAGCGGGGGTCATTCAAGTACATTTTGTGGAAAAGTGAATATAGTGTCGCCGGAACTTGAATTTATATCTGATATCTACGTTAAATTTTGATCAATGTGATATTAAATTTGTCATTCGAATCGATGGGGAACATGGTCAAAATAAACCTTCAAATAGCGTGAATCGAAATCACTTTAACTCAAAATGCTGTCGATGCTAATTGTTATCTCGTAAAGCGGGGGTCATTCAAGTGCATTTTGTTGAAAAGTGAATATAGTGTCGCCGGAACTTGAATTTATATCTGATATCTACGTGAAATTCTGATCAATGTGATATCAAATTTGTCATTCGAATCGATAGGGAACATGGTCAAATTAAACCTTGAATTAGCGTAAATCGAAATCACTTTAACTCAAAATGTAATAGACGCTATTTATTATCTTGTAAAGCGGGGGTCATTGAAGTGCATTTTGTTGAAAAGTGAATATAGTGTCGCCGGAACTTGAATTTATATCTGATATCTACATGAAATTCGGATCAATGTGATATCAAATTTGTCATTCGAATCGATAGGGAACATGGTCAAATTAAACCTTCAAATAGCGTGAATCGAAATCACTTTAACTCAAAATGTAATAGACGCTAATTGTTATCTTGTAAAGCGGGGGTCATTCAAGTACATTTTGTTGAAAAGTGAATATAGTGTCGCCGGAACTTGATTTTATATCTGATATCTACGTGAAATTCCGATCTATGTGATATTGAATTTGTCATTCGAATCAATAGGGAACATGGTCAAAATAAACCTTCAAATAGCGTAAATCGAAATCACTTTAACTCAAAATGCTGTCGATTCTAATTATTATCTCGTAAAGCGGGGGTCATTCAACTGTATTCTGTTAGGAAACTAATATAGTGTCGCCGGAACTTGATTTTATATCTGAAATCTTCGTGAAATTCTGATCAATGTGATATTGAATTTGTCATTCGAATCGATAGGGAACATGGTCAAAATAAACCTTCAAATAGCGTAAATCGAAATCACTTTAACTCAAAATGCTGTCGATGCTAATTGTTATCTTGTAAAGCGGGGGTCATTCAAGTGCATTTTGTTCAAAAACTAATATAGTGTCGCCGGAACTTGATTTTATATCTGATATCTACGTTAAATTCTAATCAATGTGATATCAAATTTGTCATTCGAATCGATAGGGAACATGGTCAAATTAAACCTTCAAATAGCGTGAATCGAAATCACTTTAACTCAAAATGTAATAGACGCTAATTGTTATCTCGTAAAGCGGGGGTCATTCAAGTGCATTTTGTTGAAAAGTGAATATAGTGTCGCCGGAACTTGATTTTATATCTGATATCTACGTGAAATGTTGATCAATGCGATATTGAATTTGTCATTCGAATCGATAGGGAACATGGTCAAATTAAACCTTCAAATAGCTTGAATCGAAATCACTTTAACTCAAAATGTAATAGATGCTAATTGTTATCTTGTAAAGCGGGGGTCATTCAAGTACATTTTGTGGAAAAGTGAATATAGTGTCGCCGGAACTTGAATTTATATCTGATATCTACGTTAAATTCTGATCAATGTGATATTGAATTTGTCATTCGAATCGATAGGGAACATGGTCAAAATGAACTTTCAAATAGCGTAAATCGAAATCACTTTAACTTAAAATGTTGTCGATGCTAATTATTATCTCGTAAAGCGGGGGTCATTCAACTGTATTCTGTTAGGAAGTTAATATGGTGTCGCCGGAACTTGAATTTATATCTGATATCTACGTGAAATTCTGATCAATGTGATATCAAATTTGTCATTCGAATCGATAGGGAACATGGTCAAAATAAACTTTCAAATAGCGTAAATCGCAATCACTTTAACTTAAAATGCTGTCGACGCTATTTATTATCTCGTAAAGCGGAGGTCATTCAAGTGCATTTTGTTCGAAAACTAATATGGTGTCGCCGGAACTTGAATTTATATCTGAAATCTACGTTAAATTTTGATCAATGTGATATCAAATTTGTCATTCGAATCGATAGGGAACATATTTTAAATTAATCCTGAATAGTGGAAGATTGTTGCTCTCTTTTGTAGCATAGAAATGAATGAAGGTTTGCGTCATTTGCGTAAGGTTTTTTCGCTTTTTTTCTTTTTTCTGTAGGATATGAGAGTTATTCTGCTAGAATCACAGTGGTGAGTCTTACGATATGTTCAATTGGCTTCAAATTTTTTACGGGAATGCGCAATCTAGGAGTTATATAGGATATCTATGTGTTCATGGAGGGGATCCGGATTTAATGTTTCTCCAAGCTTCGGGATCCGGAGCGGATCCAGATCCGAATTTTTGTTTGTCAAGTCATGCAAAATATGGAGACCCCATTTTTGATTTCCAAACTAAGGTGACAGTAACTCATTTGTAGTTCACAAAAATGGAATGTGTAAGGTTCAGAATTAAACACTAAGAGAAGTAAAAAATCAATGAACAAAGAATACTCCAGCCAACGGTCGTACTGCAAACGGACTCTTATGATTCAAGGATTAGTCTTCAGTTTTGTTTTTCACATGGCAAAATACAGTAATTCTCTCATTTCAATTTAGAATATTCTATATTTGCTGATCTATAAAAGTTACAAATGCATTGTCTCGAAGATAGACCAATTGTTGTTTTTGAATAAATATATAGTTTTGTTTTTTTGTGGTTTAGTAAATTTGCAACTGTTATTTTGATGGAAATTTTGAAGTTAAGGTAAACTGAAGTAAGGTTAAGAAATTTTTGAAGTGTTTGCTTGCAACCACATTTTGTTTGATACCAATATATCTTGTAAAATTTGTCGTTTCCACTAGATATTTTAATAAACTTTTATTTTTTGTTGTAGTTAGGGGAGAGTGGGGTGCAGCTGGACAAAAATTGCAATTTTTGCTGTAGAGCTTTTTTTACAAGTTATATTCTGACCAAACTTTTTTTGTATAATTTATACAACTAAATCTATCATATGCAAGTGTATTTTTGCAGATTTAAACTCACAAAAAAAATTTACGAGCACATTTTAAAAAATGATTTGCTGTCCAACTGTGCCCAATGTATGGGGCACAATCGGATTAAGCACAGGTCACTATCGGATAAGGAAAAAGAAGAATTAAAATAAGCAAAATAACAAAATATTACAGCGTGGTTTGTGCTTGCATTCTCCAAACAATAAAAAAAAGCAACCGAAAAGTTTACTCCAGCAGCAGATAACGAAAAAGTGCGCCGAAAATGAAAATGCAAAAGCGTGTCTATGTATTAAAATTAATCAAGATTTCTTTGAAAATAATTTATACCTTAGTAACTGTTACGTAATGCAAATCGCTTCTTTGTGAATTTTTGTGACCTATTAAAAAATTAAATTAATTTTTTGTGACCTATTAGAATGCAATGAGCCGCAGCTGCCAACAGCGAGGAAATGTGATAAAATTAACGCCTTTAACAGATCAATCAATTTATAGATTTTAAATTAACTGCATCCGTTCTAAATAACCTAAATGCATCGTCTTAATTACTTAATCCCAATGTGACCTCGTTTTGGCAGAAACCTGTATAAGAGCATAAAATTGAGTTTTATTGTTAATTTTGTCATCTGAGCCACGTGGCCCAATTCGGATTTATTATAAATAGAGTGAGAGATCGCTCTTGTCACACAGTAACTAGAATTTGGCTCAGAGAAAGGTGAACGTTGTATTAATTTTTGCCGTATTGTGTTAAGTAACAGCGTGTTTGAAACCGCAGATAAATAATAAACTCAATCCTCTCTTAAGTTGCAACTATAATTTTCTGTATCGGGCGTCATAGAGTTACGCATATTTAAGCAAGGGTGGTTGTAACTTGGAGGGATTTCGCTGACCTTATTTAGACAAGTTCAGCATTTCAAGGACGGTTATAGTTATTGCATTCCGTTTTTATCGTTGGACACGCCGACACCTTTCGGGGAGCGGAAACTGGGAGTCGCAAGTCTTTCCTTCATTAACAAGAATTTGGTCTTCTCCAAAATTTAAATTTATATTTTAGGGGAAGTGGGGCTAGTTCGGACAAAAATTTGGTTTTTGAATCTGGCGGTGGTTTGAAATGTGATAAAAAAAACTAGTTATACCATATTGTAGCCAGATCTTTCAGTTAAAAAGGGGATCAAATTCAAAAAGTTTCTTCTTTTACTTTTTGAGAAATTGTTGTAAAATGGGACCCTACCCAAATGTCCGAAATTGCCCCAATATCGGGGTTGATTCGGACAAACCCTGGGGTAATTTCGGACCTTGATTTTAAATGAGGTACAGTTTCATCACAGTCAAAATAGTTTTTATAATAAAATTTATTTAAATATTTACAATAACTAGTGAAACAAAGTGGCTTTGCTCAAATTACGTTAAGAAATTCAGAGATTTGATCTCTCCCGCCTATGAAACTTAATAGGGTTAGATTCTTGCGAGAAAACTATTGGAGAGTATGTATCCAAAACCAATAATAACCTATCTCTGTTATTATGTAGATTGCAAGAACACAGACAGTTTAATTTTATATGTTTCTTAACGAATTTATAATACAATCGTACAAGACAGACCATGTTTTGAGTTCAAGCAAAGGACAATTTTGTTTTGAAGTGATCTAAATTTTAAACCGCTATATCGCTGAACAGCAAGTGCGACCAATTCCCATCGGTATATTAATTTTATTTGATGCGCAGTGGTTTGTCATTCGTCTGAACTCTTTTCGCTCTTCTTAACTTTCTTTTGTTCTACGCGCAGCGGCTTGGCGCTTATCTGTCCTTTTGGCCCTTGTGAACTTTCTCGTTTTAGCTTTTTTTTTTTTATTTCAAATATTGATTAGCAGGGGGCCCTCAGAAGATAAATAACGCTCGCCAGAGAAAAGATTCATTCATTTTTCATTTAAGTTGTAAAAATAATTTTTGGCCGAAGTGCAGCTAATTGTTTTCGAACTTCGGAATCGCAATCATCAATTTAAGTTATTTGGCTCTCCACATTCCCAAACTTTTGATTACAAGACAAAATAGGAGTACTTGTCAATCAAGTTTTTAAAGTAGAGAGAGAGATTCCAGAAAAACAAACTAAATCCAAACCAGTAATCAAAAGTTTAATCAAAAAGTTTAATCTGAAGTAATCAAAGTTGTCAGAAGTGGAAATTTGTTCAACTTTATCCAAAAGGCTCAATTCAAAATCCGGTGAGTTCGTTCCTTTTTTGTTTAAATATGGCTGAAAATTCGGAACTTTATGAACGCCTGAAAGCCCGTAGAACGTCTCTAAAGGCCTCTGTAACAAGAAAATTAAGGAGGCTATCAGAATTTTCCAAACATGAATTGCTTAATAAAGCCGCGTTTGATCAATGTAACGAGTCTCTGCAACAAACGCTTAATGATTTACGCTCGACTTTGAAACAAATGAGTAAATTAACATTAGAACTACCAAAAGAATTTTATGAAGAAATTAAAAATGATGCAGAAAAGAATGATGAAGCATTAGAAAACTTTGAAGATCAAGCGGTCGATTTAAAATGCGAATTCGATATTGCCTTATCAAAGCGTAACAATTTATCTGCTAACACTAAAGAAATAAGCAAACCAAAATTTAAGCCGAAAGATCTCGCCCCGCCAAAATGGAACGGCAACCTAATAACCTACAACGCCTGGAAACAACAAATTAAAGATTATTTTAAAATAACAAACTTAACTAATGACTCTGAGCAATTAGTTGTTTTACTATATCAAGATGTCTTACCAAATTCGATTCAATTTAACTTAAGAGATTGTACGAATGTAAACCAACAAAATGGAGTTTGGGAAAGATTACATGCCAAATTCCCTACTAACAGTATACCAAGAGCTATTTTGCAAGACTTAAAAGAAACAAAGCCCATGTCCTCCACTTCCGCTCGCGAAATGCGCAGAGTTTTAGAACAAATTAAAGATTTTGCCAGACATTCCAAACTCGCTGACCGCGCAGAAGAATTAGCTAGTCAAACTACTATTGATCTAATTGAGCAAAAATTATCGAACAATTTAGTGAGAAGTTTTCGTAGATGGGTCAACAAACAGCATAAAGATAAACCTATTACGGTCGATCTTTTAATAGTGTTTTTGCAAGAGAAACTGAGTTAGAAGAGAGATTACAAACAAAACCACAAACTATCTTCGAAAAACCTAGAAGCGCGACTGTCAATCAATTACGTTCCGATTTCCGTGAATTTTGTAAATTGTGCGATCAATCTCGCCATAGATTTGTTGATTGCGCTGTGTTTTTAAAATACACACCACAACAAAGAACAGAAGCTATGCGCAAACTTGGGAGATGCTTTACTTGCCTTGCGCCGATGCACCGCGCATCTCAAGACTGCCGCTATCGACGACGATGTGCGTCATGTAATTATTCTCATCACTCGATGCTCGCTTGCGTACAGCGTAACTCACCAATTAATCAAGTTAAAACTGTAAATTCTCCTTCTACACCCACTCTTAATGCTTCAGTTGATGAATTTCAGCCTCCAACTTCAAATGTTCGAACAGTGAGTAGATCAGAAAATAACTTAAAATATTCCCCATCAATCATAATTGAAATATTAGATAACAATGGAAAGTGGCGTAAACCAGTCGCATTGTTAGATTCTGGAAGTGATGTAACTCTAATAAAACGAGACACTGTTCAAAAACTTCACTTAACATCAAATCGCAAAACTTTTATTTTTAAATTTGGTACAGCTGGTGGTGGTTCTTATAGCGAAAATTCTGCAACTCTTTCTTTATGGGTGCGTCGACAAAATCAACCTTCTTCGCGTTTTAATATTACCCCAATTGAACTTGAAAAACCGGCTCATAATATACCTAAGTTTAATGAACAGCTCTTTGAAGATTGTGCTTATTTAAAATCAATTAAAGACTTTGTGCCCAACCGGGAAACTTCTATTGATATCGTAATCGGCTTCAACTATGCAAATTTAATGAAAGCTTCAGGCTATTTGCAACACCCGCTTAACCCAGATGATAATCCAACAGGTGTTGATACTCCGTTAGGGTGGTACATATATGGCCCTAAAAACCAAAATACTTTAAATGCTGATGAACTTAGCTACGTGCATCATGTTTATGTTGAGCAAAACGCCGAATACTTTCAATCTTTGTATGAGTCTGATGTGTGCGGAGTGAAGCCTACACGAATTTGTGCTTGTTCTGATAAAGAAGTTCTTGAATCGCACTTTCTTAAACACGTAAGAGATACTATTCGACAAACAAAAGAGGGAAGAGTCGAAGTGTCACTTCCCAGGAAAAAAGGCTTTCCAAAATGTTTGCAATTCAACCGTGACGCGGCGCTCGCAAAATTGACGTCACTAGAACGGCGATTAAATAAATCCGGTCTCACTGAGTGCTACAGTGAAGAAATGAAACTTATTTTGGACGAGTATGCTGAACCAGTCCCTCAAAGCGATGTCAGCAACAAGAAGGGTTGGTATATCAATCATTTCCCGGTTATGCGACCTGGAAAATCGACATCTTGTCGTATCGTTTGGAACTCTGCGGCTGTTTATAAAGGATTATCACTAAACGATGGTCTTTTTAAAGGCCCAGATTTATTAAACAGTTTATTTTGCGTTCTTCTTGCCTGGCGTCAGGACCTAGTAGCAATCACAGGTGACATTAAAAAAATGTTCAACCAAATTCAAATATCGGCTGAGGACAGAGTCTATCACAGGTTTTTGTGGCGAAAAAATATCTTCGACTCACCAAAAGACTTCCAGTGGAAGAGACTACCATTAGGTGATAAACCCGCACCTGACCTCTCCATCAGCGCCCTACGTTTTCTAGCTAACAAACATTTGCAGTCATTTCCCTTAGCTTCTCGAGTCATATCTACTCACTGCTATATGGATGACTTAGCCACGTCCTTTCCATCAGACCCTCAAGCACTAAAAGTGAAACAAAACGTCAACTTTATTCTACAATCTGGAAAATTTGCCGTAAAAGGCTGGCATTCAAACTGTTCGCTTGTTGACGAGTTTACTGACACTGCTCAAACTGAAATCCTAGGCCATTGTTGGAACAAAACCAGTGACGATTTTAGACCTAATTTCGAAGTAAACTTGCAAGAGCCAGTCACCAAACGTTCCGTCTTATCTGCAGCTGCAAAGTTGTGGGATCTACTTGGAATATTTGCTCCCCTTACTCTAAACTTAAGGCTTTTATTGCAATCATTGTGGCAATCGGGAATATCCTGAAACGCAACACTTCCAAATTCGATAATTCAACGTTGTAAGCAAATACTAAACCAAATTTCCGTCCTCCAAAACTTTCAAATTCCCTGGCGTCTTAAACCGAATCTGATAACAGGACCTGCTGAACTTCACGGGTTTTGCGATGGAGGAGAACAAGCTTATGGAGCCGTCATTTGGTTAAGGTGGCCCTCTGGTCAAACCTACGATTTGAAATTTGTAGCTTCTAAAGCGTACGTCGCACCCCTTAAGAAAAAATCTATCCCGAGGCTCGAACTAATGGCAACTGTTATTCTTGTTAGGCTAGTAACTACCATTACATCCGTAATTAAAATTTCCGAAATGACTTTATGGACTGATAGCGCAGCTGTGTTACATTGGTTACGCTTATCTTCATCAAACTTTAAGCCCTTTGTCTCAACTCGTATACAAGAAATCAAAGAAGCCATACCTGAAGCCCCTAATTGTTTTCGTTATGTTAAATCAAGTCTAAACCCAGCTGACGTGCTCACTAAACCAGTGGAAAAATTTAAACTTTCATCATGGCATGAAGGACCGCAGTTTTTGACACAAGCTAAGGAAAATTGGCCTTGTTTCCTACCTACCAAAAACATAGCTTTGTCCACTAAAGAAGAGAAAAAAATCTTAGCAATAAATTCATGTGTCACTAATGTTGATAATTTTGAAAATCATCTGTTGAAGCGCACAAGCTCCTGGTCGAAATTGATCCGAATTACAGCTTGGTTAAAAAGAGTCAAACTTAATCAAAATTCTAGATCTGCTGTTTTAGCTGCTGACGAACTGTATTATGCTAAGTTTAATTTGTTTTGGCTCGCGCAGAGTGATTTGAGAACTGCGAAATATCAAAGCATGAGAAGGAAATTAAACCTCACACCCTCAACCGAGGAATTAGGACTTTTACGTATCCATGGACGGTTAAATAATTTTTCATGTGATGAGACTGTTACGAACCCAATCGCTTTAAGTTCCAAAAGCAAAATTACTAAGCTGTACGCCGAATATATGCATGAAAACCTAGGACACCAAGGTTACCGCGTGGTAATAATTAACCTCCGACAGAACGGCATTCATATATTACGCGGCAAGCAACTGCTTAAATCTATAGCCGAAAAATGCATCAAGTGTCCTATTGCGCGACGTAAATTGATGGAACAACAAATGGGTCAATTACCACCTTTCCGCCTTAAATGTCATAGCCCACCATTCAGTTCTGTATCACTTGACATGTTTGGCCCAATAAAGATCAAGAAAACCAGAAATGTGACCACGTTGGGATGTGTACTAGTAATAGCATGTAACACGACTAGGGTCATCCATCTTGAAATTGCTGACACACAATGTACGAATGACTTTCTACTAGCGTGGCGACGATTTGTTACGAAGCGCGGAATTCATCCCAACCATGTTTACAGCGATCAAGGCAAATCTTTTGTGGGAGCTCAACTTCCGTTAAAAAAGTGGCTATCTGATTGGGACAAACAAATTATTCATGAAAATATGGCTAAAAAACACACAGAATTTCATTTTTCTTGGGATTTTAATACTCCCAAAGCAAGTCATATGAATGGCTCAATTGAATCATTAATTTCTAGCTGTCGTAAAGCATTTAACGCTACATCAAATTACTTAAAACGCTCTTACACCTTTTCAGAATGGGAGACCATTGTCGCCGAAGCGAACTATCTAGTGAATTCTCGACTATTATTTCCAAAGAATGTCGAAGACCTTGACTAAGAACCAATCACCGCAAACTCATTGTTGTTTCCGTACAAACAATGCTCTATACCACAATCGTCAAACAACGAATCGATCAACCCGAGACTCTACGCCAAGCTGCTCAAGCCTTCATCAACCAATTCTGGGAATCCTGGCTACGTAATATGCCTCCGCATTTGTTATTTCGATCAAAATGGTTTCGACCTCGTCAAAACTTAGAAGTCGGCGACTACGTGATCGTGCTCGAACCGGGTCTTAAAGGTCAAACCGCACCGAGAGGACTGTGGGAACACGCTATTGTCACCGAAGTTTTCCCCGGCAATGATGGGCTTGTTCGAAAAGCTAAATTAAGACTCTCAGGACAGCGGCAGCTGACGCGACCAATCCACAAACTTTGCTTGATAGCAACCTTCAAGGAACTAAATTGTCCTGAAAATCAATGATTGTGTTATTTTGTTATTTCTTGTTTTTGCTTGCTCGTTTTGTGTTCTTCTTTTCGTTGCTCACTAGTTTAGTTAGTTCCGCACTGGGGGGGAGTGTTTTGAGTTCAAGCAAAGGACAATTTTGTTTTGAAGTGATCTAAATTTTAAACCGCTATATCGCTGAACAGCAAGTGCGACCAATTCCCATCGGTATATTAATTTTATTTGATGCGCAGTGGTTTGTCATTCGTCTGAACTCTTTTCGCTCTTCTTAACTTTCTTTTGTTCTACGCGCAGCGGCTTGGCGCTTATCTGTCCTTTTGGCCCTTGTGAACTTTCTCGTTTTAGCTTTTTTTTTTTATTTCAAATATTGATTAGCAGGGGGCCCTCAGAAGATAAATAACGCTCGCCAGAGAAAAGATTCATTCATTTTTCATTTAAGTTGTAAAAATAATTTTTGGCCGAAGTGCAGCTAATTGTTTTCGAACTTCGGAATCGCAATCATCAATTTAAGTTATTTGGCTCTCCACATTCCCAAACTTTTGATTACAAGACAAAATAGGAATACTTGTCAATCAAGTTTTTAAAGTAGAGAGAGAGATTCCAGAAAAACAAACTAAATCCAAACCAGACCACATCACAATTTTGAAGATCAAATGCAAACTGTACATGCGGACGGCGTGCAGATCCGATAAACTTGGGCATTGGTAGTTTTCTTACAATGTCCTTGCGTGACCAGGAAGCTTCATCCATTGAGTCAATAACAAAAGTCGGTAAGCCTTCAGCAATGCGAACAGAAATTCTACGCAGAAACACCCCTTCGCATTCTAAATCATCAATAGCATCGACTCTTGCAATGTAGTTTAGAAACCGGGATTGTCCTTTAACTTTGACCACAACAAAGTCTCCTTCAATTATTTCACCATCTGATTTGTCAAATTCGCTGCTATCTGAAAGATCTGATTCCTTTTCAGCATCACTTTCACTGCTAAAAAAAAGTGTATTGGGAAACAATCGTGTTCTACTTTTGCTAGATTTAGATTTCCTCTGAACACTTTGCTCCATGTTTTGCTCAAAAAAGTATTTACAGTAAAGCGATTAAAACTGGACATTCTTGCAAGGCTTATAGATTCTGGTGAGCGTAAACTTATGTTTGTATTACGTTTTAAAAAAGAATGTAACCAATCATAGCCAGCCATTTCATTTTGGGTCCATGATGCGGGCATTGAAATTTTATTTTTGAGAGCGTATTGATAAGCTAATTGTCTCACTGCAGCAGATGTTAATCCATAAAAAAGTTTAGAGCAAGTGAGTATATAGGAACACAACGATAGCTCCATTTCGTAATCGAATATTTGCCGATTTCTTTGTCCTCTTTTAAAATTGCATGAGTCTTTTTCGGCCCTGTATCTTCTGACATAATCGCTGAGTGTAGACTTTTTGATATTGTGATGAACTGCTGCTTCTCTGATAGATGTGTTTTTTTTAACAACTAATTTTACTGCAGCTTCAACAGTATTTGCATTAAAATTGGCATTAATATCCTTTATATTTTTGTAAGTTCTAACCATTTTTGGATCTACATAAAACAATATTAATTTGAAATTTACTTGGGGCTATTTCGGAAAAAAATATTTTTATGTCCGAAATAGCCCCAACAACCACGTGCAAAAGAAAATGGCGGTCAATGGCAGCAAGGTTAAGTTTTAGCAAATTTTTTTTGCTTAATCTGTTCTAGTAGCTCTCCTCTATATTTCCAACTATTTAACTAAACTTAAACTGCAACAATAAAAGCGATAAACCTTACGTTTTAATGAAAGACATTTTAACTATTTGTCCAAAAATCAAAAAATCAAAAATTACTCTGTCTTGCAGCTGCGTTCCACGTTCTAACAAGATTGCAACTCACTGATGAATGTTCAAAGATAACATTATGGCACGTGGTTGTGAGAAAATCAAACCGGAAGTGCGAGGTAACCCCGTGTCCGAAATAACCCCAGTTTCCCCTACTCTCTTTATCAACAAAATTTGAATTTATAATTTGGTCTTTGAACCAAAAAATTGAATTTATAAGTAGTGTTTCTACCAGTAACATACATTGAATAACAAGCATGAAAGGTGCCGAGCAGAAAACGTTGATTAATTGTTAATGTACATCGAAGAAAAAAAAGTCATAATCGAATTTCAATGAAGATCTTTGACGACTAGTCGATCCACATTCCTTGGGTGCAGGCAACACAGCCCTAATGTCTTTTTCTTTTACTGAAGCCACAGTGACCTCAGGAAAGAAAAACTCTGTAACATTGCGTTTTTTCCGCATGTAAAAAATTTCATAATCGCCTTCAAGATCCTTGTTTTTGGTGATCTGACCAACATAATATTTTCTGAGAAATGTGTTAAATTCAACTAGCACATAGTCACCTATTGCAGGCTTATTAGTTCAGTCTGGGACAAGGAGATATTTTTCAACATCACAAGGGTCTGAAAAGCTGTCAGATGTGTGATCTGACAGAAGAATCTGTATCTCTTCAATGTTTGAACTTTCATTGCGACGTTTTCTAGTGTTTTTAGCTTTTCGTTTTGATGCTTTCTGAACTTTTTTACAACTTCTTAAAAGCTCTTTTTGGGGTGTGTCAGTTAAAATCATGCTACTACCTTTTTTTCTTCTCTAGTGTCTTTTTTTTCTTCTGGGAGCTTTTGAATAAACAATTACTTGTTCTGGAGATAAAAAATTATTTTGGAATGTTTCCAGATTTTGGATCTCAACGTCATTAAGCGACCCTAAATCTTGCAGCTTAAAATCAACATTGTGGAAGCTTTCGTTTTCTTCCAAATGTCTGATGCTTGTTGATGCATAATTAGGTTGATCAGTGACCAGACTGGGTAAAAAATCGCATTCATCAAAAATATGTTCATCCAAGGGGAATATGCCGGTCTTTTTAAACCCAGCTATGATATTGGTTGGAGTCATAGCTTTTTCTTCGGTAAACATACCAATGTAGACTTCCTTTGTCTATTTCTTACCATAATTTTCATAAATTATTATAAAATAATAAATATTATCAAAACTAAGAAAAAATTTTTACAATTTATGGATCATATGTAACTTAAAAATTGTAGTTATAAACTTTAATAAAATTACTTATAATGTTAAGCCTAAATTACTAGTTGTTGATAAATCAAACGAAATAGGCTATTGTGCAAAATAGATCTATAGGCCTATTATAATCATCAAAGGGCACAGTCGGACAGTGTCTGCTGTTCCCCCAAAAAAATGTCCGATTGTGCCCCAACTAAAATTTTTTTTATTTTTCAAGATGGTGGCAAAAACTTAAAAGTTACTTTAAATTATTTTATGATATAAGATAGCAAATAAACCAAGTTCTAAAATGTATCAACAGTAAGAAAAATTTAAATTAAAGCTAAGGTAAAAACAGGTTCAACTATAACCTTTCCAAAATTATTTACCTACCCTAAAAACCAAAATTCATCTACCACATTTATTTTACAATAATTAGTTTTTTCAAACTAACACGAGTGAATGCTCTATAGTGAAATATATTTATGACTACAGTTTGAAATTTCAGAGTTTCCAACTTTTTTTTCAAATTGCAATGTTCGACTGTACCCAGTGTCCAGCCTGGCCCCACTCTCCCCTACTTATCTTAAAAAATCCTAAAAAATAATAATTAACGGCAATTAATTAATTTATTTTTATTTCTACTCATAATCAACTCAAAATTGCTCATAGTGCAAAGAGAAATAAAGGTTGTGAATAAGAAGGCAGCCACTGAATGAAATGCGTTAGTACATGCACAACGTTAATTGATGGTGATACAACAAAAACCAAACTCTTGTTGATGCAGTTATAAATAAGTATTGCTATTTATACTGATATGTACTACAGTCATGAACAAAAGTTTAAGACCACTATGCAAAAGTGACGATTTTCAACATTTAGCATGTAATTGCATCAGCCATATTTTATTATTACATCATAAGTTTGTTTTCTTCGTTGTGTTTCATTTCGCGCCAATTCTTACTTCTGTCCACATTTCATGGTTGATTTTTTTGCTATTTACTGATTTTTTTGGTGCCTAAAATGGGCAAGAAAAACTCTCTAAGCGAGGTTCAGAAGGCTCAGATAGTTCCCTTACCCGGCCAAAATCTATCTGAAAGGCAAATATCTGCTCAAATGGGGTGCAGCAAGACAGCAGTGCATCAAGCGATTGCAAAGTATCAACAGGATGGCTCCTATACCGATAAGAAAAGGACTGGAAGACCGCGTGTCACCGCTGCACGAAAAGACAACGTGATGAGGAGGATAGTTGTGAGGTCACCCACGAGTTCAATGAAGAAAATTAGGGCCGAATTGTTGCGCATAGGTCGTCGGATTAGTCATATGACCGTTTCCAGGCGTTTATCCAAAGAATTTAATCTGAAGTTATACAAACCGGCCAAAAAACCAAGGCTTACTGCGGCTATGAAAGCCAAGCGTCTACAGTTTGCTAATAATCATTAACATTTGGACCCGCGGAGCAATGGGGAAAAGTGCTTTTTTCCGACGAATCAACCTTCCAAAAGTTTGTGGTTCGAAAGAGGCACGTCCGTAGACCAACTGGAAAACGTTTTGATGAGAGATACACCATGCCAACAGTGAAACACCCTCCTAGTCAGATGGTTTGGGGGGCTATGTCCACAAATGGTGTCGCTGCTCTCAGTTTCCTGCCTCCAGGAACCACTATAAATGGGCCAAAATACGTGCAAATGCTCTCAAAGAAGCTAAAACTTCACCTGCAAGTTTACAATTGTCAAATATTTATGCAGGATGGCGCCCCTTACCCCCGTTCCAAAGTTGCAAAAAATTTTCTGGATAGCAACAACATTGACCTTCTCGAGTGGCCAGGAAACAGTCTGGATTTAAATCCCATCGAGAATTTGTGGACCAACATGAAAAATAAAGTGTCGGAAAAGCAACCATTAAGTGGCGCAGAGTTGGTAAAAGCGATAAAGGAAGTTTGGGTAAAAGAAATATCCAAGGAGTACTGCCAAAGTTTGATCGAAAGTATGCCAAGAAGAATCAAAGCTGTGATCAAAAAATGAGGAGGCCACACAAAATATTGAGAATCGGAACATTTTTTTGTATACGATTATTTAGACCAGTGTTCTTCAAACTTTTTTCATCGAGACCCATTTTGCACAGCCAAATTTTTTCGCGACCCCTAAAAAAAAATCTTCACCTAAAATCGATTTCTGATTCTGCTATTTTTCCCCCGACATCAAGGTGTTCTCTAAAAAAAAAAAAAAAAAAGGTCTTCACCTAGAATCGATCTCTCATTCCGCTATTTTTGCCCGAAAATCAAGGTGTTCTCTAAACCAGCGGTTCCCAAACTGTGCGCCGCGAAAGTATGCGAAAGTTGTTGTACTTACTGCTTTTCTCACAATAACTGCAATGTGAAGGTTATTAGCAGCAACTTCCCTTCAGAGAACGATTCCGATTGAGCACCTTTTTCAAACAGCCTGATTTTGGGAGGGAAATAGAGAAAAATAAGGAAATCGGATATAAATCGAAGTGAAGACCTTTTTTTTTTTTTTTAGAGAACACCCTGATTTTCGGAGAAAAAAAGATTGTTCAAAGAAGTAATGGAACTGAATACCTTTTTTCATTACGGCGCCGCGAGTATTTTTAAGTCTTCAAAGGGCGCCGTGAAAAAAAGGTTTGGAAACCGCTGCTCTAAACAAAAAAAAAAAGAAAAAAGGTTTTTACTTCGAATTAATCTTGTATTTCGCTACTTTTCTTCCAAAATCATTGTAATCTCTAAAAATCTAAAATTTAAAATCTCGCGACCCCCATTGAACCACTTTGCGACCCACCAGGGGGTCGCGACCCCCAGTTTGAAGAGCCCTGATTTAGACTGTATCGTACTGTCTTCCATGTGTTTATGATTGATTAGGTGCGAAATAAAACAATTTGCCAAATGTAAATAAAGTGTTATACTACCTTGTGCTTAGAACCTCGTAATAATTTCAAGTGGTCTTAAATTTTGTTTATGACTGTAGAATGCCAGTTTTAAAACTATTTTAGATTATACAGTAATTCATTTATCTTTTGCTCTTCTGTGTCAGTATAGTTGCTACAAACCAAAAGTTTGTCGGCAATGTGGCTGAAGTAAATAAAGCATTTTATTTATGGCAAATGGGATCAACATAATCTTTGTTTAAAACCTACTTTTATCATTTTTGAAAGACACAATTTGCAGAGCTTTCTATTTTAGGTATTGGTTATAAAAAAAACATTAATGAAACAATAAATTAAGTTAAAATAGAGATACTAAAGTCTATGATTAATCAAGACAAAATACTAGCGTTTCTTGAGTATGTTTGACTACCTCAATATTTATCAATTAATACAAATGCTTGGAGCTGGCTTATGTGCATTTGTATTTTGATTAATTTGATAGGTTTTTTAGCAAGTAACAATAATGCTGTAAGAAGCACAGATTTGACTCATAAAGTCTTTTTGTAGTTTCTGATATTGTTATCGGATTTTCTAATTAAATTCTTAGTTTTTGTAAAGCAGTCAAATAATGCAGCTTTAAATGTGGGTTAAACTAGAATTTTATAAAATAAATGCCATTAAAATAGCTCATGTAATTGTTAGATGTACAGCCAGCTTGTAGGAAATGAAATCAAGCAAATTAAGTTTAAGTTTCAAAAAAAATTTTTGAATGAATTTTCATTAGTAATAATTATAATTTATTACTTTATTTCTTTTATTTCTTTTAATGCAGTTTATTTTATACTAAAGTTTATATTTCTATGTATACAGATTTTACATATGCCTGGTTAACAATTATTAGAGATAGTTGATGGTTTTGATGTGACAATCAAGATTTCTTTTTTTGTTAGCTAATATGTATAAGGTTTATATAATTAAAAAAAAGTATTGGTGATTTTGTTCATGTGTACTTGGTCATGTTTTCCCGTTGATTTCTTGTTTTATAAGATGGCAATTGACTTCTGGTAATCTGCTGGTCTTACCTTTTTATTGAGCCATGCAAGAAACAGCTGCCCGCCAAAAACCAAATATTCAAACTGCATGAAAACTACACAGTAACATGTTATTGCAATATTTGGCTTGACTTTTTCGGATTCGGAGCGGATCCGGATCCCATAATATTGAAGCAATGCGGATCCGGTACGGACCCGTAGGGATCACCTGTGATAGATAGAGCAAACCAGGATTGCCAGATTTAAAATTTGAAAATAATCCAATTAAGGTGAAAAAGCAAAAATTAAGCCAAACAAAATTTAATTTTTGTCGCTAAAAAAAGGGTTCTCTAAAAAAAAGATCTTTAGTTAGAATCAGTCTTTGATTTCTCAATTTTTGTCTCCAAATCCTGGTAATCTCTAAAAAAAAGTTTTCGCTTAGAATCTGTCTCTGATTTCTCAATTTTTGTCCCAAAATCATGGTTAGTTTGCACTCGGCAGTTGAATTTTATGGGCTCAAATTTGCAAACAACACTACATTTTAGAACTTAAGACTGCTTTTTTCTGTGTTCTGCTTAATTTGGAGAAATAATTTGACAATATGCTTAAAAAATATTGAAACTAATCGAAAAAAAGCCAAAAAGCCAAACAAAATTTTTGACGCCAATCACACTAAAAAAAATCAAACTTTTGCTAATTTGGCGTCAAAAAAGGCAATCTGGCAACCCTGGGGCAAGCAATTACCCCAACCTGCTTCCCAAAATCCGAAGATATTGCTGTCCACTTAGAATTATTTATTTTGTTTTTTTTAATTTTATAAAGATGTGACTGAAATTTAGAACGGCTTGCCAAGACCGCCAAGCAAGGAAAAGTGCCGTAATGTGTCTTTCCCAAGAAAACAACAGAATGGCACGCGCAAGTTTTGAACCGAGACTATGTTGATCCCAATCACGGCGCTTTAACCACTCGACCATGCTACTGATTGTGCGAATGGAGCGGCCGCATCAGGGCTACTTCTAAAAAAAGTCAAAAAGTGGCCCTCCCTAAGCAAGATATTGCTCTATTTCTTTCTAGTAGCACCTTGACGGTGGCACCACTAAAGTGATGTTTTTTTTAAAGATCACTTTGTTTCGGAACACTAAAAAGTTCCTCCCTCTACTTTTCTTGCACCGGGCCCCCTTTTTGTTAAGGCCATTTGCTGAGCATATATAGCCCACTCAGATTTTAAAAAATATATTTTGATCTTGATATAATTTTGAAAGCAGTATCTTATTCCCGAAGGCATTTAAAAACTTGCATGATGCGTGATGTGACCTCTTGTATTAACTTTGAAATTAGAATACGCTGCAAATACGGTAAGCTTAACAAGCTATCATTTTAGATACCGGTATTTCATTAAGCAAAACCGAATTATGGTAGTTATTTTGGAGAAACTACTGTAGTTGATTAAAAAGAAACCAATTTTTTTCGAGTATTTCAACATATTTAAAAACTAAAGTTGTGGCTCGCGAGTACAACTTGCGCAGCGTTTATTATTTCTGTTGTTATTTCTTATTATACTTGTAACATAATAATAATCGGCTTTAAGTTCTTGGCTATTTAACGTATGATTTTTATGACTCTACTGCTCTTGAATAAACTAGTGGAAATTTTCTATTGTGAAACGCATACGGCAATATTTTTTCCAAATATGTTTCTCATCTTGACCGCATGCTACAACGTTTCTGGTTTTGATGTTTCTTCTTTTTTCTGCTCTGCTTTCTGCTAACAAATTTTTCACTTTCATTATACGTATTTTTACGGCGGAGTTGAAAAAGGTATTGACTTTTGGTATACAGATTCTCTTCTTCGTATTACCAAGCGCGGCGCGCCAACTAGACTTATATAATATTCATATTGGCATGTATGCTGCATTGCTGCACTTTGTTTTAAGTGGAGTCACCATTATACGTAAGCAGCGTCAATCTACTGAGGAATTTTTCAAGAAGTGGCTTTGCTAAAGGCACAACGCATCCTTCCGCTCGTAAATTAGTGTCATCACACTTAACAATCAAGTCAATGTAACTGTTACAGTAATTTAGCAAAGGTAAAATTCAGAAAAAAGATACTTTTTTGTTGAAAAACTTTTACGTAAAAGCTTGGTGAAGACAAAAAAAGAACTTTTACCAAAAGCGATCAATTTTTTTAACCAAAACGACCAAGCAAAAACACTCCGGCCGAAGGGGTTTAAAATAGAAGTACATTTGTTTTAAGAGTGCCTTTTAAACCTAAAAAGTGCGCTTTTTCTAAATTTTGCGGCGCACCTGATTGTTACATCTAATAAAAAATTTTAAGTGTTCTCTCGAAAATTTGCATATTGTTTGTCTTATTTAAAATACGAAAAACAAATGAGAATTGATTAAGACATTTATTTTTAGTCATCGTCAAATGTGATACGTGTTCCAGTAAACTCAACTATTTTATTTTGCTCTTTTTTTCTTCTACTCGCTTCCCAAGAAGGATGTAGAGTTTCCACTTCAGTTACTGAGGTATGATTCGTTTTGATAGTAAAAGCTTTGCTTTTTTGACAGCTGCCTTTGCCAAAATCTTTTTGCTTTTTACTAGCTCGCCAAGAAGGGTGAAGTTTATCGTTTTTAGATTTAGATGAATTGTTATTGCGAGACTTCGAAGTGGTAGAAATGAAACAGCTCTGCTTTTTGGAAAAAGTTTTGGCAGCGTTTGATTCTTGATCGTCGTCAAACCGAATATGTGTTCCAGTAAATGGTAAAATCTTATTCTTTTTGCTTTTACTCGCTTGCCATGAAGGATGCAAATGCTTGTTATTATTTGAAATTTCCTCAGCTCCTGGTTTTTTCTTATCGAGATTTTGATGAATGGGGGGATCGGTTTCGCGGAAACGATTTCTGGCGTTGAACGTCGAGTCGGACGGTTTCTGCTTCCGGTCATCGTGCTTTGACCAATTGCCAGCTGGAAACATCATTGCACATTCAACAAATTATTGAAGTGATTTTTAAAATAAAAGAGGCTCTTACTATCCAAAAAACATTGCTCTTATTAACAAAAAAAAAATCGAACGCTGCGGCCAAGCATCATAATGCTTTTTTGAGAACTTACGTTGATTTGCCCAATAAGAAGGTCGAGGCGGTCCGTTTTCGTAGTCACGTGATGAGGTAATAATAGGATTGTATTCGTACAAACGCTTCAATTGTTCACTCGAACGTGGATTTCCTTGAGCTGAAATGCTGCATAATTAAACTGAGATCGGGATAATTCTTTCACTGGGAAGCTTAGACTTAAACTGGAAAGTGCAAAAGTTTTTTCAGGAGGGCGCGAGCAACTGGGTGCAAACTGAATTGATAGCTGCAATGACAAAGTTTTTAGTTTACACCTCCAATTCAAGACAAAATATGAGATTTCGGACGGTGATGGAAAGTGAAAACCTTTTTTTTGAAGACCTCCGATTTAGAGCGAAATTATAATGAAAAGGCTTGGATGTTTTTGGTTTATGTCAAGAAGGGGAGCGCGAGTTTTGTTTGCGTGAAAAAAGGGGGCGCGACTTAAAAAGTTTAAAAACCACTGTTCTACTCTTATCTTGCACAACGTCTAACCAAAGCGAAAAATACACCTAGTTATACAGCGCATGCACTGTTTAAGTTTGGCTCTACACTGTGCACTGTATATTGTCCAGATTCCGGTCATATTGCCGCAACAAAGTGTTTTGCGTTACAATTTGTATTTTTATAAAAAAATAAAATTTAATGATATTAAGCAAAACAAGAGTCGAGAGATATTCAGAATCGAGTAACTTAAACTACAGCAACTTATTTTACCGTTAAAATTGCTTCCATCCAACACAAAAAAATCGTCGTCGTCACTCTCCATATTCGCCCAACGATTCAATCGAGCGGCTTCCGCTTCTTCATCGCTGTTGGCGAATCCGGCACCGATGTTTGAAAGCACCTCAGACACATTGTCACTTGATAAGTTTTCAACGGTGCCAAGTTTTCTGTTAAAAACGTTCGCCTTTAAACACAGTATGAAAGTGCAGCCAAACATCGTTATATCGCTGAAGCTAAAACATTGAACTTAAATTTATCTTGAGTTTTTTAAAATAAAAAATCGAGTAGCTAATACAAAAAACTTTCCGATTAACGATGATTATATTTGAATACTCTGGGGGCCTGGTTTGAAGTTAATAATTCGGTAAAGGTTTCTTACCTGGGTCTGACAATATCTCGAATATCTCGATAACAATTAAATAAAAAATACATTTTTGTCATATCTGGTTCTCTAAGATTAACTAGAAAACGAACGTGAAATGTAACATTTCGTGTTTTATTGAGTCAAGTGCTGTTTCAACTAAACCTTTTTGCTATCTGAACAAATTTTTCTTCCAGCTCTTTCATTAGTTTGTTTATTTTCATCTCTATTTATACATTCAAATCGTAAAAAAGCATCGAAGGCGCTGTGTTTACAGTAACGGTTACCCCAATCAGCTTTTAAAGTTGCCAAGTTATTGTTGACGAGTTACTTTTTTCTATTTTTTTTTATTTATTTAGAGGTATGACTAAAATTTAGAGCTGCTCGCTAAGACTACCAACAAGAAAAATACCATACTTTCTCAAGGACACAACAGAAGCACCCGAGTCGGTTTTAAATTGCGACTGTGTCGATCACGCTAGGCATCAATACGGCGCTCTTAACCACTGGTTCACACTGGCAACATCAGTAAAAGATTGTAAGTGTACGCAGTGGTGGACATTGGGTGAGGCGAATGAGGAAATCGCCTCAGGCCCCCCTCGAAAACAGCACATACAGTTTTGAATCCGCTGCAGATGTTTGTTCCGAGAACAATTCTGAGTGAAGACCCTTTTTTTTAGAGAACGCCCTGATTTTGGGACGAAAATAGGGAAAACTGAGACAACATCAATTTTTGAAAATTCTTGCCTCGGGTCCCTAAATTGGAATATCCACCACTGAGTGTACGCCTGCCTTACGGCGACCGATTTGACAGGAAAGATTTTTTGTCGTTTTCAGTTTACTTTCACGAACATCTGGAGTCAAACGATAGTTTTTTTCCCAATTATTTACAATTGTGCTTAAAAAATCTTGCTCGAAAATTCAGTACTGCTTACGAAGATGGGGTAGACCTATCCATGCAAAATCATGGCAATTTTTAATGAGTCAACTAACCCCAATTCTGCTTTTATTTTAAGAGTTCTAGTGAATAATTCTGATAGATATTACAATGGGGAACTGAGATTATGTCATGATTAATACTAGCCGTGTTGTACATTGCAAGACTGGTTATAAAATGGGAAAGAAAGACATTGCACACTAGTTAATAATTCCAAAAAGTTGCTGCTGTGATAGCTGGCTACATTACCAAAAAGATTATAGAAAAACTACAATGTGCCGGTGTCTTCAATAACTTTGTTGAGTTTACAGCCTTTATAGCAAGAAATTGACTGTCCTTTGAAGTTATCTCGTAGTGGCTGTATCATTCCTTCTGTTGATTTACAGTAACACAGTATGTAATTAAACGTTCATTTTATCTCTATATTTATCTTCCTGACTAGCAGGAAATGTTGGAGGCGCTATACAAAGGGCAAGCGATTAACCCGACCTGCTTCTGGAGATGGCAAGATATTGCTGTCCGATTGGAAATTTTATTTTGTTTTTTTTTAAGTTTTATAGAGATATGACCGTAATTTAGAATTGCTTGCCAAGACCGCCAAGCAAGAAAAAATGCCGCAAAGTGTCTTCCCAAGGACACAACAGAATGGCGCGAGCAGATTTTGAACCGAGACTATGTTGATCACAAGCACGGCGCTTTAACTACTTGAACTTAACCGTGTCCTATGCGACAAGCTTAAATTTACTCGCGGTATTATTTGCAATTTTTTAAAATAACGCTAAAAAATTGTTTTTCAACGTAGGACGTCGAGATAGTCTACTTTGCAACAACGTAATAGGCAAGTAGAAGAATGAGTTTTTTTTAATATTCAAATTATCATGAGATTTTGTTTTTCTTGCGATCAAATTAATAGAGACTTGTTATATCGATTTGTAGTTCAGTTTGACTTAATTTTCTTTTATTTACGTTCCGACACATGTAGTAAAAATTTAAACTGTAATTAATTTATATAACAACAAATATACTGGAGAGTGGGGATTTAAAGCAACAAAATGAGTTTACGTTATGATTTATAAAGATAGCAATGAAACAGAAAAGTTACAATCTGAAGCAAGGTTGCTTCACCACAATATGTTGCAGAAAAGTATGTTTTCAAACCATTATTTTCACACTCAAACAATGCTCTTGGTACAAGCCTTAAGGCTCGTTTCCACTATAAGCGTGGAATGAAGCCTTCTTTGTTTTTTTTTATTCATCTTTCCACGCTTAAAATCTAAGCGAGCACTAAGCGAAGTAAAAAAAAGCAATAAAACAAACAAAGAATGCTCCATTCTACGCTCGTAGTGGAAACGGGCCCTAAATCTTAATACAAATTTTTTAAATCTTACTGCTATGAATATTGCACTCTTTTTTATTGTTGAATTTAATACTGCGTCTCAAGGTGGTTTTTCCAGTTGTATAAATATTCTTTTGCCTAACGTTTATTGGCTATGGTTTGTGTTCTTGTGTGTATTTTTTTGTCGTTGTATACTTTTTTCAACCTGAAATAAATTAATAAAAATAGTATCAAACGAATTTAACGCGATTAATTGTAACATATATCAAGCAAAACTTGTCGCAGGTGTCTCCGCGAGACAAGCGAAAAGTGATCCTACTAATTTTTTTTACTCTAAAGCAGACTGTTCGGCCGTGTTGTTATATAAGCCATGTATATCAATCAAAAAAGCATTGCTGCTGTCTTTGCCTCATGAATGCCAATTGCCTATTGTTGGTAGGTAAAATCAAATCAATAAAAAATAAATATATCAAAAAGGTTGCTTCATACAACACTCAAACTTACGCTTTTAAAGTGGTAGATTTTGGCGTCTGATTATGCTTATTTTTTTTGTAAAAATCTGGCAAGACCACTTGAATTTCTTTTACTTTCTTGGAATTTGAATCGCTTTCACCACTATAACTAAAACTAAGTTCATCAGAAGATTTTCTTTTTCGGAGTGAAGTTTTATAATCATCCAACTCAAGCTCTTCGCTTTCGGAGCTTGTCCGGTTCAACTGTTCATCTTCAAGTTCCGTTAATGAGCTTCTCGTTTTATATTGTTGACACGCAATTTTATCGGTTTTCATTACGTCAAACACGTCATCAGAGTGGTTTTGATCATTTTCTTTTGCACAATCGGAATCCGAAGTAACGTTTTCATTCCTGAGCCTTCTATTAGTTAAATGCTCAGTAAATGTACTAGAAGAGTTTTTCAACTTTTTTACGCAAGATTGACTTCCACAGAGCTTGCTAGATTCGGAAGATTTACGTACAAAAGAATCTTGTGAGCTTAATTTATGATTAAATTTCAATTTTGATCCTTTGTTTGAACTTCTGACCTCTACTTTGGATAAAACGTCTCCTGAAACAATAAAATATATTAAACGTAAAAATTATTGTAAAGTATAAAATTATTGCAAACTACAGACAGCTTTAACAAGTACCAGGATCGATGTTCCTTTTTTCAAATTCAGTCAATTGCTTTGAAAGTTTAGTCGAAGTAATTTCTTTTTTATTTTTGCGATTTGAATCATAAGTCTTCTCTTCTTCTTTGATGATTTTCATCCTGGAAAGCAAATAATTAACTTAGAAAGCAAACAATATTAAGCATTTGAATGATTTTATCATTATTGCGCTATTTGTCTTTCTTCGTTGCAGAAAAACAGTGGAAGCATTGAAGTCGGATTAAGATGCTAAGATACTGCTGTCCGGTTAAAACTTTTTTTTAGTATCATCATTATATCCAAGAATTTATCCGGCTGACTGGCAGAACATGAACATCGGAGACATTGCTAGTTCATCATTTTTGTTGTAAAACAAAATTTCACGCAACTTTATTACTTTGATGGCTTTTGAAATGTAATTTATTGGTTGTATCGAATACTTTCTTTTAGACTAATAAAGTTTTAACTTTTGTTAAATAATTGATTAGTGTTTTTTTCTAATGTATATTTTTTTGTTTTAGTATCCTCTTCTGTTATTTATATTTTAAGTTTAGTGTTCGTTATCATCGTCATTTGAAGTGGCAGCCACTCCAGATCAGAGATAAACACAATTAGGGCCCTAAGGTTAATCTTTTTTCTACCCCAGGCAGCTGTACTGCCCGGATTAAAGGCTGGAAGTGTTGTTTAAAGCTGACAGCACACGGCGAGACACTGTCGATGAGGCGAGTCTGAGCACTGTGACACAATACTGGTCAGCAGTACTCAGTTTAGTGTTAATAACTTTCAATTTAGTTTTATGTTTGATCTGGGCATATGTCAAACCATAAGTCTAATAAATATTATTGTTAAGTAATTTGCTGTAACGTTATAATTTACTTTCATCAATTCTTTTTATCCTAAATTTTTTATTAATTACATAACGTAATGAAAATGGTCCCAAGCAAATATAAATAGCTAAGTAACCAAATCAAGATAGGCGCACGCGGCATGAGAAGCATGGTAAGATGTACACATGACTCAATGTAAACAGCTGTACTCAAATGAAATACTGTATTAGCTATTTTGGAAAAGTTTTAAAAGTTCAATAGGGGAGAATAAAGACATTAAATAGCGGTGCTACAAAAAGTAAACGCTAGACGTAACTAACAGATCGTTTTCGTTTGGTAGGGCATCCACTCAAGGTCAGACACAAATAGGATTAGGGCCGAGGATTTATCCTTTTACTACCACAGGCTGCTGTGCTGCCTGGATCAGATGTTGGCAGTGATGGCGTTAAGCCAGCATCAAGTTTTCTCATCCAAAACTGTCAGACCTCGTGCTCCATTTGGTGCCTAATGTATAGGGTATGTTATTAGGACGTGGTCTGCAGTGTGTTCAATTAGCAATTCAGTGAAGGAGCGAGACACCATTTGTGCATGGATGAATGGAATCACCCAACACTAGTCCACAGGCGATTGAGCTTGACCTAAGCTGTTCAGTGCAAGCTCATTCCAACAGGCCTGCACTGGTTCTAGGTATAAAAGCACATAGACTGATTGTATTCTCAAAGTACTCTATGTTCCATTTATAATTTGTCCACTGAGAAGCATGGATGCCAAATCCAGCAAGGTTGTTTAATACAAAGTTTTCCATACTGGGGTCCATGATGACTGCACAAGGGGTCTGTGATGACATGATAAAATTTGTCAAACATAGAAGGTGTGGCTAAAAAGCTTGCATTTAAAAATTATTTAGACACATATCACATCATGTTCACTTTGAGTAACACATACAATTCTTGTGTAATCTCTAATTATCCCCTTCAAAGTATTTGCCGTTTGCTTTGATGCACTTTGCCATTCTTCTTGACTGCCCCTTGAAGCACTGTGCAAATTCGTCTTTTTTGGTGCTTTTGAAGTATGTTGTAATGTTGGCCTTGATATCATCGACTCCTTCAAAGCATGTCCCCTTGATTATCTCTTTCAATTTTGGAAAAAGGAAGAAATCACAAGGAGCTAAGTCTGGCAAATACAGTGGATGATCGAACGTGGTGATTTCTCTTGAGACCAAGAAGTGGTTTGTTCTCTTGATGACCTTTACCAAGAGTTTGTTGTCTGCTTTCAGCTGCTAAAAAATGTCTTTGCACGCATTTACTTGATGTGGTTTCTGCTCCTGAGTCAAGAGCCTTGGCACCATTTTGGCACACACCTTCTGTATGCCCAAAGCATCCATTAAAATGGTTTGAACTGTTTCTTTGTCCATCCCAAGTTTGTTGACCATGACGCGAATGGTTAAGCAACAGTCACTGCAAACCAACTGTAAAATCTTTTCAATGTTGGCATCAGTTGTGGAAGCGCAAGGCCTCCCTGACTTTGGGTCATCCTCCATGTCCTCCCTGCCTTCCACAAACTACTTGTGCCATTCAAAAACTTTTGTCCTAGACATGGAAGAATCTTTATAAACCTCACGCAACATCTTCAAAGTCTCTGTTGCTGTTTTTCCAAGTTTGACAAAAATTTTATATTGATTCTTTGCTCAAATGTCATTTTGCAATTAAACCCCTATTAACACAAACACTTAAACAAATATTGCACAATAAATTTTTTTCAAGAAGCAATTTATCAGATTCACTTACAGCTCTATAAAAGCAAACACAATAGCATTGTTGCATCGAAACAGCTGTTAAATAGAGGACACATGTTATGCCACACTGTGAAAGCATCGACTCCTGACAGTTATTTGTATTATGCAATCTGTAAAGTCAGTCCCATTTCTTTTTAGCCAGACCTCGTACATAATTGTAAAGTAATCCATACCATGAAATCCGAGATTAGTCTAAAGTGAAAAACTTTTTTTTCAGTAAACACACTGATTTGGGGAGAAAAGTCATGAAATTGGAGACTGATTCAAAATGAAGACCTTTTTTTTTTAGAGAAAACCTTGTTTCGATTTTGTTTGAGCTGTGAAAAAAAAGTTCTCTTGGTTTCTTTTTTATTTCAACCTTGGGCTGAAAAGGGGATTCTGCGTTAGTTTCACCCAAAAAAAATCGCTTACAGTAACTTCCTGAACAGAACCAAATATTTTTGTACAAAACAGTAAATTTGTCCTAATACTTAAGACTGACAGATCAAGAAAGCTTAGAAGATATCTAGGAAGCCTCATCAATAATGCAACAAGTGCAAAAGATATCACAAGGCTGAGTTAGGGGCAGCTAAGGCAAATTTTTTGCAAAAGTCAAGCCATTAATTTTTGGTAAATAGGAAATGAATTTAGGGATAGGTTAGCAAAGTGTTACATATGGAGGATTGCTACACAGTATTTGTCCAATTGTAAACTGCCCTGGAAAGTAAATCGCCTTTGAAAGTACACTACACAAAATAGCAATAGGAAATTATTGTAAGCTGCACCTACAACTTTAAAACTAAGTTCTTAACTTCATCTGTGATGCAACAAGAATGAAAATAAGAATTAACCCTTTAGTTATGGGAAGTAGATCCATTTGAGGCAGGAACGTGATTTTTGGATATGTTGCTACTTTTACCCTGACTAAGACTTACTCACTCTTTAAAATGGAAAATTTTTACATTTTCCTTGTTTTTTATTATGTTCCCAAAATGGGAACGTTAGTAACTATTGCTACTTGGAATCACATATATGCTGTTGAGTGTGCAAATACAAAATTGACGAACCGCTAATCTGGTAATTATTTTGCAATGCTTCATTTCTATCAGGAATCAAAAGTCAACCTTCTAAAACACCATCCTTCTAAAACATCCATTCATTCTAAAACCATCCATCCATGCCATTCCAGAATTGTTTTCAGTGCAAAGAGAAGCTAGCTAGCAGCTGTTTCACCTCTGGTAAAGTCTGAAAAGTTTACAGCTATGAATGCGATATCTTTTTATGGAGCTGCTCGGCCAAGGCTTAGAATAAGATTTCTAGCATCTGCTAAAGATATTGTTGAATCTCAAGAGTCAGATGACTTAGAAATAGTGTTACTTCCTCCAGAATCAGCTGATCAAGAAATTGACAGTGATGAAGAAGGAAACGATAACATCCTGAACGAAGAATGCTTACCAGATGAAATTGCAAGTGAAGTTGAAGTACATGGAGGGGATTTTGAAGACGAAGAGGTTGATACAAACCCCAGGCATATTCTTTGGCACAAAAGTGACGATGTAACTCTTGGTAACCCAGAAGAAGTACAAAAATCTAATGAGGTTTTCATACATGGAGGAAAGAGTATGTATGAAATTTTTTTACTATTCTTTTCTGATGCCATGATTACTCTACTTGTCGACCAAACAAACTTGTATGTGTCTAGAGATAAAAATATGGCAAACTTTGGAGTTGATCATGCTGAGATGAGAAAATTTTTAGGTCTGTTACTAATTAGTGGATACCACAGTCTTTCTTCAGAAAAAGACTACTGGAGCACAGCTGAAGACTTGGAAGCCCCTATATTCTCAAAAACAATCTCTAGGGATCGCTTTCGTTCTATAAAAGCGTGCTTGCACATTGCTGACAACCACAACCTTGCACAGTCGAAAGTTGCAAAGGCACTGCCTTTGTTGGACCTCTTGAAAGCTAACTGTCAGCAATTTGGAGTCTTTCACAAGAGTCTGAGTATTGACGAATCTATGGTGCCATATCATAGTCTTCATAGTGCCAAGCAATATATCAAGGGTAAGCCTGTCAAATTTGGTTACAAATTGTGGATGCTTTGTAGCAGTGATGGGTTTCCATATAACTTTGAAATATATTGCGGCAAAGATTCAAGCAGAACAAGTCCACTAGGAAGTCACTTTGTAAAAAAGATGTTAGGCCCTGTTCCAAATAAAAGTCAACACATTGTCTTCTTTGATAATTTCTTCACCAGCCACACACTGCTTACCAATCTTGCTGCAGAAAATGTTAGAGCATGTGGTACAATAAGGGATAATAGAACAGGCCGCTGCCCTTTGATGTCCAAGAAAGATTGCCAAAAGAAACCCAGAGGCACGTTTGATTTCCAATCAGACGGCTCAGTTGTTTGTGTAAAGTGAAACGACAACTGCCCAATTACTGTCGCAAGTAATTACTGTGGTATAAACCCTATTCAAAAAGTGGAAAGAAGGGTGAAAAACGAGCAGAAGAAGATTGTTGACCAACCTTTCCTCATCATAATGTACAATCAAGGAATGGGAGGCATTGATGTGTGCGATAAGTTGTTGTCGTCATACAGACCACGACTTCGTTCCAGAAAATGGTGGTGGAACTTATTCTCCCATATAGTAAATCTTTCTGTTGTGGCTGCTTTCAAGTTCTATAATCACATCAACTCAGACGGCATGAGTCACATTGTCTTCAGAAGAGAAATTGCAAGAGCACTCATAAAAGTGGAATGCCCCAGAAAACGTCTTGGTGGACGGACAGCTCCACCAAGCAAAGCTGTGAGGTTCGACGGAATAAATCACAATCTTGAATCAGTGTCGCAAGGAAGATGCGCGCTGTGTAAAAAAAATACCAGATTGTGCTGTGTCAAATGTGGAAAAAGGTTACACAGACTGTGCAGTAAATTGTATCACAAGAAGAAATAAACTTGAACACACATTGTCAAAATAACTGCTTTGTACAATGCTATTCATTCATATTGTTTCGCATATTCAGTAAAATGGTCAAAAAATTTCGTAAATGTAGTTATTACCCCATCTGTGCATTTAGATTCGTGCCGTATTTTGCATAATTTTGAAAAATAACGATCATGTTGCGTTTTGAAACTTACCGACTTTCTTGGCCCTAAAGGTACTAACGTTCCCATTTTGGGAACATCACAGTTGAACGGTTGTGAGCAATAAAAAGGAATATTCACTGAATTGTTTTTTAGGTTGGAGATAACCGTTGTGATCTGTTTTCGTCAATAAACGTTATTTGAGAGAAAAAGTACATTTTCAAGGTTTCTAAAAATTAAGTAATAAAAACTAATTATTAAAATGCATTTTTGGACATTTTTCCTTTAAATTTTTAGTAAAATTTTTTTTAAAAAACACCATTATTTTTACTGAGTGTAAAGAATATTTCCTATAGAACCTGGTGTAAAAGAGTAGCATCACGCATTGGCAGCAGTGAATGTTTTTTGTATCACTGAACACGTGTTCCCATTTAGGAACGTTAGCATAAACAAATTTCAGCTATTATTCAAATATTATAAAACAATCTTCACAGTAGCTTTCCACTTTCCTAACACCTTGCTCTTTTACTATCAAGCTAGCATTGACTGCTTCCTCATTTACTTTCAGTCACATTTTGGTTGGTGATAAGCTCCCTTGTCACTGAGGCCTTGATTTCTTCTAGAGGCAAAAAATGAGTTTCTTTCATCACAGCCTTCAGCCTGGGAAAAAAACAAAAGTTTCAACGTGCTAAATCTGGGGAATAGGAAGGGTGGTCAAGAGCTGTTATTTGTTTTTGGACCAAGAGCTGCCTCACACTTATTGCCTTTTGTGTAGGTGCATTGTCATGGTGGAGAAGCCATGATTTGTCACTTCACAGTTCCCACCTGCTGCATCAAACTTGGTTGCAGAGGAAAATAAGAACCTGCTGGTAAAAGTGCTGATTCACTGTTTCACCCTCAGGCACAAATTCATGATGAGCCTACCCTTTTGATCGAAAAAAGTGATCAGCATGACTTTGATTTTTGATTTTGACATTTGCACTTCTTGGGTCTGGGTGATTCTGCAGTCTTCCACTGCATGTTTTGCCTCTTTGATTCAGGATCGTATTGGAAAACCCAAGTTTCATCTCCTGTGATGATCTGCCTAAGAATATCCAGATCATCTTTAAGTTTCTCCAGCATGTCTTCACAAAATTTGACTCAGTTCTGCTTCTAGTCTTCCAACAAAATCTTGGGCACCATTTTGGCACACACCTTTTGCATCCCCAGATCATGCAGCAAGATCATCCACACTAATTTTCTGTTTAGGCTCAGTTTATCTGATATCATTCATACTGTCGACCTGTGATCACTTTGCACCAGCTGCTCAATGTTTTCATCTGTCCTCATTGTGCAAGGTCATCCTGTCTTGGGATTATCCTGCATTTCCTTGTGGCCTTTCTCAAAATGTTTGTACCATTCGAAGGTTTGCATCTTTGACATCACATATTCATCATAAACCTCTTTAAGAAGTTCAAAAAATTCAGTTGGGATCTTCCTCAGTTTCAACAAAAATTTTAAGTTGATTGATTGTTCCATTCTTGAGATACTAACAGTTTTGTAACAACCAACAGCATGGAGTACAAACAAATGTGACAGAAAGTAACAAAATTGTGACAAAAGCTACCAACACTATGTTACATAAAAGCCTGAAACACAAAAAGGAAATAACTTACATTATAGAAATCGCAACACAATAGAGCTAAGAAGTCGTATTTCATAGTGAGCAAGTGGATTGCTAATTGGTATTGTGACAAGAATGTGGTTGATACAGTCCGGCTTCTTTTTGTCACACCTCGTATGTTAAGTTTTTGTTTTGCTTTTGCATTTAATAATATTATAAAGTTGTGCCATATCGAAACGCCACCAGTATGCCCTTGTGGCTTAGCGGTGTCTTTTGCAGTTGCGCTGGTGGAACATTGTTTTCATTGTACTACCTACCCAGTGTTCAGGTCCACAACTGGATGTTTGAGGTGTAAAAACCACAAACAGAAAGTTGTGCCAGCTGTTTAAGTTTTCAACTTTCTCAGCTGGGGTCAACAACAAGCTGTAGTGTCCTGACGAGTCCTAGAATATTTCTCTCAAATCTCACATCCAAAATAAACCTAAATGGCTATCTCTCTAATTCAATCCCTGTTAAGAGAGGCATCTGCCAAGGATGCCCTCTTAGCATGCTCCTTTTCATAATTGCAATCGAACCCTTAACCAGAAAAATTCTTGCCTCAGCTAATTTTAAAGGAATCTCTCTGGGTAAAACCACCTTAAAAGTTAGTCATTTTGCTGATGATTTGACTCTTTTTATTACCCATCCCTCTTCCTTTTCCACACTTCTTGAGATACTGAATCAATTTTCGCTCTTTTCCGGTCTTAAAATCAACCATGACAAGACCACTATTATTTCAAATTCCCCAGATCTTATTTCCTCTTTTCAATCAAATTTTCCCCGAGGAAAAATTCTTCAATCAACTAAAATTCTTGGGATCTTTTTCTCTTTTAAAACTGACTTACTGATGCAAAATTGGGATGCTCTTGTTCGCTCTGTACCCCGTACTACCCTTACCCTTCTTAACCCAAATGACTCCCTCTTCTCAAAAGTAATTTCTATCAACCAGCACTTTCTACCTAAAATTCTTTTCTTATCTAGAATCATCCCACCAACACCTAAACACATAAAAACCTTAAACTCCTTCCTCTTCAAATTTCTCTGGAATTTCTCCCCCTTTGAACCTATCAAAAGATCTACCTTATACCTTCCCAAGGCTGATGGAGGAATTCCCCTGCCCTCCATCGGCCTGAAAATTTCTACAGCCTTCTTATGGCAATTAATTGTTCTTCTTCAAACCCCTAAACCACTTCACCATTTCTGGATGCACTTTGCTATTTACAACCTAGGAACAAAACTTATACCCTTCAACCCTGACCTTTACTCAAACACCCAACCCCATCGACCCAAACCAAATCCCCATTGGAAAAAAGCCTTAAACCTTCTCCATAAAACCTCTATCCCCTCGGATCACCTACCCAAACTTACCTTTAAATCTCTTTATTTACTCCTCCTTAAACCGGACCCAATTCCTCTCCCGAGAGAAATCGATATACCCCAAACAAATGGTAACAATCAAGCTAATCCCTATACATGGCTTCGACTAACTTTATTTAAACCTCGACCTTCTCTCTTTTCTAATTTTGAGAAAGAAATAACCTTCAGAACAGCCTACAAAGGTTATGCCTGGGGTTGTTTCTTTCAAAAACATAACTTTACTCCTAAAACCCCAAATGATTTTCTCTGTAAATTATGTTTTTCTTCCCTTGATGATCCTCACCATTTATTCTTTGACTGCCCTCCTACTAAATATTTAGTTTATTTTTTGGAATCTTTCCTTTCAGAAATCCTAAAAAAACCCATATCTCTCTCTAAAAACATACTTCTTTATAATTTTTCTGAACAAACTGGCAATCACAATTTAATACTATCCAAAATGGCTTCCTTAATTCGACTTTCATCCTTCCAGTTGCACAATAAAATCATTTCATTTAACCTCTCTGTCACTCCTTCCCTACTCAACGAAGAACTATATAAAATCAAAACTAAATTTAAATCCTTTTTAAAAAAAGCCTATCCTGATCTTTCAAAATAAAATAAATAAATAACCGATTACATATTGTCTTTGCAATGTTATGTGTCCATAATTTTATCTAAAATATCCTACGAGGTCTGTTCAAAAAGTATCCGACCTTTTTCCCTCTCGCCAATAAGGTATGAGCAAACTGCCCGTGCAAAGCGTGGCTGCACACACACACATTCACGCGTAATCGTGAAGCGTTTCAGGCCGATTCGTCATTCGTATCTCTCTGTGTAAAGCATTTAGTGCAGGCGTGTAGTACGTGTTCATCGGTTTTTTGATTTTTAGAAAATTTCATTTTAATGACAGAACGAATCGAACAGAGGTATTGCATCAAGTTTTGTCAAAAACTTGGTGATACTCAAGTTGAAACAATTCAAAAGATTCAACAAGCTTTTGAAAATGAGGCCTTAAGCCCAACTCAGATAAAGCAATGGTTTAAACGCTTTAAAGATGGCCGTGCATCAGTGGAAAGTGATTCTCGCTCAGGAAGGCCATCCACAAGCCGAAACGAGGAGGTCACCACGCCCAAAAAAAGCTCGGCAAGTCCGCAGCAATGTGAAAGTTATGCTGACCTGTTTTTTTGATTCCCGTGGCATTGTGCATCATGAATACGCACCAGAAGGTCAAACAATCAACAAAGAGTACTACCTGGAGATTCTACGTCGCCTTCGTGATGCTGTGCGAAGAAAGCGGCCAAACATGTGGGCAGCAAAGAATTTTCAGCTTCACCACGACAATGCTCCCGCTCATTCTGCACATGTGGTCCAAGCTTTTCTAGCCAAAAACAGCATGCCACTTATTAGACAGGCTCCTTACTCTCCCGACTTAGCACCGTGTGATTTCTGGCTGTTCCCTAAGCTAAAAACAACTCTGAAAGGGAGGCGATTTCAGTCAAGAGAAGACATTATGAAAAAAGCGACGGAGGAGCTTCAGAGCATTCCGGGGGAGGAGTTTATGAAGTGTTTTGAGAAGTGGCAGAAGCGCTGGGATAAGTGTGTGAACCACCAAGGGGAATATTTTGAAGGAGATTGAATAAAACTTGCAAAATTTATTGTGTTGTGTGCTTTATACAAAAAAGTCGGATACTTTTTGAACAGATCTCGTATATCTGTCTCAAACAAGTATTTTAAAATCCAATCATTTCATCCAAATCTGTATGTAAAATAAATTATATCTTGTGTATTTTGTAAAAAAAAAAAAAAAAAATCAAAACTGTTATTTTTATCTACCACCAAATTTGCCGCCTTTTTTTTCTTTAAAATAATTTCTGTTTTTTTTTTTGTTTGATGCCATCATACCACCTAAAGCTATAGTCATTTCATATCCTTTTATTAGACTATTTTACTCGAAATGTGCATATTGAATTAAAATGTACCTCACAAACATCCATTATTAACTGTACAAAATCTTAACAATCGTGTTTTTTTCTCTGTGTTTATAAATATTAATAAATATTATTTAAAAAAAAAAAATAAGGACGAAACAGGTCTGTTGGCACTTGCTTGTTGATTGACTTGACCATTCTTACTATATGTTTGTAATGGGAACTGCAGGGTTTTGCTTGTCTTAACCTGTATCCGTGTTAGCTAACTTGATGTGGTTAGCATATCGGAACTGCCACCAGTATGCCCTTGTGGCTTAGTGGTGTCTTTTGCAGTTGCGCTGATGGAACATTGTTTTCATTATAAAGTTTGTTGAAACAACTCTAAAGCATGACTATTTTTGTAAATCAATTCTTCATAAAAAAAAACCTTTATTTTAATGCTTTAAAGTATTTTTGTACTGCTTTGAGCATTTTTGATATTAACGTCTAAATCATTGTACAACTTATCTGTACCTTTCGTAATCTGCATGGCTTCCAATTTTATTTTAAATGATAATGATTTAGTTGAAGAATGGTTGTTAATATTTCATCAAAATGACCAATAAAGTTTTCACATAAAAATTATTTGTGTTTTACTTCAATTCTTTAAATTACATGGCATTTAAATGGATAAGATCATTATAATCCAAAAAGATGATCTTACAAATGCGTGAAAAGAGTACATGTCTATTAATATCAAAACTATTTTTAATAGAACAAGTGTCTTACCTTTTAGAAATAAAAGGTACCATTCCCACTCGTACACAAGATCGTTCAGTTAAATCAACATTGTTTTGTTTTCCAATATCATCTAAAGTGGTGTCACACATAAGAAGATACTTGAATATTTTATCAGGTGCTAAATCCTACATAAACAAGTTATTATTGTAAAAATATTGGGATTAAAATAAATTTGAAAGAAAAACATCAAGAGTGAACAAAAAAATACGACATACCTAAATTCAGAAATATAACATCTAAAATTGGTTGATATAACTACAAGTATTGAGTTAAGGAATATGTTCGTAGCATTTTTATATTTTCTTTTATTTTACATTATTTATTTTTTACTACTTGGCAAAATGTATCTATTTATTTGATAGAGCTCTTTCTACTGTAAAAAACTGTGCTGATCGTATTTTTGAGTATTTTGAGATTTTAGTATTTGTGAGGCTTACATATGGAACATCTGGGGAGTAAAAAGCAACATTTTTGACACCTGCTATTCTTCACTTTTCATTGAGGCTAAAAAGCTGCTGAAGCAGTCCAGGACATTTGCATGGTATATGGGGAAGGTGTCATAGGTGAATCTACAGCAAGAAAATGGTTTGTGAAGTTCAAAAATGGCAATTTTGACATTGACGACACACCCCACAGCAGAAGACCTTCTGAATTTGACAAAGACTATCTCAAAGCACTTTTGAAGGAGGAAAGTCTCCAAACAAGTCGTGAATTGGCTAAAGAAATAAACTGCGATCAAAAAACAATTCTCAATCATCTTCATTCAATGGAATTTGCCAAAAAACTGGGAGTCTGGGTGCCTCATGAGCTTAGAGAAAACAACAAAGAAAATCGCCTTCAAATTGCTTCTCAACATCTTGCCCGCCATTGAGCAACACACAGTCACAAAGAGTGCTTTTTGTACCGAATCATCACAGGAGATGAGAAATGGTGCCTATATATAAATATGAAGCAAAGAAAGGAATGGGTGGCTCCTGGAGACATGCCAAAGCCAAGAGTTAAGCCTGACCTCCATTTAAGGAAGACCATGATCTGCGTTTGGTGGGACTGGGAGAGCATGGTGCACTGGGAAATGCTTGAAAGAAATGCCACAGTCAACAAAAAGCTCTACATAGCCCAGCTACATCACGTGAATGAGGCTATTCATCGACAAGGCCAAACCATACTTCTTCACGACAACACCAGGCCTCATGTTGCACAAGTCGTCAAAGCCACACTCCAAGAGCTTGAATGGGAAGTCCTTCAGCATTCGCTGTATTCTCCAGACCTTGAACCCATGGATTACTATCTTTTCCGTTCTTTGTCGAACCATATGAGAAATATTACCTTCAACAATAAAGAGGACGTTAAAAACTGGTTCAACAAATTCTTTGATACCAGACCCAGGGATTTTTGGCAGAATGGCATCGACAAATTGGTCGAGAGGTGGGAGGAGGTCGTAAACAGCAACAGAGAATACATAATTTATTAATTTATAGCCATAACTTTTTATTTTCTTTGATAAAAACGCTACGGACATATTCTTCAACCTAATAGATGGTAAAAATGAGAACCTTTAAAAAATTTTAACAACTAACAAAAGTTTAACATGCAACTGTCACAATTCTTTTCATTACCTACCTTAAGTATCTCAATTTCTTTCAATAAATTATTACAGCGATTGTTGTTTTTTTGCAATTGCTGTTCAGTTCCTCTATAAAATATAATTAATTATAATTGATGTCTATGTTATAATTGCACTACAAAAAAAAAGGTACAGTTTTTTAATTTCAAACAAGATGTAGTACAATCTAAAGATTTCAATAAAAACCATTTGACTAAATACGAGGGTCAGTCAAAAAATAATGAGCCCAAGTCTCTCCTGGCCATATTTGTTGCAATAAAATCAAAAGTCATACATCAAAAGAAAGCCCAGGGATAGGAGATCTCAGTTCTACTTTTCAATGTAATCTCTGCACTTTTCAATTCCAACTGTCCATCGATGAACAAGGGACACTATGCCAGCCTTGTAAAAGTCAGCAGGCTGCATTTTTAACCAGTTTCTTACAGCGTGTTTGACTTCTTGATCACTAGTGAAGTGCTGCCCCCTAACTCCTTCTTTCAATGGTCCAAAAAGATGATAGTCAGATGGTGCCAGGTCGGGTGAGTATGGGGGATGGGTTACCGTCGTCCATCCAAAAGAAGCAATCACTTCACGAGTTTTGAGACTGGTATGGGGCTTGGCGTTATCGTGTTGCAGCAAGACCTTAGACATGTCCAGGTGAGGTCGTACTCTTCTCAGTTTCGCTTTCAGTTTGCGTAAAGTGTCAATGTAAGCATCTGAGTTGATGGTAGTACCTTTAGGCATAAAATCTACCAATATCACTCCTTCAATGTCCCAAAACACAGTCGCCATAATTTTTCCAGCTGAACGTTGACTTTTGAATTTCTTGGCTCTTGGGGACGTGGGGTGATGCCATTCCATGGATGATCTTTTCGACTGAGGTTCATAGTGATGAACCCAGGTTTCATCTCCTGTCACTATACGGCTGAGAAAAGTTTTGTCACTTCTGTGACACTCAATAAGCTCCGAACAAGCTTCAAAACGGGCTTGTGAAAATCCAAAAGTTGCCTCGGAACCCATCTGGCGCAAACCTTTGCAAAGCCTAGCTCATTAACAATATTCACAGCACTTCCATGGCTAACTCCAACGCGTTCAGCAATGTCATCAATAGTGATTCTGCGATCATCTCTAATCAATTTCTCAACCTTATCATTGTTTCCAGGATTGACTGCAGAAGATGGTCTTCCACTTCTTGGTCTGTCCTGGAGGCTACTCAAACTTGGATCATCTTCTTCGTGTTTAATCCTGGATACCCACTTTTTCACAGTGCTGTAGGCTAATGAAGCATCTCCATAAACATTTACCAATCTTTCGAAAATTTGTTTTGGTGGCTCCCCTTCCGAAACAAGAAATTCAATCACAGCTCTCTGCTTCTGACGGACATCCAGTGATGACGTCATTTCCAAAACACAATACCAAAAGTGGACACGTTGAAACAATTTTTTTTTACAATTTATCTTTAAAGCAGTAAATTTACTAAACACCCTTAAAATTTCTAGAAAAAATATGAAGGTTAAAGCGGTTAAAGTTAACAGGGCTCATTACTTTTTGACTGACCCTCGTAGGTCTAAAATACTTAATTCTAACAAATTCCTCAATTTATTCTTGTGACTCTAGAGCAGGGGTTCCTAAACTGTGATATGCATACCACTAATTGTACACCAAGGTCTTCTAGGTGGTATGCAAATAACTTTCATTTTTTCACAAAGTTTACCTATTGTTTTTTTTTAAATAAATAAATTTTTCAGTAGCCTGCTATTCAATTGTTTTGTAACATTATGGTCATCAAAATACATGTCAACAGAAAGAGTGCAGTTGCTTTGAAAATCAGTACAACAGTACAAAAGTGAATTATGTCAAATAATTGTTCATAAGCTTCACTTTTCTTAAAACAGCTTGATATATCTCATGTACAATTTTCAGTTTAAGTTATAGGGCATTTACCATAAGACCATGAGCAGAATCCTTTTTTTGGGATGAAAATGAATTAATCAGAGACAATGATGACTTTTTTTTGTTCTACACTTGACTTTTGGGACAATATTTTAAGCAGGGGGGCTACAGGTATTTGAGCAGGACTAGGGAGTAGTGGTGATTTTTGGGTTACTCCTATTCCTACTCTAGAACAAAATGTTTTTTCTTAATCCTACTCCTACTCCAAAGTTTTTTTTAAGTTTCTCCACTTAGAATCAGTCTCAGATTTTTCAATTTTCCTGACAAAATCATGGAGTTCTCTAATAAAAAAGTCTTCATTTGAAATCAGTCTCAGTTTTTCAATTACAATTACAATGTTCTAAAATTCCAGACAGTATGGCAACCCAATAATGCAGTAGAGCAGTGTTTCTCAATCTTTTTCCAATTGCGGCACATTTTTGAAATTTTTCAAAAATTGCGGCACCTTTAGATCATTTTTATTAAATTTTATTTCCAAAATTAAATGATCACTAAAAAAAAGTTTTCACCCAGAATTGGGCTCAGATTTCTACCTTTTGTCCCTAAAATCAGTTCTATTCTAAAAATACGGTTGTTCTGGCCATGGCACATAATTGGTATCTTTTGAAGCTCACAGCACACTTCAGCTAGGATCCTTGATTTCCGCCACCAAAATTATGTGATCTCTAAAAATTCTTCTCCTGAATTCACGGTCTCTCTAGTGAATTTCCTTCCCAAAATTAGTTCTTTCTAAATAAAAACGGTCTTCGCTTCGAATATCACATATTTTGCATGTAAAAAGTGCAATATTCGACGTCCCCAGATAATTTTTTTCTGAAATCTTTCAGGGCACATAGGTTGAGAAACATAGATATACGTAGTAACATTAAAGCTTATAATTCAAAATAACATTACCACAGTTAACTTTTTTCCTGGACTAGTGAATAATGTGCAATAGCTTGTGGCACCCTAGCAAAATGCAAATGGCACTCTAGGGTGCCGCAGCACACTGTTTGAGAACCACTGCAGTAGAGGAATAAGGGTAATAAATATTTTTTGTTACTCCTATTTCTTGGAAAAATTCCAACTCCTCTTACTCCTTACTTCTACTCCCCAGCCCTGTATATGAGAGTCCTTAAAAAAAAAGTTTGAAAACCATTGGTTTAAGCTACAAACAGCTGATTGAACCATGTTAGTTTTCAGATACATGCTTGAATTAAATTTAGAATAGATTTGATAAGAAATAATTAATCACATTTACATTGAAAAAATAATTTATGCTTCATAGTAGTTCTACGAAAGTACTGCTGGTAATGCAGGTAAGTGCACAGCATAAATGCAGGTGTGCAGGTAATATGGTGCAAAATAATGCAGATAATGGAAATGGCAATGCATGCACTACAAACTAAACTGACACTTTTGTAAGAATTAAGTTTATAAAAATTGTTTAATTACCATTTTTTGATGCCAACTTTAAACTTTAGTTTCTCATATTGGTTATTAAGGTGGTTATTTTGTATTAATTTTTATCAAGTTTGGGACAGATGGCACTAGAGAGTACCACCTGTGGCATTGTGCATCATGCACGCCAAACCCGAGCTCACTGCCTGACCATGGTTTCGAGTTTTAAACTCTCATCAGGGACAGTCTGCTTACTTGGGTTTAGTTGCAGAGCTGGTCATATAAGAAAGGGTAAATATAAGATTTGTGGTTCCTACCAAGTGCAAGACTGCATTGGTAGCACCACCTGTGGTATTACCACAGGTGGTATTCTCTAGTGCCATCTGTCCCAAACTCGATATATTACAGCATCTGGTCATATGGCATGCGTGATGCACAATGCCGTTCCTACCAATGCAGTCTTGCACTTGGTAGGAACCACAAATCTTGTATTAATTTTTGTTAAATTTTTTACTCAACCTTGCATCATGCTCAAACAAAAGTGTGATCCAGCATACGTAAAATATGGTTTTATCTAAGCAAGCAAAGTGGAGAAATTATTCAACAGTGTGTGGTTACTGGTTTGAATGAAAAGACTTTCTAATTTGGTCATACAATCTATTTTGCGAAAATGCCATCTGGAAACAAAAAATGCTGATAAAATGAACTGAGATCAGAGCTACTTTCTGCGACTGGGCAAAAATGTAAGGTGTCAATGCATGGACAAAAGTGGCAAGATTCACCAAAAAGGTATAGAGATTGTCAAGGCATCTTCTGAACTTGTTTTTTTAAGGCCTTGAAAGCCTATACAATTGCATTGTATCTTGTTATGCCAGCAGCAAAAATCTTAGTCAGGAGAGTAATTGCAGAGCAGTCATGGTAAAATTAAAAATCTCTGGGTAAAATTAAAAAAAAAAAAAAAACTGATATACAGATTGGAATTAGATTTGGAACCTGTAACATTGGTAGTCTTTGTGGTAGAGGGACAGAGGTGGCAGAGGAATTGAGGAAGAGGAAGGTGTATACCAGGGGAGCACCCAGCCTCAAAAAAAAGGGGGCTGACACAATTCCAACACCTTTTTAAACATAAGGGGCTTTGCCCCCACACATTTTTTTTTCTTAAAGAGCTTCTTTGTGGTACAGAATTTTAATATCGCTTTAAACAAAGTCGATTTTTTCGGAGCCATAAGCTTTTCGTGACGCTCTCATCAGTGGCAATCGCGTCAAAATGGGACGAACCAGAGAAAATCAAGGTATTTATAGTCTCAACAGTTGGGAGAAAGGTGCTGCAGTCTCGGAAAGGAGAAAGGCACAATTGCACAGTGTGGTGCAATACAGGATGTTCTCGGAAAGGAGAAACGCACTATGTGCAATTACCCAGGAGAAACACTGTTACTCGCAACTTAGGTTATTTGAAAAGTTTCAATGTGTAAACAAATTCCTTTTGTTTACATAAAACCGGATGTTTGGT